>CM060630.1:8142500-8462500 GCA_030578275.1 Meda fulgida
TCCAGCCAGAGCTTCACGTCAGCCACGTCCAGCCAGAGCTTCGCATCAGCCACGTCCAGCCAGAGCTTCACGTCAGCCATGTCCAGCCAGAGCTTCACGTCAGCCACGTCCAGCCAGAGCTTCACGTCAGCCACGTCCAGCCAGAGCTTCACGTCAGCCACGTCCAGCCAGAGCTTCACGTCGCGCCTGCCGAACCAGAGCTGGAGCCCTCTTCCCCGCTGGTTCCGTCCAGCCCAGAGCTCCCTTCACCGCTGGTCCCGTCCAGCCCAGAGCTTCCTTCGCCGCTGGTCCCGGCCAATCCAGAGCTTCCTTCGCCGCTGGTCCCGTCCAGCCCAGAGTTTCCTTTGCCGCTGTTCCCGTCCAGTCCAGCACCCTCTCGGAGACGGAGGAGGAGGAAGAGGACTTCCCGCGTCCCGCAATACTTGGAAGTCCTCCCTGTACTTCCTGTCAGCCCAGAGTCCTCGCCGCTGGTCCCGGCCGATCCAGAAACTGTTCACGTCACGTCTGCCGAGCCAGAGACTGTTCACGTCACGTCTGCCGAGCCAGAGACTGTTCAAGTCACTTTTGCCGAGCCAGAGACTGTTCACGTCACGTCTGCCGAGCCAGAGACTGTCCACGTCACGTCTGCCGAGCCAGAGACTGTTCACGTCACGTCTGCCGAGCCAGAGACTGTTCACGTCACGTCTGCCGAGCCAGAGACTGTTCACGTCACGTCTGCCGAGCCAGAGTCTGTCCCTGAGCCCGAGCCAGAGTCTGTCCCTGAGCCCGAGCCAGAGTCTGTCCCTGAGCCCGAGCCAGAGTCTGTCCCTGAGCCCGAGCCAGAGTCTGTCCCTGAGCCCGAGCCAGAGTCTGTCCCTGAGCCCGAGCCAGAGTCTGTCCCTGAGCCCGAGCCAGAGTCTGTCCCTGAGCCCGAGCCAGAGTCTGTCCCTGAGCCCGAGCCAGAGTCTGTCCCTGAGCCCGAGCCAGAGTCTGTCCCTGAGCCCGAGCCAGAGTCTGTCCCTGAGCCCGAGCCAGAGTCTGTCCCTGAGCCCGAGCCAGAGTCTGTCCCTGAGCCCGAGCCAGAGTCTGTTCCTGAGCCCGTGTCGTCTCCGCCCTGGCCGCCCGAGGGGTCGTCTCCGCCCTGGCCGCCCGAGGGGTCGTCTCCGCCCTGGCCGCCCGAGGGGTCGTCTCCGCCCTGGCCGCCCGAGGGGTCGTGTCCGCCCTGGCCGCCCGAGGGGTCGTCTCCGCCCTGGCCTCCGCCTGGTCCCGCTCCGCCCTGGCCTCCGCCTGGTCCCGCTCCGCCCTGGCCTCCGCCTGGTCCCGCTCCGCCCTGGCCTCCGCCAGGTCCCGCTCCACCTGTTTAGTCAGGCCCGCCTACGCTCCACGGCCCAGGCCCGCCTTGCCTATTTCCAGGTTCTGTTCCCCTGCATGGGCCTGGCCCTCCATCCCTCCCCCAGGACCGCCTCCACTTCACCACCCTCCTGAACTTTAGTGTTTTGTGTTGAGGGGCGTCGGGAGCCGCCCCTAGGGGGGGGGGGGGGCTATGTCACGGTGTGGGTTTGTCTTGTCATGTTTAGTGGTTCCCTGTCTGTCTATTAGTCTTCCCAGGTGTTTCCCGTTAACCACGCCCCCTTGTTATCCTGTTTAGATCGTTTGCCCTAGTATTTAAGCCCTGTGTTTCAGTCCTGTCTTTGTGAGTTCTTGTATTGTTGTTATGCTGTATGCACGCTACCTTGTTCCTGTATCTAAGTTACCTTGTCTTTATTAAAACATTGCTGCACGTGGATCCTGCCTTCGTCTTTGCTTCAGCTGCTTCATAACAGCAGAATTCTCAAACGTGATTTATTTTCTACACCATATATTTTTACATTAAGCATCAACACTTCAATAGAAGTATATTTAAAAATTGATTTCTTAGTGGTTTTGAAAATATTACTATAAATTACGGCAACACCTCCCCCTTTGCGTTTTAGACAAGGTTCATGTTTATAACAGTAATCTTGTGGGGTGGACTCATTTAAAGTAATGTAATCGTTTGGTTTTAGCCAGGTTTCTGTCAAACACAGCACATCTAGATTATAATCTGAAATCATAACATTAACTATGAGTGATTTTGAAGTAAGGGATCGAATATTCAGCAACCCAAGCTTTATCATTTGCTCATCTGTATTATATCTGTATTTTTTTTTTTTTTTTTTTGAACATCAATTAAATGTTTTACCTGACGTTTTTTGGATTTCCAAATTTGGGGAACATACACAGTCTCTATATGATGATATCTAGGTGAAAGAGGCTCTATGTGATGAGATTTATCTGACCTTGGTGACGCGAGGCCGCTAGCAGACGGTCGGTTTAGCCAGTCTGTCTGCTACCTGACCTGAGCCCCAGATTGTCATGTTTTAGCTCTAAGACTATGTGCCATATTACTAGAGAGAAGAGCAGCACCATCCCAGGAGGGATGAACACCATCTCTTTTCAACAGGTCAGGGTTGCCCCAAAAACTTTTCCAATTGTCTATAAATTCTATATTTTTCAACAGACACCCCAATACTTTATAAGGTATTCCACCTGAAAGCTTGTTACTATATAAACTTGAACATGTTAGTTTATAAGACAGTGTGTAATATTATGTTTTAAAAAAGTATTTAATAAGCTACTCAATCAAAATGGTAAACATATGTACAAGCCAAGAAGACATAGAATACTTAATTATACTTTTAAGGATATCTCGATCAACAAGTATAGGCCAAATATACTTAGACTTTTCTGTCAGTATAAGTCAAGTATACTTAAGTGCAATTTGAAGTATATTTCTTAGAAGTACATATTTCTGATAAGGACATAAAAAGTAGACTAAAAGTATACTTTCTTATTTTTAATTTAACAGAAGTATACTCAACCCGATCACACTAAATGCATCTCTATAGCACCCAGTGTTTTTATCGTGCAATTTATACACCAAAATTAGTTTTTACGTGCATAGGATACGCATGGGTTGGTTAGGGTAGGTTTAGTAGTGGTCTGGGGTGTGTGTGTATTATACGCATGGTTAGAATTAGTGGTGTGGGGTGCGTGTGTATTACACACAAATTAACTGTGTATCAAATGCACGCGAAAACTGCGTATCATATGCACGTAAAAACTAATTTTTGCGTATAAATTACACGATCATACACAATGCGTGCTATAGAGATGCATTTACGTGAGAACAGGCTGGTATACCAATAGCACACTTGAATAAACTTCTTTTCCGTAAGGGAAATGAGGCAAGGGTCACATTCAAGCTATTTTTAGACACAAAGAATTTCTTTTTAAGGAAAAAAACTTTTAAATATGTAATTTTGGTGGTCAGAGATGAGTTTTAAGTGATAAAATGATCGACTACAGGGGGACTTTAAATGGTTTCTCCCAGACAATTTTTCCACAAGTCTTTCGCTTCTAAAATAAAATAAAATAAAATAAAATAAATTAAACAAAACACAAGGAGCTCTGTAATCTAACGGTTAGCATTCCCCTTCACCTCAATGGAACTTGATCCAAGCACTTAATGTCATGTGACTAATAATGCTAGAACCGCATGACAACATTGATTAGAAAATGGCATACCCTGGTCTTAAGGTAGCAGAAAAGGACAATATGCGTCCATGGCTCTGGTATAACATCTTATATATGATAAAAGCAAGCAAATATATATTTTAAATACATAATCTCAGAAATATAGTCAGAATAAATGGATAATCTGAAATGTCAATGCTATTTGCAGTCAGATGGTGTAATTAAGACATCTACCAGCAGGGGCTAACTGGACCCCTCTATAGTCATAACTGTCACTGCCTAGTAATCTCTCATTTGTCTTCTAAGAGCTCATAACTGATAACTCTTTGTCAAGATACCAAAGTCCGAGATTTCATTATGAACCCATCAAAGCCTATTATATCCACATTTTATAGCTCCAGATTTCAACAAAACAGTTGATACTTACAAGACACATATGAGGATTTAAATAATCCTTTAAAGCATAACCTCTTGATATAATTTTCCTATGGTTAAGGTTTAATATTATAGAATACAATAACAAATTAAAAGTTGTCAAAAGACACAGTTTTCACCTGGCACTAGGTATAATAATAATTTCTTCTCAGGCAGAGGAGGAGGGATCTATCCTTGAGGTAGGAGGAGCCGTGTCTAGTCAGATACGTTAGTCGTGATAACACTGGCTTGTGAAGTCCTCCACAGCACAGCTGCCTCTCCCCCGCCTCTTCAATGCACACAGCACAGAATTGCCCCTGGGGCCACTGCTGACGGAGACACCAAGACAGAGCTGTGAGGAAGGGGGTGGGACAACAGACCCTCGGCTGAAGCAAGTCAAACTCTCTCATTTGCACTGTCACACACTCAGGGAGTGCTGCACGCGGTCTACAGGTGCTCTACAATCACTGGCCCATATGTGGGACTGAGAACAAAGAAGGCTAATTGAAAGGATACTTCAAGACAAGTCGGGGAACAACAACTATTTTGGAATGCTTTAATTAGTATGTTGGAAAAAGGCATCTGTTTTTTCTCAATGGGAATATACTAACAGTGGATTCTAACAGGACTACTCCCTTTGGCTGATTGTGGATGGTATTGCTCAAGTGAAACCAGAGGAAAGAACTGCTTGAATTGAAACTTTGAAGTGAGTAACTTCTAAGCTTAAGGCAACAATCTTGTGGGGTGGTTGGGGAAAGGGAAGGGGGAGGGGAAGAGGTAGTTGGGGTCTGGCTCCAGTATCTGGGGTGAAATGCCTTCAACATGAGGCTTTGTTGGAGAATGCCACAGAGAAGTGTTTGATCGCTTCAGTTTTCAACTGCCAGCAGAAAAAAAAAACAAATAAAAGAGATCTATGTGCCCTTGAAGGCAAGAACATTTTGCGGTTGGAAGCAATCTGTCTGCTGCGCATGCTTTGTTTTGCCCTGTTGAATTGTGGATTGAGGGAAATCCTCTTATTGTGTAGTCTTGCCTAACTGCCACCCCATAGTGTGCCTTTGTTTCTCATTGAGATGTACAACACGACTGTTCAGATGGAGAGTTTGACCCAGAAATGGGCTGGCAACTTCAGCAACTGGGACAATAATTCTCTGCAGCTAAACAACAACAGTTGCCCAAAGAATGACAGCTTCAAATATCCACTCTACAGTATAGTGTTTAGCATTGTCTTCATGGTGGGACTCATCACCAATGTTGCAGCCATGTACATTTTCACTTGTTCACTGAAACTGCGCAATGAGACCACAACGTATATGATGAACCTTGTGGTGTCGGACTTGTTATTTGTGCTCACGCTCCCTTTGAGGGTTTTTTACTTCATCCAGCAGAACTGGCCATTTGGCAGTCTGCTCTGCCAGCTCTCTGTTTCACTCTTTTACACCAACATGTACGGGAGCATCCTCTTCCTAACGTGCATCAGTGTGGACCGATTTCTCGCCATCGTTCACCCTTTCCGTTCGAGGGGGCTCCGGACCAAACGCAATGCTAAAATCGTGTGCGTCGCCGTTTGGATTCTGGTGCTTTCTGGAAGTCTTCCGACAGGCTTCATGCTGAATAGTACAAACAAGCAAAATAACTCAATATCCTGCTTTGAGAACTTCTCCTCAAATCAGTGGAAGAGCCATCTCTCGAAGGTGGTGATCTTCATCGAGACCGTGGGGTTCCTTATCCCCTTGATACTGAACGTGGTTTGCTCCGCTATGGTGCTCCAAACTCTAAGGAGGCCGCAGACTGTCAGTCGAGGAGGGAAGCTGAACAAGAAAAAGATCTTGAGGATGATCATGGTCCACCTCTCCATCTTCTGCTTTTGTTTCATCCCCTACAATGTCAACCTGGTTTTCTACTCACTGGTGCGGACGAAAACCTTAAAGGGCTGCGCGGTGGAATCGGTGGTTCGGACAATCTATCCAATCGCTCTGTGCATTGCTGTGTCCAACTGCTGTTTCGACCCCATCGTCTACTATTTCACCTCAGAGACAATACAAAACTCCATTAAGAGGAAATCTCAGGCGAACCGTTCCTTGGATGTCAAGTTCTCCGAGGCCTTGCAGTCGGAGACGAGCTCCTCCCTTCAGTTCAGCCTGAGGTCCATAAAGAACAAGATGTTTCACAATGAATCCAATGTATGAAGACATATATTTTGGACAAATGGATACTTGCTCAACATCCTATCTTGCAACAAATCTCAAAGTCATTACATAAAGTGGATGTAAAGAAACAGAATGCAGAAAAGCACTCTGCGGCGGATAAAATGTGCCATGAAACATGTGGATTATGCCCTAATTGGGTTTGTTAATATCTCTCTGGCCAATGAGTAAACTATGCCCTTTTAGAGGGATTTACCTCCCTCTTAAAGTCATCCTTCAGCCCGGTACTGGGGGCCACACCTGTTCTCAGTGGAAATCTATCCAAACATTTGGATTACTTAACTGTGGAGTAAGAATAATACAAATATAGTCCAGAACTTCTATCTATGTGAATGTACTTACATTTCCAGAATGGTAAGTGAATGTGGAAATAACATACTAGGATATAACCACTATTTAATTAAACCAACAAACAAAATGGAATGATACTATTTTATGCAATGCCATGAAAACACATTGACTGCCTGAAGTGTCATAGTATTAACAAGCTGAAAACTTTTGTTGGCACTTTATATAATACTGTATATTAACTTTGCACTGTTATTGATACTGGCATAACGCACTGTTTTTTCCTGTTACAAACTTCACTTGAAAATAAAGTTCTAAAATCATAGGTAGAAGTATTTATTTACAATATATCATCATCATTGCTTCTCCCTCTGTAATGTCCATTCACAAATACAAGCCTGCAATATTGGAGTTGTAATGTTCCCTTTTTTTCTGTTTAATCTTTAAATATTCAACAGTCACTATTTAAAGTATTTACAATCTATATATACCATTGCAAATGTGTGTAATGCCACACTGATATAAAATATGAAATTCTCTCTGTGTTTTTAGCCATCTCAAGTGGCTGATATTGACAAAGAAAAGTCTCTTAGACTAAATGGAACGTAAGAAAAACATTTCAATCACTCAAAGTGTCAGTAACTGAAGAGTGAAACAGAATCGTCTTGATACAAGATGTTCGAGAAGTTTTTCCTTGTTCTTATGAATATGTAATCTGCTACAGGCATAACTGAGCAGGGGTTTTGGATAAATAAGGTTGAGAAATTTCTTTATAACTGCGTAATTTGTGAAATGACAGCACAACGCTAGATTTGGCAGGAACTGTCAACACACCCTAACCTAGCCAACATCCTCCCTTCTAAACGTGCCTGTAAAAGTCTGCAATAAGGTGTTGCTGTATCTGTAAAGATGCGTGAGTCAAAAAGGGAGATCCAGAGCGTTTAAGCTCTTGGCACAAATAATAGATTAGATCACCCTCACTCATTGTGTCTCTGTCAAGGAGTCAAAGAAAAAGGGGAAATGAAAAAGACCTAAAGTCTGATGAAAAGTGCTGACTTCATGTTTACGTACATCAAATCTGCTTCCACTTATTCATGCAAATCACCCTATAGTGTTTTGAACCGGGGAACTTGACTGGATCCTAATTTGTTTAACGTCTCTCATAATGCACTTGACCCTCACAAAATTCAGAATAGTGGAGCATTATTATGGATTTTTCAATTACAGATTATTCCAATATTACATTTGGTCCCCCTCATATTTCAATAGTTTTCCCTTTTTATACCTTATGCAACTGTCTGATGATACATTTTCCAACAGGCTCAAAGTGGTGAGTGGCGACAGATTCTTTAAAAACTTCTAGATGATGGTCCACCCATTTGCATTCTGTATTCAAGGTTTTATAAGACAACTGGAAGTTTTGGACAGAAAGTTGAGTTATTTTGAATGCATCTTTAAGTCATTATGTAATAAGTCAAATCTAAACGTGTGTTAGTTCCCAAATGTCAAACTGAAATCCTGTTTTGTTTTCACTTCCTCAGTCACCTCTTGTGTCACCATGCATGTCACGAAAACAGTGTACGGTTCACTTTTAACCTCATGATTTCAAAGAAAAAAATGGGTAACACTTTAGAATACGGTTCCTTCTTTAATGAATAACTACACAGGAACAAATGAGTAACACCATATTAAGAATCTAGTAACTACTATTAACTAACAAGAAACTCTGATTAACGAATTAGTAAGTAATAGCACACACATAAAAATAGTAGTTCACTATTAACTAATCAATAACTACTGTTTCTTTTATGCTTCCCAGATAACTACTGAAAAAGTTTCATAATTCATGCAAAACTAATCAATAACTATGCAGGACAAATGACTAAAACTACATTAACATTTTAACTGCTACTGTAAACGAATACACACAGTTGTTTACATTATCAATATGTTATAGCATAGCAGACTTATGATTTGGGAAAACTTTGAATAATTAACCTATGCTATCTCGAGAACTATTTATCAACTGAATAATTTTAAAGAAATGGATTTTTAAATGCAGTTGTCGCGGCCTTACTTGTCCTGTAGCCAATTTTCCGGCATTCCTCTTGACTTGCATTGAATTAATATAGAGTCATGGTGACTACTGGAACATATTGAGTCATCAGCTATTAAATTACCACATACAGTGATTTTATTATTTAACCTACCTCTCAAAAAAATGTATATAAGTGTGTGTGTGTGTGTGTGTGTGTGTGTGTGTGTGTGTGTGTGTGTGTAGATGGAGATGGATGCTATAAAGATGGAGCCGGTGTCCTTTTGATAAACATCGGCTTATGTCTCCAAACTTCAAACAAGCATTACACATCCATTTTTTCCCCCGCTGCTCAGCCCTGCACAAACACAGCATCCGAAACCCAGCACGCCACCTCAAGCTCCACTTCAAAGCTTCAAAAACTTCAACACAGGCTTGTTTACTTTTTCGCCACCTTTGACTGGTTCATTTCCTGATGATGTGAGAAGGAGGGGTATGGTCCGAAGAACTGAAGACAGTCTTAACTAGATTAAGACTTAAGCTATTATTTAGTCTGCTTAGTCCATCTGTTAGTTTTTGTTCTGTCTGGATTTTAATATGTTGTTAGAAATGTTTATCTTCCATTTAAAGAAGCAGTTCGCCCATTTACTTTTGTCATTTAGTCAAAAATCACCTCAAATTTATTTTGTCAAATAATAATAAATATATATGAAGTACCGGTCAAAAGTTTGGAAAGTAAAAAAGACTCTTATGCTCATTGAGCCTGTATTTATTTGAAATCAGACATGTCAAAAATAATTCTAATGTGCTGATTTATTATCAATGTTTGAAACAGTTGAGCTGCTTAATATTTTTTAAAACCTGTAATACGTTTTTTACAGTAATCTTTGATGAATAAAAAGTTAAAAAAGGAACAGCATTTATTTTAAATAAAAATCATTTCTAACAATATTCACTACCATTCAACAGTTTGGGGTCAGGATTATTTTTCTTTCTTTTTTTTGAAAGAAAAATTATTTTATTCAGCAAGGATGTGTCAAATTGATACAAAGGGACAGTAAAGATTTATATTGTTAGAAACGATTTCTACTTTGAATAAATGCTGTCCTTTTTAAACTTTTTATCCATCAATGAATCCCGAAAGTATCACAGGATCCAAAAAGATCTTAAGCAGCACAACCGTTTCCAACATTGATAATAATTGAGCATCAAATTAGCATAATAAAGTGATTTCTAAAGGATCATGTGACACTGAAGACTGGAGTAATGATGCTGAAAATTCAGCTTTGATCCCAGAAATAAATTACATTTTAAAGTATATTAAAATAATAATATGTATTATATTATATTATATTATGTTATATATAATAAAAATAATAATAATTCACAATATTACTGTTTTTACTGTATTTTTGATCAAATAAATGCAGCCATGGTGAGCATAAGAGACTTCTTTCAAAAACATTAAAAAATAGTGATTTTTGACACGGTATTTTTAGTATTATGTGTGTGTATTTAATACAATGAATTTTTCTTTACTATTATTTTATTCATTAAAGCTGAATTTTCAGCATCATTACTCCAGTCTTCAGTGTCACATGATCCTTTAGAATGCTGATTTATTAAGAAAGCTTTCTGATTAATATCAATGTTAAAAACAGTTGTAACGGTCACCAGCTGGAGTGCCCTTGAGAGCCACCAGAGGGCACTCCAGATAAGACTATTATCACTTCCTCACAAACTACATTTCCCATACTCACTGCCTGGACTCATTCACACTGATCACATTCACCTGTACCTCATTGTCACTGATTTTATTCACCTGTGTCTTGTCATCCTGCTAGTCTCAGTCTATATATACCATGTTCATTCATTCACTCACCGCGAAGTCTTGTTTTACTGTTGTCTGCATTTCTGAGCGTTTTCCCGTGTTTTGTTTATTGCCCTTTTGACCTTGGACTGTGTACCCCGTTTTCTGATCGTTCTCTGTTAACCCTGACCTGGATTGTTTACTGGACCTTGCTTCTCGCCGCCTGCCTCGACCATTGCCTGTTATCTGGTTTTGTTCTCTGTCTCTTCTCCATTGTCCTGTTTGCTCATTCTTGACCCTGCCTGTACGACTATTCTATATAAAGCTGCATTTGGATCTTCACCTCGAAGTCTCGGAGCAGTTCATAACAACAGTTGTGCTAATTAAAATATTTGTGGAAACCATGATACATTTTTTCAGGATTCTTTGGTGAATGGAAAGATCTACAGTACTTTTTGGACATAAAAAAGTGCAAATGCAGTATTTACTGTATTTAAGTATTCATAAATATATACTATATATAAGTATTTACACATGTATTCTTGTGGGTTATATTTCAAGGCCTGGTTTCACAGACAGGGCTTAGATTAAGTCAGGATTAGGCCTTAGTTAAATTAGGATATTTAAGCTTTTAGAAACGTAGGAAAAAACTTTACTGCTGTGCATCTTGAGACAAAACAACTGACATATTTTAAGATATGCTTTCAGTTAAAACAGCTCAAAGATGCATTTTAGTCCAGGACTAGATTTAAACCTTGTCAGTGAAACCGGGTCTTCTGAAGTCTTATAATGGCTTTGTGTCAGAGATCAGATTGAAACTTAAATCAACCTTCATTAAAAGTAGAATGAGTTTAAGGATAAGTGTTTTAGTGCTTGCTGTCATTTTTTGTCATTTTTCATGTTGCATCCCCAGAACACAAGACAGCAGAGAAGGAAAGGGCCGCAACAAAGAGGCTAGTGTGTAAACTTGTGAGTGACCTTCTGACCTTTCAACATGTGAGCACCGCATTACAAGAGACGCTGTGAAGCAAAGCAATTGCCTGAAAAAAAAAGAAGCTTAGCCATCGTAACTGTTCTCAAATACTGGTGTTTCATTTGTACTCCCATGAGATGAGCATGTTTATTGACATGTACTCGTGGTGAAGCAGAACAGCTGAACAAGCAAACAGGAACCCGCTGAAGTTATTGATTGAATCCCCAAGGCTGCCAGATTAGGTTTCCCCATGACCCCTGACCCCATTTCAGCAGCACATGTGACAGGAACTCTTCTCAAAACCGACTCAGGTATGCTAACTCAAACCGAAGCGCACCCTGAAACCATGTTTCCTGGAAACATGCTTTCAGGGTGCGCTTCGGTTAGCACGGCTGTCGACCACATCTTTCTGTTTCCGACACAGTCGCTATAATTGCTGTCAGTAGTCATTGTGTAAAAGAAAACAATAAAGGACAAAAACAGAACATAGGCCATGTTCACAAATAGCATGCTATATTTTGTCTTGAAATCGGAACAATCTGACTCCATTAAAGTTGTTGTTATTCTTTAACTTCTTATTCTTTAAAGGTAAAAGTCTTTTTTATAAGACTGTAAAAGTAGGATTTAACCTGAACGTTTAGATAACGAAAGTTATAATCACTTTAGCTTTCAACATCGTCAGTTTTTAAAAGGAAAGATTCTCAAAGCCTTTAAAGTTATTTATTAAGTTACATGTTTAAATATACAGACAGTAGAATGGCCTTTCTCTCAGATCAACAGTTACCTTTCCTTATACCATGAGCAAAGCATTATTCAACATTAGTGGAATACCAACACCGAAACCGACCGACAGGAAACCAAAAGATGAGGCAAATGGGTGGTGATCAAGAGGGGGAGAAGAACATTAACATATTCTCCTC
This sequence comes from Meda fulgida, assembly GCA_030578275.1. Classification (NCBI taxonomy): domain Eukaryota; kingdom Metazoa; phylum Chordata; class Actinopteri; order Cypriniformes; family Leuciscidae; genus Meda; species Meda fulgida. The sequence goes on from CM060630.1 coordinate 8,154,679, forward strand.
AATGAATGTTTAACCAATAGTACCTAAGGATACTTTAATATCTCTATTCAGTTCACCACCATTCATTTCAGTATATAAGCTGTCAGATGAGACCAAACATGGCATTTTTACATGTTGGAGCACACTAGTAAATAAACAGTGTGTTGAAAGTATTTGTCATGTGAAGCGAATGGTACAGATGTGTCATTGAGGTGCAAACGACTCTGTTTCTCCTGACAGGACCATCCTGTGCCTGGAGTGTCCCAACAGTCCTCAATCAGCACATTGATGAATCCCTTGCACTAGATAGGCATTAGCATACTGTGATGAGGCCATTGTGCCACGTTCAAAGGGTTAGTTCACCCAAAAATTAAAATTAAGCCATGATTTACTCACCCTCAAGTCATCCTAAGTGTATATGACATTCTTCTTTCAGACAAATACAATCTGAGTTATATTAAGAAAATGTCCTGGCTCTTCCAACCTTTATAATGGCAGTGAATGGTCGCTTCTGTTTTGAAGTCCATAAAAGTGCATCCATTCATGATAAAAGTGCTCCAAACGGCTCGGGTGGGGTTACAGGCCTTCTGAAGCGAAGCGATGTGGAAGAAAAATATTTAATTTATTTAATTTTTAATTTAAAACTTTATGAAGTAAAATAACTAGCATCCGGCCAAACAAACATAAAGATTCGACTTGAGCCTAAAGCGCATGCTTATGTGAGTAATGTGACGCACTGCTGATATTTACACTATGCCATGACGCACTACGATACTTCTGACGTCACAGGCGTAAGTAGAAGCAAGAATTTTACATTGTAACGTGTTAAATATGAATATTTTTCTTACACAAACGCACCGCTTAGCTTCAAAAGGCCTTTATTAAAGGCCTTACACAGGAGCCGTGTGGAGTATTTTTATGATGGACAGATGCAATTCAATTCACTGCCATTATAAAGGTTGGAAGAGCCAGGACATTTTTTTGAATATAACTCAGATTGTATTCGTCTGAAAGAAGAATGTCATATACACCTAGAAAAAAAAACATATCCCTTTAAAACAAGTGAAAAATTCTTCCATTGAAAAAAAAAACTGTTATGAGACATATTCTCTTGAAACCTTAATGTCATTATGAACGTTTTATGGAAGCTTGTTTCCGCCTAAAACAATTTAAAAGATAATTGTGAATTTTTATTGCACAATTCAGACTTTTTTTCTCTCAATTGCAGGTCAGAATTGTGAGAAATAAGCTCATAATTGCAAGTTATAAAGTCAGAAATGCGAGATAAAAAGTCACGATTACCTTTGTTATTTTTTATTCAGTGGCGGAAACAAGCTTCCATACAATTGTGCTTATCAGTAAAAGTATCTTACTTAGATATTTTTTACTTAAAAAAGACAAGAGCAGCATAGTGAATTATCAAAAATAAATAACTCCCACTTGTTCTAGCAAAAATCATTTAAAAGGCATTTAAGTAACACAGTGTCAGCAATTTCAGGAATTTAAAATGGCATGTTATTGCACTTGAGACAAAACACACATAAATAACGTGTCTTCATGTCAGAGAGACTATAGAGCCGTGTGTGTGTGTGTGTGTGTGTGTGTGTGTGTGTGTGTGGTTGGTCCAGGACGTGCTTTTCAAACCCTATCTGAAGTGGATCAGGAGCCTCGCACGCAGTCCACACTGACTACTCTGAGTCCAGTCTTATCTTATCAGTCTAACAGCTCTCCCCCTGGGGCCGGGATTGAGAAGAGCCAGAGCACACACACAAACACACAATCATTGTGTCCAATACACAAATCTCAAGTCTCCTACACCTCTCCTACACCTTTGTTTTCGTCGATGGTGTGAGTGAGAAGATCCTGATGCTCGTCTGTGTGTTTGCTGAGGCGTCCAGCTAGATTTTCAAAGGTGGCTGGTTTTTAGTTCATTGCTATGAGTTGCTAAAGGGAATTCTTGGGTGTTTTTCGGATGTTCTGGGTGGTTGCTTACTGGCAAAGTCAGAAAAGCTCCTCCTCAACAAGCCTCTATGATATTCTAGCCCCTAGATATGAGAAAGACTGTACACCAAGATGGTTCAGTCATATTTTTCTAAATGGGAGAACGTGCAACACACAATATGGCATATAAGTCTGTCTTCTATAAAAGAGCTAATCGGCAATTGATAGTCATTGCGTCACTTCAACTGCCGTTAAAAGATCCAGTTTCCACAGAAACAGTCCATGTTCTGAGACGCTTGCTTAGGGCTGCACACGTGCATTGCCTGGACCAACCTGAAATGTATGGGTTTTAGCATAATAAACAACATTTATATATATAAAAAATGTATGCTAATTCTAATGTATGTAATAATATGCTAATGTGAATGCTTGGCCAACGCAATGCAAGTGTGCATTCTGGTTGTACATACTTTTTGCCTGTTGTTTTAGCTGTAAATATATATGTCAGGGTGTGTTGCTGATTTGAAATATGTTAATTAAAAGTGAGTTTGGAAAACCAGGACATATTTACATCTGTAGCATAAGTGCCCTTGTGAAAATAAGTAGGCCTACATTTTAGCATGCTTTTAAAGGGATCATGACTTTTTTGACCCCTTTAATGAATTTGTAATGTTCTTTGAGGTCCACCTAATTTAAAAGTAATAGACTATTTACTTTCCTGTTTTCGAGCCTCTCTTTGAAGCATTCAGTTTTGATAGACATGCCGCATTTAAGACTTGTGTACAACTGCATTACTGTACGCCCACTGATTGGGTAACAGTTCTGCATATTAAAAGATTTTCAACATCCTTGCCAATACACGCGGAAAATTGTTTAGAAATCTTCCAATGTTGCAAAATTGCAACCGATGAAATTCCGTCATACATGTTTGAGCCAGAGTCTGACACTGAATTGCATGTTAATTGCAATTTGATTAAAATGTATTATAGTTTAAATTTATATTAAATTGAATTAGCTGAACTTTAAAGAACATCTTTACCCTATATGTTTCAAAAATTACTTCTATTTTCTTTAAGTATTTTATTTTCTATTAGTATGGTTAAACTAAACTAAAAGTTGAATGACCATCTAATTGGACATGGTGATGGCAAAAACAAACAAACAAAAAAAGGCATGGGAGGATAAAACCAAGTTTCTTGGGGAAATGCAATAGTTTTGTGAGAGAACACAATAGCATTTACTTTTTTCCCTATGACTCCAAGAGTGGTGCGTGTGGGATGAGTTGTTTATGGTTAAGGCTTTGTTCAAATACACTTTAAAAATAGTGATGCTTGCCTCAGTATTAATGCCGTTTCATATTAAGCTTCATATTAATAATATTCTTATGAAACTCAAAATGTCATGACTGCACTTTGCTCATACTTCTTGTGGTGCAAATGGATTGAAGGTCATGGTGCTTGCTACTCATTTCCTTTCATGTTTCCATCTGATTACCAGCTAAGTAAGGTTTAGCGTGCTAAACACATGCGGTTTTGAAACCCATACATATGAATTTGGGTTACGTGCCAAATGCTTTATGTTAGCTGTTATATCTAAGAGCATAAAAGGTCACAGATGCAAGTGTTTGTGGATTGAATGAAACCTTGGCACAGTGACGTGTCTGTATCTGTGTGGCCTGAGGATTAGCATTAGCAAATTCAGTCATGCATAGGCGCAGACCTGTGTATGTCAAGAAGTCATTTAGGGGTAAATTCTTTTTGTTCTTACATTCCCGTCTTTGTTATATGTTTCTCTTGTGTGGATCACAACATAGATATGTTAGCGTAGCTTCAAATAGCTCTAAACAACAGATATGGCACACAGGAAGACAGTCAAGGAAAGGAAATGAACATTATCAGTTTGATATGAGAAAATTCCAGCTGATTAGCTTGTTTACATCTTAGGACGTCAGAAGAATAACAACTGGTATGCTAATGCTAATGTATGTAATAGTATGCTAATGTGCTAATGCTTGGCTAAGGCAATGCATGTGTGCTTTCTGGTTGTTTTAGTTGTTATTTTGGTTAATAAAAGTGTTAAGCTGATAAAGATCCAATTCTGTTGTTCCTTGCCTGCTGAGACATACAGATAATATAAAATTAATGAAATAAAAGGCCACTTAAGAGCATCTAAACTGTTTCATAATTCACTTAAATGTATTTGTCACAGGTCGGGGTGGGCTTTTAATGACCGGCCGTCACCCCTGACTTGCACACCACCGTGAGGAGCTACACCGCAGGACACAGCAGGCAGAACAACCAAAGGTAAGTACAAAAGTCTCTTTATTTAGTTAAAACATCTCTTTAAAACAATTACTGCAGTAGCTTTGACATTCGCCTCCAAAGGATTCGAATGAAGGGAGAGGCGGATATGCTTCGCAGCTTTAGCGTGTTCTTCACAGGACTCAGATAGAGAGAATGAAGATAAGTATTCCACAGCTTAACTGGTCATTCACAGGGTTTAGATGGAGAGAATGGAGGTGAGTATACTTCACAGCTTTGGCGGGCCCTGCACTGGGCTCAGTCAGAGAGGAAAGTACGTATAACTCACGGCTTTTGCAGACTTTTCGCAGGACTTAGACGGAAAGAGAGAAGGTAAGGATTCCACAGCTTAACTGGTTCTTCACAGGACTCAGACGGAGAAAATGAAGATAAGTGTTCGACAGCTTAACTGTTTCTCACAGGGCTCAGGCGGAGAGAGAGGAGGTAAGGATTCCACAGCTTAACTGGTTCTTCACAGGACTCAGATGGAGAGAATGGAGTTGAGTATACTTCGCAGCTTTAGCTGCCTCTGCACTGGTCTCAGACAGAGAGAGAAAAGGTAAGGATTCCACATCTTAACTGGTACTTCCATGTCTCAGACCGAGAGACGGGTACGTATACTTTACGGCCTTAACAGGCTCTTCACAGGACTCAGATGGAAAGAGAGAACGTAAGGATTACACAGCTTAACTGGTCCTGATTACAGAAGGAAGAATGGCACGTCAGCCGACTGGAACCACCAATGCTTTAGCGATGCACTCCCACACTCGTGTTTCACTGCAACCCACCCAAATAATAACCCGTGAATATATTAATGTACAGCACTGCAAAGTCTCTCCACTCACAGAATAAGGCGTTGGCATGGGGTCCTGTCCACCACTCGCCGATGGAGTCTCATTGGTAACAGCAGTGAAGCGTAGAATATTCGATAACTATAAACTCCTCCAAACTCAAGACAATTTCAAACGACATGAAGTTTCATCCAGTTCCAAGAGACATCAAGTATGTCACAATCCAGTTAAAGAAATCACTTATCTCTCATCGGTGTCAATTCTCCTCTCCAACCCTTCAGTTATGCCTCAGCCCGTTGAACTCGCCTTTTGAACTTGCCAGGCTTCCGGTCTCCTACCGCATCTAGAACACAAGACTGGCTGCCCCAACACCGCTCGACTCGACTCCACTCCACCGGACTGTTGAACGCCTTTAGTTTGAATGTAATACCTTTTTATGTTACCCCCAATCAATGCGCGCCCCAATCGCTGTTCCGCTCACTCTCCTCCCGCACCTGTTCTCAATCTTTCATAATAATCTGCTTAAACCTCTCACATCGCCCGTTGCCCTGGGGGTGGTGCGGATTGGTTTGAGTCTTTCGACACCCATATAGACGGCTCAGTTCCTGGATGACCTTGGATTCAAAATTCGGACCCTGATCAGAATGGAGGGTCTCGGGGCACCCAAAGGGTACTGTCGCGTTCACTACGTCACGGGTGTTTAGCAGCAATAATTGAATGAATGAATGATTGATTCACTTTCCTGATTGAAGGACGGGCCAGTCCGGAGTTGAAACGTGGACCAGTAAAAAATCCCAAAACGTTGTAATGAATGAGTACGGGCTATAAGAAGGAGCGAGTGGTAGTTTTTGCATGTTGTCTCGTCAGGAGAGATGCGCCACCGGTAAGCTGCTGTTTCTATCTATTGAGCTGCGGGTTTAAGTTTGTCTGTTTGCGCTGCCGCTGTATATGTGCGCGACTTGTATGCCTGATAACCGTTAGTTTGGCGCGCTGATAAAACCTTGTTTGCGACCTGATGTTTAACGTTGTCGGCTTTATAGTATCCGTGGTTATATTTGAAGTGAATGTTTTGGATTTGGAGCGTTTCACTGTCACACGAGTTACTTCCTGTTTGCGGTGCCGGATGGGTAATGTAGTTAATCGGTTTACATTGATAATGGATTACTATGCCCAGCATTACTACTCACTGGTTTTACTTTGGGCCAACACACTGAGAACATCTTTTGTGGTTTTGGGCGACTGGTTTAATGTATAACTTTGACATTGTTGTATGGTTGGTGAGTGTTTAAACTGAATAACTAAACAAAGCATGTACATTTTAAACACCGAAATGCAACAGTTTCACACGAAGTATATTGTAATATTTATAGTATTGAATGTTGATTAAATTCCATATTATATTGTTCCATAATGTTTATAATATTGGAATTTATATTTATTTATGTATTCAGAATTTATGGTATATTACGTATGTGTTTATCAATATTGTCATTTACACCATTGTCTTTTTTATGTCTACAGGTTTATAACCTGTTATGTGTGGATTAATCAACTGTATGTGAAAAATGAAAGTAAATAAAAAACCACAACGAGTTATATCAACGTGTCCTCTCCTGATGCCCTGTTCGGTGGGGAGATTCTGAAAGAACCGAACAGTTATAAACCGCGGCCCACTGCACTGGAGTAAGTGCAGTAAAAAACAGCCTCGGACTGCTTCATTAAGGAAGTTCAATCAACTCAGGATCAGCTGGATTCTCAATTTGGTGATTAACCCCAGGTTTATCATTAGTTAAACTGCCCGTTGATTAAGGAGAAAGGAGCGTGAATACACATTGGGTGTGACGGCTCTCTAGTCAACACAAAGGGAGTAACAATGGCAGACTTGGAGAAGCTTAAAAGTGTGCGATCCAGAGCGCAAGCTTCATTCACAAAAAGGGCTCATATTCTCACCAAACCGGGGCTGTTGGAACCCACTGAAATTCTCAAGGAATGGAAGATTTTCAGGACGGATTTTTCTAAAGTCATAGATGCGGGACATGAGTATGCTGAAGCCCTGAGAGAGTCAACGGATGAAGAGGTGCAAGCATCGGCAGATCAAATTGATGTGAAGACAGCGGAGTGTGAAAACAGGTTCCTTGAAGTAAAGGTGGCCACTCAGGAAACCTTTTGGACCAGTTACGCAGAGGAGGCGTTTTTCAAACAGGTTAATACAGCTGAGACGGCCATCACTCGGGCAGAGGAGGAGGAAGTTAACCCTCGGAAGTCAGTCAAGGACCGCAGGTTAAGGAATAGAGCTCTTGAAAGAGAGGTTGTTGAACTCGGAGAAATGTTAGTAGAGTGGAAGGAATTGGTTCCTGGTCCGAAGGCATTAGATCTCAGGACACGCCACAAGACACTAAAGAAGAGGGTCCTGGCGTTGTCTGACAAACTGGAGGAGGACGAAGCAGACCAAGTAAAGGTGAAAGAAAGAAACCTGGGAGATGATAGCAGCACGGCGGGGGATCCGATGCAAGATGCTTCTTTCCTCTCTCTCCCTGACATGTCTTCCGATCGCAAGCCGAATCCCAAAAGGTACACGGGGGCATTGAACATGAACACCCGGCCCCTCTTACAGCAAAGCAGCCCGGAAAGGACCAAAGGAAACTCTAATCTCAAGCCTCAAATCAGCCTTGAAAAAGCAAGGCTACCCACTTTCTCTGGTGACATGAGGGACTGTTACAGCTGGAAGACTGAGTGGGAGGACCTACAAGAATTGGGTAACCCACAAGGGGTGGAATGTATAAAAAAGTTCCACTTGTTAAATAGTCTCCACGAAAAGGTCAAGAAGGATCTCGTCCTGTCTAGCTGTGGATCTGCTGACGATATGTTCAGGCTGCTGGACAGCAAATACGGGAACAGAGCGAGAATAGTCCTAATGATCACCAACGAGGTCCAGTCTCTTCCCCCTGTCAAAGGAAACAATCCAAGAAGAACCATTGAATTGATCCAGGCTGTGGAAAGGGCACTGTGCAACCTCCTGATTCTTGGTGAAGAGGACGCCGTGAAGAACCGTGTTGTTGCTCAATCTCTTGAAAGCAAGCTTCCCAGTTCACTCAAGAAGGAGTGGATTATGTACAAAACTGATCCGACAAACAGGTTCTCTCCACTGAATCATTTTGATTGCCTCCTAGGATTCTTGAAGAAGCAGAAGGAGATTCTTGAGGAGTTGGACCAGTTGGAGCCAAGTCCTGCAGATAAAGGCCCTGTTGAAAAGGGTGCTGCAGACTATCCAGATAAGAGAGGGAGGAAGGCTTTCACAAGATCCACAGCAGGTCAGAAGGACGACTATCCCAGCTGTACTATATGTGAAGATGACTCTCATGCTGGCAAGCTATTTGCGTGCAAGGTCTTCAGGGAGGAAGATCTTATAAGAAAAAGGGCCTATGTGAAGAAACTAGGGTTGTGCTCCAAGTGTTTGCGGTCCCACCCTAAGGATGGGAAAGGATGCACACCTAGATACCTCTGCCCAAAAGTAGACTGTCGGAAAGGAGGGGTGTCGGACCACAATTACCTTCTGTGTCCTAAGCCACCGACTCCAAAGAAGGACAGCAGCAGTGAGGAGCAGAGCACTATAAAAATTGGAGGAAAGAAACTTGGCCTAACCAAGAAGCAAGAAGAGTTTCTGGCAGAGCTTACTCCAGAACAAAGAGTGAGATACAAGAATGTGTTCTCAAACAAAATAACATCAACCGTATGTGCCAAGGCCGGAGATGGACTGCAAGAACATCCAGTGGTGATGATGCTGATGGAGGTAACGACAAACTCGGGTTGCCTTATTGGCTCACTAATCGACCTCGCATCTGACACCAATTATATCACCAATGAAACAGCCGATCGCCTTGGACTGTGCGGTGAGAATGTCAGGCTTATAGTCCATGGAGTCGGGGGGATGAAGAAGACTGTCCTTACCAAAAGATATTCCCTACGGTTGAAAGTGAAAACACCCAAGGAAGAAGTGGCAGAGCATAGGATTCTCTGCTATGGCCTGGAAGACATCGCGGAGGTGACTCAGCCAGTCACTGCCAAGCAACTGCAAAAGTTCTTCCCCAATGTACCCAGAGATGAACTGGTTCGTCCCACAAAGATTGACCTCCTTATCAGGCATCGGGAAGGTCGCCTTATTCCCCAGCCAATCAAAATTGTGGGAGACCTTGTCCTCTGGGACGGCCCGCTGGGGAAGACTGTTGGGGGATCCCATCCCGATCTTATTGAGACAGTCGATCTGGCAGTATACCACTCTGAAACTCACCTTGCAAGGACCATGAGATCAGCCTCGATGGCGTATAAAGAAACTATCATTCCTCAAAAAGAGGAAGGAAACGCGCTTGTCCGAAGCACCGCAACCGCTAACAAAGAGGTCTTCGAGTGGTTCAGGTGGGACAGCATCGGAGCTGCGTGCAGTCCTCAATGTGGCGGCTGCAAGTGTGGTAGGTGCCCCCCTGGAGGAAAAGAAATAACCCTCAAGGAAGAGCGGGACCTGGAAAAGATAAAAGAATGCCTAACATACGTACTGGCGGACAAACACAGCAACTCTCCCCACTGGGACGCAGCTTATCCCTGGAAGACGGACCTCACAACACTGCCAGATAATCGGCAGGCTGTGGAAGCAACCTTCAGAAACACTGAGAAGCGTCTGGAGAAGGAACCTGTGTGGAAGGCTGCATACAAAGAACAAATACATGAAATGGTTGCAAGAGGGGCTGCTGCAAAACTCACAAGGGAGGAAATTAATACCTGGGAAGGACCTAAATGGTACATCAGCCATCTGGTTGCACCGAACCCTCATTCCTCTTCAACCCCAGTGAGAATTGTGTGGAATAGTAGCCAAGAGTTCCGAGGCATAAGTCTAAATGATCTCCTTCACAAGGGTCCCGATGTACTCAATCCCATCAGAGGTGTCCTTTTGAGGTTCAGGAGTGGATTTCATGCCGCACTGGGTGATGTAAAAAAGATGTACAACTCAGTATGGCTGAAAGATGATGAAGTCCACCTCCACCGCTTTCTCTGGAGAGACAACCCTGAAGACAACATTGAGGTGTTTGTGGTCGTCAGAGTTAATATCGGTGATAAACCCGCAGGATGTATCGCCCAAGTTGCAATGAAAGAGACGGCCAACCTTCCTCAGTTTGCTGATATGATTGAAGAACGGCGAGTTCTGAAATTCGGACCCTGATCAGAATGGAGGGTCTCGGGGCACCCAAAGGGCACTGTCGCGTTCACTACGTCACGGGTGTTTAGCAGCAATAATTGAATGAATGAATGATTGATTCACTTTCCTGATTGAAGGACGGGCCAGTCCGGAGTTGAAACGTGGACCAGTAAAAAATCCCAAAACGTTGTAATGAATGAGTACGGGCTATAAGAAGGAGCGAGTGGTAGTTTTTGCATGTTGTCTCGTCAGGAGAGATGCGCCACCGGTAAGCTGCTGTTTCTATCTATTGAGCTGCGGGTTTAAGTTTGTCTGTTTGCGCTGCCGCTGTATATGTGCGCGACTTGTATGCCTGATAACCGTTAGTTTGGTCGCGCTGATAAAACCTTGTTTGCGACCTGATGTTTAACGTTGTCGGCTTTATAGTATCCGTGGTTATATTTGAAGTGAATGTTTTGGATTTGGAGCGTTTCACTGTCACACGAGTTACTTCCTGTTTGCGGTGCCGGATGGGTAATGTAGTTAATCGGTTTACATTGATAATGGATTACTATGCCCAGCATTACTACTCACTGGTTTTACTTTGGGCCAACACACTGAGAACATCTTTTGTGGTTTTGGGCGACTGGTTTAATGTATAACTTTGACATTGTTGTATGGTTGGTGAGTGTTTAAACTGAATAACTAAACAAAGCATGTACATTTTAAACACCGAAATGCAACAGTTTCACACAAAGTATATTGTAATATTTATAGTATTGAATGTTGATTAAATTCCATATTATATTGTTCCATAATGTTTATAATATTGGAATTTATATTTATTTATGTATTCAGAATTTATGGTATATTACGTATGTGTTTATCAATATTGTCATTTACACCATTGTCTTTTTTATGTCTACAGGTTTATAACCTGTTATGTGTGGATTAATCAACTGTATGTGAAAAATGAAAGTAAATAAAAAACCACAACGAGTTATATCAACGTGTCCTCTCCTGATGCCCTGTTCGGTGGGGAGATTCTGAAAGAACCGAACAGGCACCATTCACCAAAGCGCACCAGCAGTCGTAACGGCCGTCTGGTCTAAGGTAGGGATTGCCCATGCGTACTTAGTGAACAAGTCGGTCACCACCCACGATGTGCAGAGGCGCTCTAGGGCGCATGGGGACCGACAGAGCTCTTGCCTCTCTCCTCGGTTTAAAGAGCATACAGCGGGGACAGCTCCGAACAAACGCCCCAACCGTCGCTTCCATCCTGGGCCAGTGAAAGTACCTCCTTAACAAGGCCACGTCCTTTTCTGTCCTTGGTGTCCCCTGTACGTGTGGTAGGCGTTTAACAGGGCTGAGATTTGTTCCTCCGGCACCACGACCTGGTACACCGTCTCCCGAGTTACAGGGTCCTGAATGGAGCGACAAATCACCCCATCCCTCAAACTGAGTCTCTTCCGCTGCCCCAAGAGTCTCCTTACTGCCAAAGTTTGGGCCTGTCTCTCCACCGCTCCAAGTACACAGCCCTGTTACAAGTAGGAATACACCTTCATCAGATCTCCATCCCTCCCCTTTAGTTCCCTCCACCGGCTGGGGTCCCACCCCCAGCTAGTGGGCACTCCGTCTAGGCGGGATCAATTGCTGTTCTGCTTACTCTCCTCCCGCACCTGTTCTCAATCTTTCATAATAATCTCCATCATGGCCCGGTATACCCGGAACCGGAGTCTTCGCGGGTCCCACACCGGAAGAGCTCCCCATAGGAAACTCCGGGCGGAATCAAATGTTCCGCCTCCTTCATAATCGTCACCCGTGACATATTCAGTTGCAACGTCATGTTTTAGTTGAACAAAAATGCTTGTCAGCACATTCGGCAGCACACTTTACTCATATTTCAAAACAATAGAATTATGAAATTACACATAAATACACTTAAGTTCTAGTGGGTCAAAGTTGCAACTAATTGCATATGACAGATTTAAACTATGTTTCATTTTATTGTATATAACATGCAATTAAATGTCTAAAAACATTATTCAGTCCACACTTAAGTATATTCTTTTAAAGCATGCTATATTGTAATAAGTACAGTTTTTAAAAAGTATGCTAATGTACTTCTCCAGAAAGACATGAAGTGAGAGCTGCTGACCTGAAAAAGAAAACTAACAAGCTGTGAAATCAAGCTCGTGTAGCTGGAAGCGTTCACATACTTTTGTACAGTGTGTTCTGACAAAAGTGTATTTACAAACATTTGGACACATCAGAACACAAGAAAGTAATAATGAATGTTGATTTACATGATGTTCACAAACAATAAAACAACTACAGTATAAAAGAAAGAAAAAATACCATGAAATAAATCAAATGTCAAATTCTTCAATAAGCAAGCAGACCAAGATCATGTTGCATGTCTGATGTAGCAAACCACTGGAAATTTTACTTTTTCTCCCCCTTCAGCATTATCATGTCCATAAGAAGCTCTTCTGCAGTTGGCTCAAAGAAGGGAGGAGGACACAGATTGGCTGTCGTACAATCCGGACGTCTCAAAGCTCAACAAGTCTTATCAAAGCACTGGGGAGAAACTGTCTCTGTGTTGAATTGCATAACACCAGTCAGAGCACAGACAGTCTCACAACAAACTAGCTAATCGAAGGTTCACTCTCATTCAGAACATTTACCCTTAGCTGGTGTTTACTGGTGTTTTCTAAGGCAAGCATTACTGATTATGTTATTGATGGGAATTTATGCTGGAAAACACAGATAATTCACATTAAATCTAACATATTAGCACATTTGTATAAAGTTGGAGCTGGTTAAATAATAATTACTCCATTATGAATTATAATTATTTTTTCTTTTATATTTAATTTTCTTTGTAAATGTATGATTACTGAACGTTGCTTATATCTTATACAGTGTAGCAATTTGAGGACACACACACACACACACACACACACTCACACACAGAGAGAGAAAGACTTTGCATAGACTAATTTTTATAAGTAAGCAATAAGGTACGAGAGTCTGTGCTGTATGCATCATGAATAAGTCACGACTGAAGGGCGTTGTTCGGCACAAGTTTTATAACGGGGTAATAAGTAGTAAAATCACTAAAATCCTTTCTTTCGCTGGAAAAAATAGTCCCTGACCGTGAACAGCAACAGAAGTTACATTACTACACCATTAGATGGCAGCAAAGACTGTTTTTATTAGTGAGTCAGTTGGAAGCGAAGACTTTTATATTGAAAGGACCATAGGAAAGGACTGAAACTTGTTGTGAACAGGGAACAAGAAGCAACTTGCAAATGCTTTGATTGGCTCTGTCTGTTAAACCCATTAACTTTTAAAAGGACAAGATATCGAAGCGGACATTCAAACAGAGTTTTCTGTTCTGTTTTTTTCTGTTTCTTCAGGACTGACCTGAAGGAAAATGCTAAATCTGAATGCAGGTAATACACTTGCTCACTCGATCTTTCTCTCACAATACTCTCCTACGTAATACAGTGAACAATCCCAATGAAAACAAACTACTCGGTTACTCTCGTAACCTCAGTTCCCTGAGAGAGGGAACGAGTATTGCGTAGCTATACACAGTGGGGAAACTCCTTTTCCTCTATTTACTGAAGCTTATATGTAAAACGCATTTGCAGCTGCACAGCTAGCACATTGAGCGTCTGGCTCGCTCATAGGCTGTGCTGCGGCAACTGCACATCCAATGGCGCGGGCGCCTCTGACGTGCGACCACTGAGCTAGCCCTACGTCATTACACGTCAGAGACCGCCAAGGGGGCTTGGCCTTAGCCTATAATATTCCCCCGAATTCACCATTATAGCAGGTTTAACGACTGAAGCGACAACTCACCAGGTTACTATAGTTCAGCCGGCTACACAGTACTCGTTCCCTCTCTCAGGGAACTGAGGTTAAGAGAGTAACCAAGTAGTTCCCTTTCGAACGGTCACTTCGTATTGCGTAGCTATACGCAGTGGGGACGCCACGCAAAACGCTGCACTATAAGTAACTGGTTGCCACTGCAACTCAGGACCCCTGAGCTCACAGAACAAGCCAGAAAACCAAGTATAAATAAGAGACCAGACACTGTCGGGTCTATAATAATATATACGTGTCAGTAACAAACCAACATAATATACTAATAAAACCAGACACCGTCAGGATTATTAGTATAGGAAAATACAACCGGCCAAAGAGGGTTTTATATATATATATATATGTATGTGATTGTGCACAGTAACATTTTTAGACAAGACAAGACACTGTCGGGCCTTAATCATACCGAAAGCACCTTCGCCTGCAGGGAAGGCACCTCAGGGAAGGCACCTTCATATTATAAAACTTCCTAAATGTGGAAGGCGAGGACCAGCCGGCCGCATCACAAATATCTTGAATGAGAAAGCAAGATGACCAAGCCCATGACGAAGCCATGCCTCTGGTCGAATGGGCCTTGATACCTATGGGGCAAAAAACGGAAAAAAAAAAAAAAAACAGGTCCCAGGCACTCAGTCAAGTTTAAATGAGAAGGATAAAGTTAAAAAGCCTTTATTGGAAATGGCTTAAGTCATGATAAAAATACATGAGCCAACATGTTTCGACCAACAAGTGGTCTTCTTCAGGGCAAAGTAACACAAGCTATGAGAATGGCGACAAATTATATATTAAGTCCCACATATAACCAGAAGGAATTCAATTAACTTAATGAGGCCTAATATAATCAATTAGCCCAATAAGGCAATCAGGTCTAATAGGATAGGAGAAACAAACATAATGAGTGCAACAACAGGTGAAACAACAAAGTAACAAAAAATGAATAAATAAAAAATCCTCCGAAGCAATCTCCCTCAACTAAGGTGATTCTGGAGAGGAAAATAAGACAAAAATCATGTATTAAGCATAAAAATAAAAACATAAGAATAAGACAAACACCATATCATAAAATACACTTAAACTCAATATCCTCATTCAGACCTGGATAACGGAGGGCATCCAGTTGATGAATCCAAAATGACTCGCGCTGGTTGAGTTTGCGGATCCTATCACCACCTCTATCCAAAGGTTTAACATGTTCCAAGACCTCTATTTTTAGTAGAGAATCATTCTTATTGTGCATATGCAAGAAATGTTGGGCCATCTGATAATCAGGACTACTGATACGAATGGCATATTTATTTATATCAATGGATACGCTTGGCAGAGCATTAATATGCCATTCGTATCAGTAGTCCTGATTATCAGATGGCTGATTATCAGATTTCGGCCTCGCCAAACACACTCCATATCAGACTGACAGTCTGTGAGTTCAGGGACCACTCGCCTAGGGGAGTGTTGCCCCGTGAGAACATATCTGCACCCAGATTCTGAATGCCAGGGATATGTGCTGCTCTCAGAGAGCTCAGATTGGTCTGTGCCCATAAGAGGAGGTCTCTCGCCATGGCATGCAGGTTGCCTGACCTGATGCCACCCTAGCGATTTATGTAGGCCACTACTGACATGTTGTCCATGCGTACTAAGACTTGGTGACCTTTTAGGTTTGACAGAAATGCTTTCAGGGCCAAACCAACTGCTTATATTTCCAGACAGTTGATATGTAAGCTCTGCTCCATGCTCGACCAGAGGCCGGAGGCAGGCTTGCCCTCGTGCAGCACTCGCTAACCTAGGTTGGATGCATCTGTAAAAAACACTTTCCTCCTGGAAACTACTCCCATGGTCACACCCTCGTGGTACCAGTCCTGAGCCTGCCAGGGAATCAGGGCTCTTAAACAACCGTGATTCACCAAGATGCGCATGCTGCCTGACTGCCATGCATGGGTTGGTACACGGCGTTTCAGCCAGTGCTGCAGCGGCTGAATCCCATACGGAGTACTGACGATGCTGCTGCCATGAGAACGAGAAGTTTCGGTTTCACTTCATTTGGATGGTCCCTTTAACACATTCTGTTGACTATAAGTAACGTTGAACCTACATGTCTACTAACTCTCATTAGAGTGTTAGTTAGAGTATTAGTAGACTGGTAGGGTTAGGGTTAGAATAAGTTGACATGTAGTTGCATAGTTACTTATAGTCAGTAGACTGTCTGTTGGAGGACCATCACAATAAAGAGTTATCAGATAGTAAGCAGACAGTCTACTAATACTCTAATAAGATTTAGTTGACATGTAGTTGTAATGTTACTTATAGTCACCAGATTGTTCAAAAGGGACCATCTAAATAAAGTGTTACCGAAGTTTCTGATATTTCTTTAGGGCTTGTGTGAGCTGCACTGTCATCGTCACAGAGTCTAAAACTGTGCCCAGAAAGACCACGCTCTGGCTGGGGAGCAGTTTGCTCTTGGTAACATTGATTGTGAGACCCAGGAATTTCAAATGGCCGAGAATCAAATCCCTGTGAGCTAGTAGCTCGGTTCTCGACTGTGCCGGCACCAGCCAGTTGTCGAGATAATTTAGCATGCGCACTCCCTGATGTCTCAGGGGATCCATACACTTCGTGAATGTACGGGGTGCTAGTGAATGCTAGTGACAGACCGAACGGCAGAACGGTGTATTGATAAGCCTGACCCTCGAAGGCGAATCTCAAGAATGGCCTGTGACGAGGGTTTATCTGAATATGAAAGTATGCATCTTTCAGATCCATTGCAACAAACCAATCCCCCGGGCGAACTTGCATGAGGATGTGTTTGATAGTTAACATTTTGAAAGGCCGTCTCATGAGAGCCTTGTTCAAATGTCTCAAATCTAGTATGGGTCTGAGACCACTGTCTTTTTTCGGAATAGAAAATAGCGGCTGTAGAAACCCAAATTTTCTACTGACTGCAGTGATAGTGTGCGGCATGAGTGCCGCACGCTTGTAACGGGCCTAGGCCTCTCCGTGAAAAAAATTCAGTGAAGCCAAGATCCGAACTCAGGTCTCTAGCGTGAGAATCTCAGAATCCACCACTGAGCCACATGGGGGGATTAACAGAAAAGAGTACTTATAGGTTTTGCAGTGAGAGATAACAGTTTCAGTGTGGTCGATTCCAGGCATGAAAACTGCGCTGTTGTGTCTGAATCACGGAGAAGGTTCTGCGTGATGAACAGAATGTAAGGGAGCGGTAGCTCTCTTGTGTCGTAAAGAGAGATAGCCGCGTGCACATCTGACCGCGCGCTTCTTCCGTCACTGCTCAATGAGGGAAGGAAGCGGGCACGCGCATGAAAGAACATTTCAGTTCGAAAACGCTTTTCTGTCTGATGTGCAAAATAGAGGGCGGGGTAGCTCTCGTGTCGTAAAGAGAGCTAGCCGCGTGAACATCTACCCGCAGGCTTTTTCCGTCGACCCTCGACGAGGGAAAAAAACGTGGGAGCGCGAGAGGCGGTTTGCGAGCTAGCTGCGAGCGCATGGTGTATTTTTATGGCGGGGTAGCTCTCTTTTATTGTAAAGCTTACATCTACCCGCGGTTCAGAGTGGGGGGTTCAGCTTGGGGGGTTCCCAGGCATGTGACGCACTTTGTGTGCCCGTAGGCCTTGTGCCGATGCATCCGCACGTGGCACAAAATGAGCGAGGCATTTGAAAAAACGCCTCGTACACTTAAACACAGAATATTACAATAGAAAGGATATAGCGTCGTCGCCGGATAGCCACAGGTGAGACGGCGTCAAGAGACAGCGGCTGAGAAGCCGTGGTCTGCTGAGATGATGCTTGCTCAGGCTGAAGGGCTTGTTCAATGGCGAAAGACTTAGTAAAACAGTCAGAGACATGCAATTGTCTCTGAAGGAGTAAAATCTGCTATAATGGCAGATTCGGGGGAATATTATAGGCTAAGGCCACGCCCCCTTGGCGGTCTCTGACGTGTAATGACGTAGGGCTAGCTCAGTGGTCGCACATCAGAGGCGCCCGCGCCATTGGATGTGCAGTTGCCGCAGCACAGCCTATGAGCGAGCCAGATGCTCAATGTGCTAGCTGTGCAGCTGCAAATGCGTTTTACATATAAGCTTCAGTAAATAGAGGAAAAGGAGTTTCCCAACTGCGTATGGCTACGCAATACGAAGTGACCGTTTGAAAGGGGACATATGTTTACGCTGCGTAGTGATATCGTGTAGCTATTGTAGTGATACGCTGAACCACTGGGTGAAGAGGTCATAGTCGTGTTTTATCGTGAATACGATAGTTTTACTTTTAGTTTCGTTTTCATGGACATTTCCTGTGTTTCCTTTTTGTTGCCTTGGTTGTCATGGTTTATAAGCATGTTTTTTTTATTTGTTTTCATATAGTTAGTTTCACATTGATTGATTACATCCACCTGTTCCTTGTTTCGTTCATCAGTTCATCAATTTAAAGTAGACCAATTCCACATAAAATAAAATAAAACGCTGGCTTGGCAACACTGATCCGAAGCATGAGCTGTAAAGGCTCCGCCCCCTTCTGGGGGAGCTGCAGCTCATTTGCATTTAAAAAGTCTTTAATGAATCTTTAGTACTACTATTCCTCAGCATATGTTTGACACGACTCCCAAATTGTTCTTTGAAGAAATGAAGTTTTATTCACGGTCAGGAGATCACTGGTCACAACAACCAAGTGAGTCTGACTGAACAAGAAGATACATGTATATTTAAATCATACAGTTGAGTAAAAATCAATGTCATTCAAGTCTTCTTCACTGTGATTTGTTCTGGTTATTGGTTGTAATTATCTAAGCTAATCATATGACTGTTAGTTCTAGCTGTGTTAAGCACTTTTTGGGTAAGTCTACGTGGTCTTTGACCTGAGCAACCATAATCTGCATTTTTCTATACATTTCATGTTGAAAATACCCTTCTGACCACTTCTGAGGCCATTACATAAAACATTTCTATCACAAACTTCACAGACACATTCTGGGGACAACTAAGTCTTAAATTACTTCTTGTAAATAATAGGTCCCCTTTAAAATTAAAAAATCAAATTCAAAATATTTACAAAAAACTACAATAGCATATCAGTGACACTAAAATATTTTGTTTATAAAATTATATATATATATATATATATATATATATATATATATATATATATTAATGTTGGTTGCGTCAATGTGATTTATATCATACAGTTGGGTAAAAATCAATGTCACTGAAGTCTTCTTCACTGTGTAAATATTGGTCACATGACATGTAAGTAAACAAAATGTTTGTTTTTTCAGTAAATTGTCTTTAAGTAAGTGTTCTATTTTTTAATTATTTATTATTTAAAATTATTTTAATTATCTAACATTATTCATTTTACATTTTTAAGATTTAATTATTAGCTTTTCATTAACTCACAAACTCCAGTTTGGGAAACCCTGCCCACAGTATAAGTTTAAACGTTCATTTTTTTTCATGTAAGAATTGTGGGACTGTTAACGCTAGCCACATGTTTACAAGCCACACTGTTTAAAATGCTACATTGTTTTTACAACTCCACTCATGTGGAATCTCGACCAGAAACAGATCATGTGCTCATTGTGTGTCAGTGCTGAGGTCATGACAATGCACAAAGCATGCCTGAAAAGTCTTAAAAGTCTAAAAAGGCTCAGTACTAGGACTGCTGCTGTTCACTCTGTACATGCTACCCTTGGGAGATATCATTAGGAAACATGGAATTAGCTTCCACTGTTATGCCGATGATACTCAGCTGTATATTTCTTCAAAACCTAACGAAACTTACCAATTCACAAAATTAACGGAATGCATAGCTGATATAAAAAATTTGATGACTAGTAATTTCCTACTAATAAACTCTGAAAAAACAGAGATTCTAAATATTGGAAAAAAAACTTCCACGCGTAATAACCTAGAATACTGTCTAACACTTGATGTCTGCTCTGTTAAGTCTTCGTCGTCAGTTAGGAACCTGTGTGTGCTCTTTGATAGCAATCTTTCATTTGAAAGTCACGTGTCTAGTATCTGTAAAACCGCATTTTTCCATCTTAAAAATATATCTAAATTACAACATATGCTCTCCTTAACAAATGCGGAACAATTAGTTCATGCTTTCATGACATCAAGACTAGATTATTGTAATGCTCTACTGGGTGGTTGCCCTGCACGCTTAATAAATAAACTACAGCTAGTTCCAAACGCTGCAGCTCGAGTTCTTACTAGAACCAGGAAATATGACCATATTAGCCCGGTTCTGTCAACACTGCATTGGCTGCCTATTAAACATCGTATAAATTTTAAAGTATTGCTGATTACTTACAAAGCACTAAATGGTTTAGCTCCGCAGTACTTGAGCGAGCTCATAACGCATTATAATCCTTCACGTCTATTGCGATCTCAAAATTCGGGCCAGTTGATAATACCTAGAATATCAAAATCGACTGCTGGCGGTAGATCCTTTTCCTATTTAGCACCAAAACTTTGGAACAGTCTTCATACCATTGTCCAGGAAGCAGGCACACTCTGTCAGTTCAAAGCTAGACTAAAAACACATCTCTTTTACCTAGCATACACATAATACATTATAGACTTCTATAAATCAATGTTAGGCTGCATAGATTAGGTCAGCCGGAACTGGGAACACTTCCAGCCCGTTCTTATCCTTTGGCGTCATATGGGTGACGCTATATGACATTTCGTCGAAATACTACGCACATGGCAGTCTTTAGCGTCAATATGAGACGCAGAACCCAAGGCGTCATACAGGTGACTGGCATCCTTTAGCGTCAATATAAGACACAGACCCTACCCCAGACCTAAACCTACCCATAACAGTGCGTGTTATATTGACGCTAAAGGGTGCCACGTGCGTAATATTTCGACAAAATGTCATATGGCGTCACCTATATGACGCCAAAGGATGAGAATGCGTTGACACTTCCCTTAAATCCTGATGTACTCGTTACATCATGAGAAGAATGGCATCTACGCTAATTTTAGTGTCTTTGTTTATCCCGAGGTTTTCCCGCAGCCTACCGGATCCAGGCCGTATCCAGATCTGACTAGGAGCTTTGCCTGGACCCGATGACAACGCAGTGCTGAAGTGCCAACTAGCCTCTCCCTATGGAGGATCCCTTTCCCACTCTACAGATAAAACGTTGTGATTCCGGTTCGCGTACCTAACCAGAAGTGATAAAATAAAACAAAATTCTGTATTAAATTACAGTGACTGTAAATCCGGCCTCTAGTTCATAAACGCCAGAGGAGAACTGGCCCCCGACTGAGCCTGGGTTCTCCCAAGGTTTTTTTCTCTCCATTAAGTCACCTGATGGAGTTTTAGGACACCAGTAGGACACCTGATGAAGTTTTAGGACACCAGTAGGTCACTTGATGGAGTTTTAGGACACCAGTAGGTCACTTGATGAAGTTTTAGGACACCAGTAGGTCACTTGATGGAGTTTTTCGGTTCCTTGCCACTGTTGCCTTTGGCTTGCTCAGTTGGGGATATTCAAATTAATTAACCAAGCATTAATACCATTGATCAGCCCTACCAAACGAGGATGTTTTTTCCACTAAGAAACAAACATTGTTGTTATTTGATTGATACTGTGAAGCTGCTTTGATGCAATTTATATTGTGAAAAGCGCTATATAAATACACTTGACTTGACTTGACTTGAAACTGGAAGAAAACACACACATTTTACATTGTTAATAAGTTAGTGAAGTACTGTGAAAGGACTGTATAGAACTGTATTTTGCAACATTATTGAAAGCTTGATTCTGATTGGTTGGGTGTTGAGGCATTATCAATTTTGTTGACCACCTTTCAGATGCATTTCATCTCACCATATTGTTTCAACCTATAGTTATCCTTGTGAAAAAGAACACTTAAGCATACTTTTAAGAAGAGTATCTATGGAAATAACATTTTATAGAATATACTTATGTGTGAAATGACTGTAATGTTTTCGGACACTTAATTGCAATGTTATTTACAGTTACATTCGAATGTAATGTAGTTTAAAATTATATCAAATGCAATTATACAAAATAAAAAATACATTTTGACCCACTTAAGTACTTAATCTTTAAATGTAATTTCATAATTACTTCTATTGTCTTTGAAATATGGTTAAAGTACTGCTGAATGTACACTGACAAGCATTTATGCGTTTACAAGGAGGATTTATGTGTTACACAAGCAGGAGAAACACGGAGAAAAACAGCATCATTTATATACCTGTAAACCATGTAAAAATATCAGATAAAAGTGAAAGCATTTTTAGTGAATTAGTTCTCGCTGATAAAATTATACGATCACTGTAAAATGCATGCCTTCAAAAACACAACATGAAATCACTTTTATTGAAATTATTGATAGGCTTCATCTAAAGCAACTCTGATAATATCTAATCAGGACAGTTTTTCTTCAGAACTCACAACTGCTATTGTTCAGCTGTGATAAATCTGTGGATTTATGAGAAGCGTTGTAGTTTGAGCTCAGACCTGTTCCTACACGTCTGTGAGGAGCTTCAGACAAGGTGTGAACTTACGTTACTCTAACTGAAAATTTTCCCATAAACCCTCACCCTCTACTTTCACGGAAATTCCCACTTTAAAATGACATCAGCAACTTCCTGTATTTCCATAGTTCACTGATATTCATACCTTCTTGCACTTTGTTTACTTAACACATATCAACTACATAAATAGGATATAGCTGGGTTGTAATTTAACTACAACGCTTATCGTATGTCGGATGGTCTGATTACCAGTGCTGTGGGACATTTACAGGTTTATGGCAGTGGTGTAAAAGTATTTGAGTAAATGTTACCGTACTTAAGTATCTTTTGGGCTACTTTATAGTTTGACTTAGTATAAGATATTAGCAATGTTAACTCTCATTGGCTACATTTTTGAATAAGTATATAGTCTTTATGAGTAATGTAATTACTCGTTACATTTTGCATGGCACCTAACTTTTTCTGAAGCAGTTTATTTCTGCTACAAAAGCAGCAATATCGCCATCTACAGGGTGTAGAAGGTACTATATCTTGTGTGTTTTGCTCTTACTCACCCAAACTTGTCAACAAGGCTACTTTACATGAATGCGAGTGAATTAGCAGGTAGTTGGTGAATCGCAGTTTGATTTATAAGATGAGGATTCATTTTACGTAACATTATTTTGATTATCCGAGATATTAAAGGGAACTTTTTGAAGGATATCGGTTTACTTATGCCCTTTTTGAGCACTTAAGCTTAACTAAATCTTGAGTAAAGAGGCTGTTGTTTCAACCTTGATTTATCGCAATCTTGAGGTGTTTCATTTTTCACTGGCATGTCTCTCAGGTGTTGAGGATTTGTGCAAATCTGAGTCGACATTTAGTACCAATAAAATACTTAAGTACTGTGAAAATCAAATACTCTATAAGGGGCTGTTTACACAATGCAGTTTTCAACTAAAAACGTACAACTTTTTATGCATCTTGGCCGTTTGTTTACACGTCGACAACGACGTTTTGGGTGCCTTAAACCGCAAACCTTTGAAAACAGGTTTCAAAGGGCACATTTTTTGAAAACGGCCTCCATGTAAACAACAAAAACATAAATCTCTGAAGACGATGACGTCATGCACATGCGCATTACGTGTTCAGTCTATAGTGTTTCTTTGCCATCTA
Source organism: Meda fulgida (assembly GCA_030578275.1). Classification (NCBI taxonomy): domain Eukaryota; kingdom Metazoa; phylum Chordata; class Actinopteri; order Cypriniformes; family Leuciscidae; genus Meda; species Meda fulgida. The sequence continues at coordinate 8,178,429 of CM060630.1, forward strand.
ACGGCCTGGCAGCAGATTACAGCGTTTTTAGCCGTTTTCGCAGATTCGTGTAAATGGGGATCATTTTGACAAAGGTGTCATCCTGTACGCGGAAAACTGAAAGGAAAAACTTTCTCCGTTTTAAGCATATCGTTGTCGTGTAACCGTACCCTAAGCGCGTCGCATTGGAATCGGTGACTTGTAACTTGTAATTCAGTCATTTTGGCTGTAAGGGATCTGTACTTTTGCTCAACTATGATTTTCAGGAACTCTTTACACCTCTGGTTTATGGGATATGGCATGAAATCTAGGGTTTCCCCAGAGGGTTGCTTTATGTTTTGTGAAGATTAGTGATTGACGTAAGGGCAGGTCCAGGCGGGTCAGTCAAGGTGAGACACATGACATGTCTCCGGTTTGGTAGAATAGCTTTAGGGTCTGGATCATCTCACTTTAAGATCAATGTCAGCCAGACAAAGTCCGTTTTTGCTGATGTTTACGTCTTTGTGAGGAATTTCTTCAGTGCCTCAGGGGAAACGTACGATTATTGACACACTTTATGACATTAACTGCATAATTAAAACAAAGCATTGACCATGCTCTTATGGGTAACCAAGAAAACAAACTATACTATACAATTAAATAGTAATGCTTATATTGTATATAAGCCAGGACTTGGATATACTCCACGCCAAGAATATAAATTTATGTTACACATAAATAAATGAGACTAAAATAAACAGGCAAAAGGTGTTAGAAATATTGCTGGTGGGTAGTAAAATGTGTATTATAGGCAATTGAGAAGATGATGAATATTAAATGGAGCAAATTTTATCTAAATATATAGATAAATGAAAAAAAGAATATAAAAAGAAAAGACAATGTACTACAAAAAGAGTTGTACAAAACATCAACAAAGCACTTGCGTCACGTCATAAAGTTGAGGTTAAACCACTAGAATCACATGGAGTACATTAATAATATCTTTAGTTCCTTTATTATATAATGGAGTGACAGAAACCTCTCAGATTTTATTAAAATATTTTCATTTGTGTTCCAAAGATGAACATAAGTCTTCTTATGCGTTTGGAATGACATGAGGGTGAGTAATGACAATCAGTTACATCAATTTTTTTTTAGTTCTGCTAACTTATTTTACAGTTTGTTCTTAGTGAATTCATAAGAGAGGTATAGATTCAAGAATAAATACTTTTCATCTTTTCTCTGAAATAATTCATTTAGTTCACAAAACCTGTCAAAATGATTTGGTCATGAATCAACTGATCGTGTGCTCAAGCTGACTCATTATGATATGATGATATTATTATTGTCTTTTTTTTATCTCAACCCTCATTCATTTCGATTATGAGTAAAAGAGTATTTAGTAGGAATATTCTAAAAACTCACTTTATACATTCATGGAGGTGATATGAGGGTGAGCTAATTGTTACGTACCTTGTTAATTATGTTATTTGTCCAGGAATATTATTAGACATAACAAAAGTGCTGCATGTGTGTGTGTAAAGACAGTAACAGAGATTGCAAAAGAAAAGGAACGGACAACAAACCAACAACAGTTGAAAGAATTAATTCTTTAACTGCAATAAAGTGAAGTATAAAGCAATAAAGTAATGAATATTTACAGAATCAAAACTTTTCGTTGATTCCTGTTCATTTTAAAACAAACATGACAAGAATTGATTTAACTATGATAATAAGTCCAAGGAAACAGAAGAGGGTGTGGCTGTTTTAACAGTTTCTCAGCAGGGGAGGGAAGTGTCCACAGCCAAGAAAACTGTAATGAAGAGCAAATCAAACTAAAACACAAATGATTCAAAATGAAATATTCAAATCGTTTAACTTCATGTTAGATGTGAAAACTACCAGTACTGGATAATAAAAGTTAAATAGGCTTGCAAGCAAAAAAAAAAAAAAAAAGGCACAAACATGGTAATATTTAATCTATTGAGCTGTTCAACCATGACATCAATTTGTAGACCACTCCGGAAGGCTAGTTCACAGTAAATTCACTCTATTTTTACAATAGTGATTTTCAGTTGTAATGAGTAAAACAAATTCTGTGGTTAACATTACTTTCACGTCTTGTTTTAGGCCACCACATAGATTACACAGTCACCCATTAAACCTCAGACATGAATTCTGAAATCGTTTTGTGCTTTTGAAGCATAAATTGCTAGATAAGGATTAGACCTACCCCGTTTTTTGCTAACAATGTGTTTTGCATTATAACTGTTACTGTAATAAACTATTTACATGTGACACGTGTTACACATACTAAATGTTACCAAAACATTGGTTTCTAAGCACTCTCAAATCTGTTGTGAAAGTGTGAATGTGCCTTATGTCGTGACTGTGTGATGATTCATTTCATCTGGAGCAGAGGGGAAATGATAAGCTACTGGATAAAACACACACACACACACACACACACACACACACACACACACACACACACACACACACACACACACACACGTGTGTGCTGCCAACATTTGAGTTCAGCTTGGAGCGAGAGTTATGGATTGGAGGGAGGAGGTTGATTCAAAAGCTTGTGATTCGTTTCTGCTTTGGATTCAATATTAATTTGGATAAATAGGTACAAGGTGTGTAATGCTTTGTCCAAGGACGGTGACTAGTTCCAATAGACAATGAGGTTTATTAAACACGGCACATTGAAAATCCAGAAGGGAGGAAACACAAACGAAACGGCGTGTAACTCACGATCAATACGGACAATGATAAATGAGGAGGAACTTAAATGGGTATGATGAACTCATTATAGACAGGTGTGATAGTTTATGGAATATGTAATATAATGCATATATTTAGCTAAATTCTCATCTCTAAAGTTAATTTTTCAAGGTAACTATGCTATTGTCATTGAATGGCTTCCCTGAGGTAAATGTAACTTTAGGCTACGTGACATTGTTTACAAGTTGTTTTGATGTCTTTTCATGGTTCAAACACTGAGCGATTACAGGAGATATTTCAGAAAGTTGTACTGTATCTGTCAGGGTTCTGTCAATTCTGTCTAGTGTATTTCTTGGTTTTGTGACAGAGCTCTGACACTCCTGTTTTGCCATGTCTTTTTGTGGGCGCGCGGCTTCGAGCGTGCGCTCTCTTGTCTGTGTGCCACGTGCGGGGCGTGGTGTTTGGATCCTAGGACGTCAGTCTAGTTTGTTTTCGGTTCTGTGTCGGGATCCGGACATTCATTCACCGCGTGTTTGTATTCTCGTGCGTTCTGTCTTGTTGTGTTTTGTGTAGCACGGTTGGTGTTTTACAATAGCTGTTTGCTTTCAAGTTGACTTGTTTTCTGTGTACACTTGGCTTATGAGTTCTCATTAGCCGTGTGTTCATGTCTTGTTTTGTGTGAGCACATGGCTTGTCCTGTGTTTCCTTGTGCCATGTGCTCTATTGTTGATGGTTTAGCCCCTAACATATTGTTTCCTGATTATTGATTCATTTGCCCCACCTGTCCTCCCTAGTACCTGCTTTGTTTGCTCTCCCTATTTATTCTCCTTGTGTTTGCAGTCCTGTGCTAGTGCTGGATCGTCATTAAATGTTACCTTGAGTGTTTCCCTGTTCTAGTCGTGTTGAGTTAGGTCTTTCTGTCTTGGTTTCCCCCAGAGGGTAGTTTTGTTTGTGTTTTAATTTAATTAATAAAGCCCATTATTTCTCCTGCAATTGAGTCCTCGCTCCCTTCACTCAAACCTGACAGTATCTTTCAACATACCTTCTGATGTTCATTCATGTGCATTGCGTGCTGTAACTAGAGAACAGTGTTAAAACAGTGTTAATTGAAACTTGCCGGCCCCTAAAAGTTATTAAAGAAATCGTTAATATGGTCCAAGTGACTACAGTAGCTCAATCTTAAGTTTATCAAGCCACGAGGATACTTTTTGTGGGCAAAAAACAAACAAAATAATGACTTTATTCAAGTAATCATCTCCTTCTCTCTTGGCCTCGAGATTGTTCACGTAGTATAATTGTGTAGCGCGTCACACGTAGGCTCACTATTGGCCGACGCTGGTCATGTGTGTGATGCGTGTGACGTTCAACCGAAAGCTCTAGGCAGTTTCACAACGTGAACAATCTCGAGGCCAAGAGAGAAGGAAATTAATACTTGAATAAAGTCGTTATTTTTGTTTGTTTTTTGCGCACAAAAAGTATTTTCGTTGCTTCATAAACTTAAGATTGAGCCACTGTAGTCACTTGGACTATTTTAACGATGTCTTTAATAACTTTTAGGGGCTGGCAAGTTTCAATCCCTTAGAAGCCTATGGAGGAGTGATCTAGCTCTCAGACTTAATCCAAAATATCTTAATTTGTGTTCCGAAGATGAACGAAAGTCTTACGGGGTTGGAACAACATGAGGGTGAGAAATTACTGACAGAATTTTCATTTTGGGGTGAACTATCCCTTTAATTGCATGAGTCGCATGCTGAATGCGTGAGAGTTTGCAACCTTGCGCTCTCACACACACATAGACACACATAGAGAGAGAGACGAGTGGAGGCAGGTTCAGCTGAAGTGACTCAGTGTCTTATCACAACTGTCCAGCTCTACTGTTCTCAACGACACTCTTGAGACATGATTGGTGTGTCTTATAATATGCCTAGCTGGCGCCAAGTTTATATGTGTGTGTGTACAAGGGAGATGTATTTAATGGCGATTTAAAACATGTGATTCAAATGTGCTGATTTGTGCAAGACCGCAGAGGTGGGTCACTTTTAACAATGGAGACCATGAGCAAGCACAACTGAAAGGAAGACTGCATAGGAGGACAGCATATTTATTACAGGAACAATGCCCTATGTACACAAGATGTTGAAATGCTATATTTTGTTATAGTTAATTATAATATAGTTAAAACTCTGAATATATATAAATCTGAATGTATAGTTATAAATCTGAATATATAAATCCATATACTGTCTACTTTGGTCCTGAATTTTAGCACAGGATTGTGGGTATTACACATCATTTTACTCAGTTCCATGCTTCTAATCTGCTAAATTCCTGCAAACAATTATTAGCATATATGTTGAAAGAGTAAACTAATTAATCCAGATGACCAGATCGAATGAATAATTGTAAATCTTGCTGTCAGATCGTAATTTCACAAACATGAGTGAATGAGTGCAACCGTGTCTTCGCTCTCTCCGAGTTCAGGGTTTACGTGCGGTGAGCTGTGTATAGCCCGTTCTCGCATATTTGGGTGCTAATTAAGAAAAATGATCTACCAACTGCAGTTGATATTGATATCCTAGGTATTAACTGGTAATTGTGACTTCACAGAATCTCATAATTCTGATTTCCCAGACAGCAACATAGTGTCGGCTCAGATCCGGCCCACATCTGGGCCGTGTGGAATCCAAGTGTACAAAGAATAACAAAGTGTAGCATAACAAAATCAATTCTTAATAAGCACCCTAATACTTGAGAACAAACTTGACACACATCTATAGTGTATATGCTATAGTGCATAATTATACTGTACATAATATCAACCACAAACACTGCATGCACGCCTTTCAAAATCATATGACTGTAATAAATCAATGTCAACATCAACAGGAATGTTGGAAAGACTCTATCATTTGCAAAAACTCTTCCATTTCCAGGTAAAAGGAATGTGAAAGACGTGCCAGTAAGACCGGAGGGAAATGAGAGAGGTGGTGTTCGTTCTGCGTTTTCACATTTTGAACGACATCTTCATTGTTTAAAAGAGAATATTTTATATATGTATATAAATTTAAAGACACCAATTTTCAATTTAAAATAAATTGACAATTTACTATATAAATATCCAAACTTTCTTTGTAAACGTCTTTCTAACGTAAAACTGTCTTTCTAACCTTTATAAAACAATGAACTGAATGCATTAAATGAACAATGATGTAAGCCCTAAACATGACCTGGCGTTATGGTCTTGGTTTGAGAGCACTTGAGAGGGTTTTTCTAAGGCCACGCTAGTCTATTCTGGGCTGGAAAGGAAGGAAGACTGAAAGACAGATGGAACTTTTAATTTCTTTTCGCAGCAGTGGACAGACGTAGCAGACACACGAGGGGGAACAATGGTAAACACACCCTCTTGTACCTCTAACATCTTTCCATTTTTACCCCCACACGACCTTTGGGTAGCGAACAGGATGCACTGGCATGCGAATGCCAATCCCATCACGCCATTTTCACTTGAACCATCCGGTCCAGAAACGGTACTCAAAGACAATAGAGCGAGACAATAACAATGTCAGAGTAATATAAATAGTTACAAAGGATCTGTGACTTATGCTGCTACTGGGATTTATAATAATGGGAAGGTCCCAACGTTCTTAACCTGATGAACACAGACAAACATTATTCATTAAGCATCGTGAGATATAATTTGATATATCTTACCTCACATTTCTGACCCATGATACAATTATTTTTTAAAGAACGTTGTTAATGTAGGCTACTTGTAATTAAAAGTGTAATACTAACAAATACACCAGCACATATGTGTATATATACAGATATAATATACACAGCAACCAAAACACCTTAGCGAAACCGACAAACAGAAAAGAACTACAAGGCTAGATATATTCAGTGATAAATAAGGAACTAAACAATACATATTCAGAAACCATGGAAACATACTCAAACACATGATGAAAACTCAGAAAGAGAAACAGAAGCAATGGAACAAATCAATATATACTGTAAAAACATTTTTTTCAAAGTTCTGTTGATAGTCCACTTACTAACTATATGTAACTTTGCAACTGTCAACTAACTCTCATTAGAGTGTTAGTAGCCTGTCTTAATATCTAACACTTTATGCTCCCCTCATAGACATTACACTGACTATAAGCTACTTTGCAATTACATGTCAACTTGTTCTACTAACCCTAAGTCTAATACTCTAATGAGAGTTAGTTGACACGTAGTTGCAAATTTACTTATAGTTGGAGTTAGTAGAATGTGTAGTTTTTGTGTCAGGTGTCATATAGATTTGAAATGATATGACGACGAGTACATGGTGACAATTTGGAAGAAGAACTATTCCTATAAAACCAAAAGTTGTGAATTTCCCTCAACTTATCACAAAAGTTGTGATATTTATGTATGCAGGACCTCACATTCACCTCTCATTTACTCACAGAGGAGTGATATTTAGTGCAGTTATATAATGTAAGTAAGACTTCTTCAGGAAACAGTTAAAAGCGGAGAGAAGCTACAGGATATCTTTTCAAACGTGTTGATTTTACACATTCAAGCAAGCAACAGTTGTAGCGCGGAAAAAAACCTCACGCCTGTGAACGCTTTCACATCTTTATTAAAGTATTTTGTTTTTTAAGACCGGCAAGTTTCAAGATAATTCTCAATACTTTAATAGAGTATTATTATTATTTTTTTTTTTAACAATTGTAATACAGTAAAAACAGTAATACAGCAAAAAAGTATTTATTAAAACTTAATTTCGCATAAATTTAAAGGAATCATGAAATGCATTTTTTTTAAATGTAATATTGTTCTCTGAGTTACACTTATAATGTTATCAAGATTCGTACATCAAAAAACATCCTAATTTGGAAGTAATAGGTTCTTTTCTAACCTGTTTTTGACCCTTTCTTTGAAACATACAATGCTTTGGAGGAGCTGATGGGTCAGAGGGTCTGTTTTAAATCAATTTATACACCCAAAAGGACAACGTTCAAACATTAAAATTGTCCTAATAAGAGTAAAAATAGAAATAAATTAATCTTGTTTCTTTAGGGTCAACAGCAGCGTCCTTAAATGATGGGGCCATGATGAACCCCCTGATACTCCAAGTGTTCCAGAGGAAACGGAGAGTGGATCATCTACACCCTCAGGTCAGGAGAGCTGGAGGCAGCCAAGAGGCTGGAGATCATCTCTCCAGATGTATATATTTAAGGAGCAGGTGCGACAGGATCAAGCCTTCCTCAGCACAATCACTGAGGTGCTCAATCGTGCTGTCCATGGCAGCTGAGCGCCATGCTCGTGCACTTGAGGCTATGCCTGGAGCTCAGCACCCCTTCGCCCGCCAGCTTACCTTCTACAACATCCCCCCACATACCAGCAACAGAAACCTCCATACTACCATCACCCACAGCCACCTCCTCCCAGCTCCCAACCTCAGCCACCTGGGTACCACCACCAACATCAGTCATCTACCTCTTCCTCTGGCCACTCTCCCTCTTACCAGAATTTGTAGGTCATCCATTACATGCACAGCTTATGAGAAGTATGCCTTTCTGTTCAAATCACTCGCTCACACACACAAACACACACTAGAAAAATGTGTTACCTTTTCCATTGTTCCCTTATGGCAAGTTACGGTTGATTTGTATTTATTCATGTAGTGTTTTTGTATTCTGAGTTTTGTAAACAGGCTTACAGCAAACCGCAAGTTTATAGATGCTATGTACATAAAGATACTATTTGGTTATTGCTCTTATGTTCATTTTAATGGCAAATGTACAAGTCATTTAAAGCCATATGTTCTGGTAATATACAGAAATAACATATATTCTGTACTGTTTTTTCTTCATTTGGCACTGTGGCAGCTGACTTGAGGCCATTTATTGTTATAATTCAAAATAACTGACAATTTGTAAACTTTGTATTCTAGAACTTTTAAAGGAATTATGTGAAGGAACATAAATCGGTAACACTTTATTTTGATAGTCCACTTTAGACATTCTACTAACTATAAGTAACTTTGCAACTACATGTAAACTAACTGTCGTTAGATTAATAGTAGACTGTCTGCTTAATATCTGATTACTCTTTATTATGATGCTCCCCATCAGACATTCTACTGACTATAAGTAACTATGCAACTACAAGTCAACTTATTCTACTAACCCGAACCCTAACACCTAACCATTACCTAACAGTCTATGACAGTCTACTAATACTCTAATGATAGTTAGTTGACATGTAATTGCAAAGTTACTTATAGTTAGTAGAATGTCTAAAGTGGACTATCGAAATAAAGTGGAACCCATAAATCTCTTACTGTACTCTTCAAATGGCAACAACAGAAATAAATGTAAAGACAGGTATACTGTCTTTAAACCTAATGTGGCCTGAGCATGTAATTCACCAGAGCCTGCCTGATTTCAAAAGCCGGAGCATCAGGTTCATCCCGGGTGTGTGCCTGAGCCTGTTGAGGAGCTGGACGTACCTGTAATGCTGCTGTTCTCCCCCCTCACATATATTATGGAGAATGCAGCATGCAGCCACTACTGTAGGCATGAACCCGTGGTCTATGTCACACATTTTGGCCAGGACACGCCATCTGGTTTTTAGGTGTCCAAATGTATGTTCACACGGATGGTGCTGAGCTGCTCATTGAACAATGTTTGTGCTTTTGTCAAATTTGGACCTGAGAAGCCTTTCTGCAGGGTAGTAGCGGGTATGCAGGGTCACCAGGGTACAGGCACTTGGACTCCTTCAATTTCCAAACTTTCTTGGGGGTGTTTTGCTGGATATCTGGAAAGAGTGCACATACATATGCTGTAACCTGGTTGTGTGTGTATATATATACACACACTTAAGTGTTGTGGGTTCTATGTCTTTAAAAAAATGCAACAGCTGAAATGGTGTATAAACTTGCTCAAATTCCTGAGCAGAATGTGGCAAACACTGCGGCATCATGTGCGCTACCAGGTGACCCAACACAGATATCCCTAATCATTAGCTGGCCATCTACAACAGCCTGCAGAACAATGGATGTCCAACCTTTTCTATTTACATAATCCCTATCACTCGGGGCACGAATGGGGATATGAGTCCCATCAATTGCACCGTAGACTTGAGGTATACTGTGTGCTTCATAGTTGCGTTGTGCAATCTGTTGTACCTCCTGCACATTTGGCAAAGCAATGTAGTGCTCAATAAGTTTTGTGCATATAGCCTGGCATACACACACACCTGTGGACAGATGTTTTGCTAACCCCAAATGTCTCAGCCACTACCCACAGGTCACAGGTAGATGGTTTATAAACAGCTATTTCTATGCGTTATATATCGTCGCCTTCGATTATAAATAACAGGTAGTGCAGTGCCTACGATATACGTGAACCTACCAATGTCTGTCGCCATGATTTTTGGAATGACTTATCACGAGAGAACAAGTTTTAGTTGCATAACACCGGTTAATGGAAACGCCGTCATTTCGCGATAGTTTTTTTATCGACGTAAAAAGTATATAGCGCAAATCTGTAATGGAAACGCGGCTAGTGACTGAGGGAGTGTGTGCTCTTTATAGTGCTGGTGATCAGGGCCAGATGAGTTCCAGGTGTGTGTGACTTATGTGCCAGGGAGGATGATAGGAAATGCAGTCTGTGATAGTAATATATCTCTGTCTAGGATGAGCTGTAGGACTGTGCAGGCATTAGGGGTGTTGATGAACTCCATCTATATTTTGATCATTGTGAATCCGAGACAGATGTAGTCCTTGACAAAAACGCCAAACGTCAGCTTTTTGCTCAAAATGTTTCTTTTGTTTCTGAAACTTATAAAAACTGGCAGGGAAAGATTTAAAGTCATGAAAATAATCTCATAATGCAAAAACAACAAACACAACAGCAACAGAATCCTTGATGATGAACACAAATGCTTAGATTTTTCTTTGACTTTTTACATTATTTAAGCATCTGTAAAGTTTTGAGGATTTGTGCAGCACTAAGTTTCACGAGTGAACACTCAGGTTCAATTTCAACATTTCCAGAGGAAGACCTGACCAGACAGTTTATTTTAAAAATGGTTTGTGTCTGCAATTTCAGAATTCGTGACACAACTAAATGGAGGTTTTAATGGAGTCTGTAGAAAGCGGAGATCATAGGTCAGTGTCCATCTGCCGCACTCATCCTCTTCCTGTGGCGTCTGATTCAGACACGGACAGACAGTAAACGGGAGAGTGGTGTGACCGACCGTGAGGAAGACAAAGAGACAGAGAAAGAGGTGTGGAGCAGAAAATAAAGTCGGACAGAGACAAACGAGAAAGAGATGTTATATAAAGTCGTATAATGAGTAATAACAACTGATATAGATAACATTCAAATACAGTAACATTCAAATATTTATTCAAGAAATGTATACTTTTATTCAGCAAGGATGCATTAAACTGATAAATAGCGAAGAGAAGCTATACAGGATATCCTTTAGAAAGTGTTGATACTAAAGATGCATGCCAGCAACAAGCAAAAACATCTCTAAAGCCCTTGTGTGGTTTCACACATATTCGCATTATAATAACTGTTTGCCAGTTCTAGGTCAGACCCTACGCTTCTGTTTCTATTAACTATTCAAAGCGGGGAACATTTGCACAACATGCAACAGAGGATCAGAGAGTGTGACACCAGTCAGCAGACACACTGTGTCTCCATAATGTGTGAGCATTGTGCAGCCTAACAATTAAAACAATGTAACTTTTCTTTACTGATTTGTTTGTTATTCTTTCGAAAGACATGACTTCACGTCTCCATCCTGCAGAGGAAATGCTTAATGGCGCACTGGTGTGTGTGTGTGCTGGTGGGCAGCGTTCAGTGGAGGAACGGCATACTGACAATCCAGCATTGAAACTATAATGCTACATTTTATGCAACAAAAAAGAGGATTGCTGTACAAAGGTTCAATTTGTTAAAGCTGATGTCAAAATTGACCGTGAAATCAAAATGGACACTTATGTTTCCTGGACTGTTGCGTTAATAATATTGCTAATTTGTTATGGGTACGAACTATGAGAACGAACACACCTCCCACCTCACCCCACTTCATTGTACTGTATTTTGTCTTTGCTTAAGGACATTATGTAACCACTCTGAGATGTAAGTCAAAAGATCCCAAACCCAATTCTTGATATTTTAAGGCTCAGGTCTCTCCTTCAATGTAATTCAGTAGTCTCTGCTTGAAAAGTCATGCCCTAACATATAGATAGATAAAACACAGAGGTGACCTTGCAGTGCTGTTTTCAGAGCTGTTTGAAGTGCACAATTTCTACCATCTCTTCTTTGACTGATCTCTAATCGAGTTATTGGTTGGCTAGACCTTGTTTGTTTCACCGTAACTCACTTACAATAATGTCTAAATTACACTAAATATAATTAATTCCATCCAAGGACTGTGGAGGCCATCATCTAACATCATAAATGAAGGGATCCTTCCACATTCATTGTACTGCACGAGAATGAAAATGAACAGAACAGTATTTATTGAAAACGTCTCCTTTTGTATTCCACAAACAAATTCATATGGGGTTGTAACAACTATCCTTTTTATTAAGCATATAAGCCAAAACAGAGCAGCCTAAAACCACAATAACAGGAACAGGGGTCTTTCAGAATGAGTTTATGGGTTACTATCATATTTACATTCACATCCTTATATGTTTATCTTCGTCTCTCATAAGACATCAAGCTTCAACTTGAGGTAAACGGGGAAAGTTAAAAATGGCTAGAGGGCCTAGACTTGCTCCCTGAGGCACTCCATGTGGCTTTCAGATAAGGCTTCAACGCTGGCCCAGCATTTCCTTAAGAACACAACTGGGGTCTTTTATCTGCACACCAAGCGCCTCGACAGTCAGCGCGAGACCACTCGTAAATCAAGCAGAGCTGGCAAAACTGCAAACTGGCGTTGAGTCCTCTCAGCCTTGGAAAGAGTGTGGCAGCATTCCTTTCATGAGAGCCCTTAGTTTGAATAATTTAACCAGGATTTATACACAGGTTTGAACAGGTTTTTATCTTCAAGTGCAAGGTTTGAGCATTTCTTTCCTCATCTAATATCATTATTCCTCATACTTGGATGGTCCACCTAACTAAGCAATAAACAACGTAAGAAATGGGGTGAATTATCCCCGAAATAGAAGTAAAATACTTGTTTTATTTTCTATAAACAAAACAAGAAACAATTTAAATTATTATAATGTCAAAAACAGTTTTATTGTTTAAAATTTTAGTGGAAACTGTGATACTTTTTAGATTTTTTCATGAATATAAAAGTTCAAAAGAACAGCATTCATTAGAATGTATTCATGACCAATTTAATGCATCCTTGCTAAATACAGGTCCTTCTTAAAAACTTAGCATATTGTGATAAAGTTCATTATTTTCCATAATGTAATGATAAAAATTAAACTTTCATAAACAGGTCCTTCGCAAAAACTTAGCATATTGTGATAAAGTTAATTATTTTCCATAATGTAATGATAAAAATTAAACTTTCATAAACAGGTCCTTCGCAAAAACTTAGCATATTGTGATAAAGTTAATTATTTTCCATAATGTAATGATAAAAATTAAACTTTCATATATTTTAGATTCATTGCACACCAACTGAAATATTTCAGGTCTTTTATTGTTTTAATACTGATGATTTTGGTATACAGCTCATGAAAACCCAAAATTCCTGTCTCAAAAAATTAGCATATTTCATCTGACCAATAAAATAAGTGTTTTTAATACAAAAAAAAGGTCAACCCTCAAATAATTATGTTCAGTTATGCACTCAATACTTGGTCAGGAATCCTTTTGCAGAAATGACTGCTTCAATGCGGCGTGGCATGGAGGCCATCAGCCTGTGGCACTGCTGAGGTGTTCTGGAGGCCCAGGATGCTTCGAGAGCGGCCTTAAGCTCATCCAGAGTGTTGGGTCTTGCGTCTCAACTTTCTCTTCACAATATCCCACAGATTCTCTATGGGGTTCAGGTCAGGAGAGTTGGCAAGCCAATTGAGCACAGTAATACCACGGTCAGTAAACTATTTACCAGTGGTTTTGGCACTGTGAGCAGGTGCCAGGTCGTGCTGAAAAATGAAATCTTCATCTCCATAAAGCTTTTCAGCAGGTGGAGGCATGAAGTGCTCCAAAATCTCCTGATAGCTCGCTGCATTGACCCTGCCCTTGATAAAACACAGTGGACCAACACCAGCAGCTGACTTGGCACCCCAGACCATCACTGACTGTGGGTACTTGACACTGGACTTCAGGCATTTTGGCATTTCCTTCTCCCCAGTCTTCCTCCAGACTCTGGCACCTTGATTTCCGAATGACATGCAACCTCTGAGCAACAGTCCAGTGCTGCTTCTCTGTAGTCCAGGTCAGGCGCTTCTGCCGCTGTTTCTGGTTCAAAAGCGCCTTTACCTGGGGAATGCGGCACCTGTAGCCCATTTCCTGCACACGCCTGTGCACGGTGGCTCTGGATGTTTCTACTCCAGACTCAGTCCACTGCTTTCCGCAGGTCCCCCAAGGTCTGGAATCGGTCCTTCTCCACAATCTTCCTCAGGGTCCGGTCACCTCTTCTCGTTGTGCAGTGTTTTTTGCCACACTTTTTCCTTCCCACAGACTTCCCACTGAGGTGCCTTGATACAGCACTCTGGGAACAGCCTATTTGTTCAGAAATTTCTTTCTGTATCTCACCCTCTTGCTTGAGGGTGTCAATGATGGCCTTTTGGACAGCAGTCAGGTCGGCAGTCAAGTCAAGTGTATTTATATAGCGCTTTTCACAATATAAATTGCATCAAAGCAGCTTCACAATATCAATCAAATAACATAACAATGTCTTACTGAGACTCAGTCTTACCCATGATTGCGGTTTTGAGTAATGAAACAGGCTGGGAGTTTTTAAAAGCCTCAGGAATCTTTTGCAGGTGTTTAGAGTTAATTAGTTGATTCAGATGATTAGGTTAATAGCTCGTTTAGAGAACCTTTTCATGATATGCTAATTTTTTGAGACAAGAATTTTGGGTTTTCATGATCTGTATGCCAAAATCATCAGTATTAAAACAATAAAAGACCTGAAATATTTCGGTTGGTGTGCAATGAATCTAAAATATATGAAAGTTAAATTTTTATCATTACATTATGGAAAATAATGAACTTTATCACAATATGCAAATTTTTTGAGGACCTGTATATATATATATATATATATATATATATATATATATATATATATATATATATATATATATACAGTCGTGCTCAGAATTAATGGTACCCCTGGTAAATATGATAAAAAATGGCTGGAAAAAATAAATCTGCATCATTTATCCTTTTGATCTTTCATTCAAAATATTGGCAAAAATCTAAACTTTCATTGAAGTAAAAGAATAGAAAGTGGGGGGGGAAATCACATTATGAAATAAATGTTTATCTCCAAAACACGTTGGCCACAATTATTGGTACCCTTTTATTAAATACTTTTTGCAATCTCCTTTTGCCAAGATAACAGCTCTGAGTTTTATCCTATGATGCCTGATGAGTTCGGAGAACACAGACAAGAGATCAGAGACCATTCTTACAGAATCTCTCCAGATCCTTCAGATTCCCAGATCCATGTTGGTGCTTCTTCTCTTCAGTTCACTCCACTCATCAGGTCTGGGACGGTCATGGCAGAAGCTTCATTTTGTGCTACTTAACACATTTTTGTGTTGATTTTGATGTTTGTTTTGGATCGTTGTCCTGATGGAAGATCCAACCACGGCCCATTATACGATTTCTAGCAGAGGCTGTCAGGTTTAGATTTTTTATCTGTTGGTATTTGATAGAATCCACGATGCCATGCATGTATCTGAACAAGAAGTCCAGGACCTCCAGCAGAAAAATATGACCACAACATTAAAGATGGTATATTAAATTGTACACATGGGGTACTTTTTATCCTTGTGTGCACCAAACCCATCTTGCATGTTTGCTGCCAAATAGCTATTTTTTAGTTTCATCTGACCACAGAACCCTGTGCTGTTTGAAGGTCCAGTCATGTCTGACAACTGAATTTGCTGGGGTTTGTTTTTGGATGAGCAAGGAGGATTTTTCTTGAAAACCTCCCAAACAACATGTGGTGATGTAGGGGTTGTTCAATTTTTTTTTAATAGGCTTTCTGAACCCAAGACTCAACTAATCTCTGCAATTCTCCATCTGTGATCTTTGGAGAGTCTTTGGCCACTCAAACTTTCATCCTCACCATGCATTAAGACAATATAGACACACGTCCACTTCCTGGCAGATTTGTAACATCTTTAGTTGATTGGAAGTGCTTAATTATTGCCCTGATGGTCAAAATGGGGATTTTCATTGCTTTAGCTATTTTCTTACAGCCACTTTCTATTTTGTGATGCTCAACAATCTTTTGATGCACATCAGAACTATATTCTTTGGTTTTACTCATTGTAATGGATGATTAAGGGAATTTGGCCTTTGTGTTTCCCCATATTTAAACTCTTGTAAAACAAGAAGTCATGGCTGGACAATTTCATGTTCCTAGTCACCCTGGTGTGCAAAAAAAAGGTAAATATGAATGGGAATATACTTAAGAGATATTTTACTCGTAAACAATTCTAGGGGTACCAATAATTGTGGCTAACTTGTTTTGGAGAAAAACATTTATTTCATAATGTGATTTCCCCTCCACTGTCAATTATTTTACTTCAATGAAAGGTTCGATTTTTGCCAATTTTTTGAATGAAATATCAAAAGGATAAACGATGCAGAATTATTTTTTACAGCCATTTTTCATCATATTTACCAGGGGTACCATTAATTCTGAGCACGACTGTATATATATATATATATATATATATTTTATTTTTCTTTTTTTTTTTTTTTTTTTTTTTTTTAATGTTTAGTACAGCACACACCAGCTCCACATTGTGGTCCAGATCATATAAGAAAAAAAAAAAAACATCAACTAAATATTAATAATGTGCCTCATAAAACAAAATATGCTGCAGTACGCTGCATAAAGTATTTTCAACCTAAGAATGACAGTATATCAGTGACCTGACAACAATACTATGAAATCTAATGTAACGTGAAAAAGTGTTTTGCATTCTGTCAGCCGATGGCAGGGTTTCCTTTGAAGATGTGGGGAGGATAGACCTTATCACTGGAACATATCTTCATCAGGTTGTAGGCAGCGGTTATTTCCGCATAGTGAAAATTCAATCTTATTTACGAAGTCTTTAGAAGCTCATCAATTTCCCTGCAACAGCTTCCATCTGCACATTTTGGATTCCACCTAGTGGTCATAAACAGAGACACACTTTCCCTACAACCTTCTTGACCAAATTTTTAAAAAAGTGTGCCAGGATTAGTAAGTGGATTCAGATATGTTTCTACAGTTGTTGTTACATTATGCTTATGTATTGTATTGTATAGGAGTCAGTAAGTTCAGTACGTTTTTTTAATTATTAATCTTTAAGTGAAACTAAAAACTTTTACATTGTTTCACAAATATATTCTAATAAATACTTTTGAACTTTATATTCATTAAAATAAATTAAAACGGTGGAGAAAAAAGACAGCAGAAAGAGGTTAATCATCACTTTTCACACTGAAATTAAAAAGAAAAAAGATCAATTATAATTTACATAAAATGGAGCCTTTTCAGGTTAATTATATTTAATTTATAATGAAATATAATCAATAACTATGACATTATTTTAACTAATATATATATATATATATATGCTCTTGACAGGTGAGATTCATATGCTTCTCTTTATTGTTTATGTAGTATTTAGTTTCTTAACTTATCCTGCTTAAACAAGACAATCATAAGTGCATTTTTGAGAATGAGACATTGATTGATTTCTGTTATTAAACACAAATGTGTTACCATGGACACCTTCATTGTTACATGTTGCAAATGAGATGTTGACCTGTTGGCTCATAAAAACAGCACACTATGACTTCACTCAACACGTCTGATCACACCACACGTGAAAGAACAAGTCTTTTTTACACATGAAAGGCGGCTCTGTCTTAAGAATAAACCACAACAGGCTCTTGGAATTAGAAATCACTTACTGTTATATTTCCGTGACAGTCTTATGTCTTTAATGTCAGAATCTTCCAAATCCAATACAAATAAAACATAATTACATGTACAATAACACACTTGAGTTGCTAGTGTTCCTCCACCATCTTCTCTAGTTCATTTATCCAGTCATATGGACACTCCTCTTCAAAATCCCTGCAGTCAGGAGAGTAATGTGAGGTTTATAGGAAATAATGGAGATATGAGACAGTAGTGAAGAGGGAAAACAGGAGAAACTCACGTGTCTTCATCATCTGAGCGCGGCTCCAGTCTACTGAAGTCTCGGATCGTCTCCTCAGGGCCGTCCACTTTGTCTCCAGGCTCTGGGCTTAAAGAACCTGCTGAGAAAACAATCCCATTAAGCACAGGCACTATGTGTTACACTTTTAAAATGAACTAAAACAGCATTAGAGTACATTTCTAGCTTATGTTTAAATAAATAGATAGATTCATATAAAATGAAATAGAAAATAAAGCACTAAATCGACATACTGTTCACAAAAAAGTTGTATATTTTATTTATTATTTTGTTTGAAAAGTGAGCTTGGGCTACAGTATCTTTCTTTAAAATGAATGTTGCCTGCTTTGATATTTTGTGTCTAATGCATTGAAATAAAATACTATTTTCTCTACTCCACGTTGCTGTAGATGTTATCAGATTCAGATTTAGGTCACTGTGAAATTGACTCGCAAAAAACATTTTGGGATTTTACAAACACAGTGTGGGTAGACAATATCTGACCACATCGCATGCATGCAAACTTAATGACGTTTAGTCTTTCCTGACACGATATGTCAAAGATAATATTTATCTACAATATCAAACACCTACAGGGAGTGAAATGGGAGCGTAGGCCGCAAATTAAGATGTCAGACAGAAATGAAAAACAATAAAATGTGCTTTTTTTAAAAGGGTAAACACTGATCAAAGGTTTGGGGTCCGTTAGAATTTTTTTTTTAATGAAATAATAAATTCATACTTTTATTCAACAAGGACATTTCAATTGATATAGAATTTTTACCATTTTAACTTTTACAATGTTACAAAAACATCTATTTCAAATAAATGCTGTTCTTTTGAGCTTTCTTTTTATCTAAGAATCCTGAAAGAATTTCAGAAGAAAGAATTATTTTTGCATTAATTTAGCATATTAAAATGATTTCTGAAGGATCATGTGCTTTGATCACAGGAATGAATTACATTTTAAAATATATTACAATAGAAATAGTTATTTTAAATTGTTATATTATTTTGACAATATAACTGCTTTTACTGTATTTTTTTTAGCAAATAAACGCAGCCTTGATGAGCAGAAGACACTTATTTCAAAAACATGAAAAAAAAAGTCACCTACCCTAAACTTTTGAACGGTTGTGCAATCAATATACATGAGGTCATGCGCAACATAAAATATTTTTTTCTAATCATCAACTCGTCCAAATATTACAAATTTCAAAACTAATGGCAGATTAAACAGAGATTAAAGTGAGGTTTACAATATAAGGTCTTCATTTGTGTAGATAATATGATTTTGTGTAGCATACACTTTCTAAAAAGTAATAGTCAACGATCTATTTGTATGTAATTCCCTAAAGGCCCCGGTTCACGGCCCTCCAGTCAAGTAAAGTCACTTTATACTATTGATAGTTTAAAAGGAAACAGTGTCAGTGTCTCTTTCAAATAGAATTACAGCTATATTTTGTACTATAAAGCGGCTCTCCAGTGTTTGTTTTTACTAGCGGACGTCTGACCATAACGGAAGAAATGAACCGGAGAAGATTTCCACGTCTAAGAAGGCGGAGCCTCAGAGGCACACCCACCTATTACATCATCACCACTGACCAATGGTAGTTCAAAGGTGTTTACCAGCCATAGCTTTTCCGGAAAGTTCGCTTTGGGAAGCTGTTTCGAACTCCCGAAACGAACAAAAAATAAACTTCGTTTAGGGCCTGGAATTGTTCAGAATGACGTCACGCTTAAAGTATATCGGCGCCTTTAGTCAGCTGTTCACTCCACTGTTTTTAATGTCATAAACTCTTGTTCCCTGATGTATGTGATGTGAGCAGACTGACCGTCTCTGTGTATAGAGTACGTCTCAAAGCCATAGCAGAGCTGTGCTTTCTCCAAAACGCTCAGGAGTCTCTCCGGTGGATCTTTGTCCCATTGTTTCCTCACTCGTCTCTGCTGGGTCTCCACACTCGCGGCCTCTGTAACACAATCAGAGGATGCAAAAACTGACACTGTTCACACGTACAGTATACGCGCTACCCTGAGATACTTTATCCATTTTATCAATGATGGAGATTTACCTTATGTTTAGCAGGAAAAAAAACTGATAAATATAATTCATATTCACTTTGATTTTCCATTTAGACAAAAAAGAATTGTGGTGGTACCATTGCGCAGTGATGGAATCATACGGTAAAACCATGCTGCTAAATGACTACCATATTCATACACCATGATATTTACATGGCACTCCAAGGTTTTCAAAAAAAGTACCATGGTACATGAACAGAAAACACTGTAATGCCATGTGTTGTTGTACCTGAAATGAGGTCAGGCCGTTCTGCAGTGTCCATGCTACCAGTGGAAATGATGTCAGCATTTCCCAGGACCCCCAGCACTGTATTACACGATCCGACTGCCCACTTCTTACGAGACGCTGGGTCATCACTGCTGTTGTTTTCCATACGGGACTGTCCTACTTGCAAAGCCCCTGACCACAAATGAATAAGTTAGTTAATCAGTTGATTCACTACAAGTGAAGTTTGAACTAAAATTAGAAATATGAACTTGCAGCAAGTGTACCTTCAGTGGTAGATGTGGTCAATAAACTCTTCTGGCCTAAAAACATGGCCACTTTCTCTCCTTCCTCTTTTCTCCAGTGGCGTGTTCGTTCTCCCACCAGTTCCTTTTTCTGCACAGCAAAAAGCAAAGAGGAATTAAGAGCTTCTGTAAATTATCATCAACGTCATTTAAGTAATGTGATAAAGAAAAGAAAAAGCTCAAATCTAGTTTATCCATGTGTTTAATGTAGTTATGAAAAAAAAACATTTCCAAAAAAAATATCTGATGTCATGCCGTCTAACGATCAAAGCATTAACATCTTTTCCTTACACCTTCAGTACACATTTGAGTACACATTAAAATTATTCTTTCCAAAGATGTTTATTTCAATGTAAATAGTTTTTTTGTATTATTAATTCTTAAATATCATCAGGTTTTAGCCTTAGGCAGCTTTTCGAAATCGCATACTCTCTGAGTAGTTACTTATTCTGAAGTAATTACTTTGCGACCATTGTTGGGGAAAGTTACTTTTAAAAGTAATGCGTTACATTACTTTTACTCACCTTTAATGTTTTTAACTATAAATACAGAGAAAATTGAGCATCATGTCATTGACCCTTAGTACAGTTTTTTCAAGTTTCAGTCAAAATGATGATCTAATGAAAATGATGAATATATAATCTCACTGAAAATCGCATACTTGCCACTAGTATTATTTTACCACTCATTTATCTATTGACTTGGATCTATTTATATTCTTACTTATGCATTTTAATGATCACAGACATTTTTTAAATCTTGACTTCTATCTTGATGTATAGTTTCTATTTTGTTTATAAATTATTGGAGTTAAATCATGCAAATAGGTTTTGTTTTGTTTGTATAAGCTGCTGCCTGCATTGAGCCATACAGATATTGGTGGTAATTTTGTTAAAATGACTATTAAGAAATGTACACTCTGATTTTGCTGATCATGATTTCCTCCTGAATCGCTCCATAAAATATTGAAGTGTTTTCAAAATGTACCTCTGGCGCCAGGTGTTTCTGCAGCAGTCGGGACGCGCGGTGAGAGCTGAGGATTGTGTGTACTGAGGGCCTGTCTCTGGGGTTAGTCTTGAACATGTGTTTGATGAGGTAGTGCAGCTCATAGGGGAAGTGACTGGGTAAAGGTGTGTATGCCCCTCGACACACCTTCAAGATCAGACTCTTCCAGCTGAGAGCCTGAAACTGATGAAGAGACGGTGACAGTAAAAGAATACATGGAAATGTTAGGGTAAGTTCCTTAATAATCTAAAACACACTATAGAAGTGCAACTCTTTACACCATCTGATGCATAAAGTCATTGCAACTATACAATTTGAGAATGTCAAGAGGAAAATACCGGGTGTTGGAGGGTGCAAAGTTCATACAAGACACAGCCAAGAGACCAGACGTCACTGTAATATACACGGATATTAGTCCAAATGTAGAGCTGGTGTCAATCTGAGGGAATTATTATCAGGAAAGTTGTACCTTTTATTATTGTAAGGTTTGTTGTCCCATATCTCTGGAGACACGTAATATGGAGTACCCACATAGGTCTGAGCGAATGCTTTTGCACTGCAGAAATACATATAAACTCAGTGCATATCAAAACCTGTCACTCACATGGCTGTGTTCTTGCACTGAATTGTAAACGAATGACAAACATTTGGCTGAATACCTGTTAAGAGTACAAGCCGAACCAAAATCCCCCAGCTTCACCGTTCCACTGTCTGTCAGGAAAATATTCTGCAATGGAAATGGGAAGGAAACTAGCATTGACTTTCATGCATGCATCATTAATCCATTAGTTATTAACTTAGGGGCCGCTAACACGACACCGCTCTAACAGAAAACTCTTAAGTTCTCTCTACGTAAACTTTCAAAACGTGAACCCGTGAGACGGCTGATGGCGTGCACATGCGTATTAAGAGTTCATTCTATGGGTATGCGCGTTTGAATATATGTGCGCAGGCATGTAGTCCTTCCCTAAAAAACAACCCTCAAAAAACTACTTGTCTGGCCTTAAAATTTATAATACAGAATTTTTTTTGTATCGCTTCGGCGTAGCCACGTGAACCGGAATTATCCCGACAACGCTTTATCTGTAGAGAGGTAAAGGGAAGGAGGCCTTCACAGGGGAGGGACTAGTTGACACTTCAGGACTGCGTTTTGTCACGTCCAGGCACAGGTCCTCATCAGATCTGGATACTGTACAGGAGTCAATTCCATTTCCTTCAGTCTGAGGCTTATTCAGCTCACTTTTGTTGTGAAAGGGCCTTTACATTTGGCAAAAATATAACTTTTTTTGTAATTAAACTAATTTAAAAATTGTAATTTAAAAAGCAAACAAGCTAGCTCAGCCCAGTTGAGAAAAAGTAACAAAAAAATAATGTAACGCATTGCTTTCCATAAAAAGTAACTAAGTAATGCAACACACTTTTTAAGGAGTAATGCAAAATTGTAATGCATAACTTTTAAAAGTAACTTTACCCAAAACTGGTTATAATAATAAAATGTTTTTCTTTTCAAGGATTTAATTCTTGTAGTGAAGTTTTTTTTTCTTCTTAATTGTGACATCAGGACACTTGTATCACCCTGACATTTTTTACTTTAAGCCCTAAGAAATAAATTAAAAATAAGAATACATTTTAATTCAGAAATGAAAAAACATGCTCATCATAGAAGATGATCTCAATTTATTATATGTATAAACTGTATTTTTAATAAAATAATAGATCATGTCAATGACCCCATATATATTTTTTTTTAAAGATTTAGTCAAAATAGTCTATTGAAAATGATGGAAAAAAATAATCTGATGATCACTATTTCCTCCTGAATCCCTCCATCATATTGATGTGGTTGGTGTCGTTACAGTACTGTGTTTTGACTTTGCAGGGCAGAAAAGTTGTGGCTGAAAGCTTAATGTACAAAAAGTACCTTTGATTTTAAGTCCCTGTGAAGTACTCTCTTGTCGTGAATGTGTTTGGTGCCTAGACACATCTGTGTAAACCACTTCAGGATCTACAACCGAGAGATGACATTAAAACCAAACAAAACAAAACACACATTTCCTAATTATTCTTAATCATTTCAAATCTACTAACAAGTTCAAGTAAGTACTCATTCCAAAAAACAAAAACAAAAAGATATATTCTACTAACAACTGTACCACAATTCTATCATATTTTTTGGTATTTCTATGGTACTTTCAAGAAGTTTTATATATATATATATATATATATATATATATATATATATATATACATATATATATATATACTTTATAAAAACTAAAGAAAATATATTTACATAAAATGTACATTTTTATTTTATGCATTGTGAAATTATTTTTAAGACACATTTTCCCCACAAAATTCTCATTAGTGTAATGCATTTTTAGATTTATGACTTAGATTTTCCCCTCATTACCATTATACTGGATGTGTAACATTATTTTTACCCGATATGCAATGCTCTTATTATATTCTCATTACTGCACTTTTCATTTTGTAATTCGATGGAATTCAATTTGAACTAAACTGTTATACTGTAATGACTTATACAAGAATAAATTAAATTAAAAGCAGTAAAAATACAACTATTATGTATAAATACATTACAAATGAAATAATATCTTGCTGTTTCTTCTGCGGTTTACATAGCAGTAATGCAAATGGGGGAGGGGTATGTGCTGGTATGTGTGGGGGTATTTGTTATGGAAATAATATAAAAAAATATGAATAGCAGTAAAATAGAGTATATATATATATATATATATATATATACATACATATATATATAGTATCTGAAATATATATATATATATATATATATATATATATATATATATATATATACAGTATTTGAAATATGACTAGACCAATTCTTGTGATATAAACCTGACTACTTTAAAGAATTACTCTAAGAAGGGTACTATCATCTTTGTCATACCACGTCCTCAGAGAACAGAACATCTTTTTGTTGCCGTATCCTTTGAAGAAGATCTCCACCACTGCAGAACTCCATCACAATGTACAGATGCCCATCAGCTGGAGAGAGAGAGGGAGAGAGAGAGAGAGAGAGAGAGAGAGAGAGAGAGAGAGAGAGAGAGAGAGAGAGAGAGAGAGAGAGAGAGAGAGAGAGAGAGAGAGAGAGAGAGAGAGAGAGAGAGATGTTGTTGTTTTTTTACAGCCTTTGATCTTGTGAAGTTGGAGTCATTTACAGTATATAAAACACTCTTGACAAACCTTCAAAAGAGTCTTTGAATGCCACAATGTTTGTATGCTTCATTCTGGACAGAAGCACTGCTTCTCTTCTGCTGTTCCTCATCCCAGTCTCAGCCTATAATACATGCATGAGATCAGTATAACATCAACACAATACAGCACAGAACCTCTTTCATGCACGTTATCGATCAACTGCATTTATTATTACTATTATTCCGATTGCATTACCTTTGGCAGTCGTATTTCCTTCATCGCATAATTGTGTTTCTCGTTTATTTGCTGAACCAAGAGAGCTCGACCAAAAGATCCTTCGCCAATGACTCTCACCAATGAGTACTGCTCCATAATATCAGCTTCAGACCATAGAGTATGAATAAAGCTCACAGCTGTTGTTCTTCCTTTTAAACCAACACTACACAACTATACTGCTGTTTTTATACACCTGATCGAGCTTTATACAAAAAAAAAAAACACACCAGACAATTGAATGGCAACACTTCTTTCTGCATTTGCTTATTAGTTTAAACCAGTGGAAAACTAAATAAATGATTTTTTTCGGGACAGGATAGTGGCCGTGCAAATACAGTACAGCACCATCAGTTTGTTTCAGGTACAGACTCGATAGTTTCACTTCCGTGTTGTTACACGACGTCGCGATGACGTATAGAGATTTAGAGTTTTTCCCCCTTTTTTTTCTTCTTCGTTTTCTTCTCTTTTGGATGCGAGAAAACTATAACACCAGGTGCAATGCTATATAGTAGAAATATAAAATATAAAACACAAAGCACCGTTACAAGAAATTGGGTTTTAATAAAATAATTATAAACATAAAAAATTGTCTCACAGTATTGTTTGACTGGTCATGCTCGATTCATCTAAATAATAATTTTCCTATTTTAGCACTGTCTATTTGCAATGTTACTTTTCAGTATCATTATTCTTTGCTGTCACGTGGCACGCGCTTCTTTTCTCTGCGCTGAACGGTCAATCACTGATATTTGCGACTGATAAGGATTTCCCTTTATATGTTAAGTACCAGTAATTGCACTTGTTAGAGTTCAACGCTTATAATTTATAGTGTACCGATTGGGTAATCAGTTACACGGATTCGGTTTCTGAGCCCTCTGAAGGTAAACAATGGACCTGCCGTTGATGTTCTCATGTTTAGCCACTAGGGAGCAGGAGTTTACAGCTTTTCTCAGTCGCTTTGGCACATTCTCAAATGAGAACTTTTTTCTCAAAACAATAAAAGTTCAGATCTCTGAACAATTCGTTTCTTGTTCACATCAGATTTGAATTTCGTATTGATTTAAGCAAATTGCATGTTTTGGCATGTGTGCAATAGAGTAGGCTAATCTACAATTTGCACAATGACTACAGTTTTTTTCAATCGATTTGACACATTTCTCCAAACTCAGGCCACTGTTCTCTAAACAGTTAACACAGTGATCTGAACACTTTGCAACTGTCCTAAACAGGTTTTAAATTTTCCTTCATTTCATGCAAACTGCAAATCACATGCATCATTGTTTCAAAACGCTGTACACAAAATTATCAAATGTTTCCCAGTGCATACAGCCAACCAAAACTTTAATAGGCCTATATCAGGAAAAAACAATTGCAAAAAAAAAAAATGGTTTTACAAAAAAAAAATCTTTGTGGACCATTTTTCCAAACACAACAAACAAAACTTTGTTATTTGTTAAATTCTCAGTGAATTAATTAGTCTATCTCAATTACAATAACAATAAAAGGTGGGAAAGAAAAAGAAGACGAATGGGAAAAGGAAGAGGTGTAAGAGTGAGAGGTTTTGGAGAGAATAGAGGAAGGGTAATATTGAGAGTGAATAGAATAGAATAGAATAGAATAGAATAGAATAGGTGAGGTGAGGTGAGGTGAGGGGAGGGGAGGTGAGGGGAGGTGAGGGGAGGGGAAAGGAATAGATGGTATAGTTAGCGATGGAGCAAGAAAAGTTGAGGATTTAGGAGAAGCAAGAAGAGCTGGGGATGTTAAGAGGAGAAGAGGGAGAAGAGAGGGTAGAGTGGAAGGCAATGGTATTAGTGGAAAGAGCAAGAGCAGAAAAGACAAGAAGACATGGACAGAGGGGAAGGGGAGAGCAAGGTGTGAGAGGAGGGAGGAGAGAAAGAGAAGTGCCGATGGGTCACTCTAATTGACCATGTTGTAAATGATAGAAGCCGGACAGAGAGTTCAGCCCAGTATAAAACATCGTGCCACAGTAAATGTCCCTGGACAGCAAGTGCTGCATTCGACTGGTGTTGTGGCACTCAGCGCTGTCTTGGGGCCGCACAACACAGAAAGGCATCTACACTTCTTAAACTCCCTCAATGAAATCCACCTTCAGCAAGGTGATCAGGAGCAAACTGAGCCAAGTTGTGTAGTTGTTTGTTCATCTAAACTTGTCATTAAAGAACTTTGAAGAACACAAAAACCATGTATTTTCATGAATGTATTTGTGTTTCTACAGCTACATTTTTTTTATCAAATCAACAGAGAACACACTTGTATGTAAGTTCTGTGTTTCCCCCTTCTTAGTGTTTTTGGTTCAGTCCTCTTTCCCAGTTTTCCCGCTCCTCGTCAGTGTTCAGTTATAGCACCTGTGTCTTGTCATCATCATTTCACTCACCCGTGTCCTCGTCATGTTCCTTTGTTCACCCTTGTATTTGTACGCTGTGCTCTCCCTTATTCTTTGTTGGTTCTTGTTTATGTTTTTGTGCCTACAGAGATTTTGTTTATTAAATTCCTGTTTCCTGGAATTCCTCATCTCTTCACCACCACGAACCGTAACAGAAAAACCGACCACAAAAAGAAGATGGATATTGCAGCAGTGGAGATCCTCCTTCTCTCCCAGGAGGATCAGTCCCTCGAGGCCCACACACAGAGGTATTTGGACTTAGTACCCCATGTTCATTATGATGACACCAGCCTCGGAGATGGGCCTCGGGGGAACTTCGCGGATTACATGGAATAGGTACTGTGGCATAACGGGTCTTCATTTACCATTGGGCTCTACAACAGCACTCCCGCTGAGATCGTCCTGCCTGAGTCTCGTCCGGCGAGACCATCATGCCTGAGCCTATGCATCACGTCATGCCCGCCGTGCCAGTGGGAATTTTGGTGGAGCTTATGCCGCGTTCCAGCAGGTTTTTGAGCACGTAAATCACGACTTCAAACCACGCCTCACGACTTTGTATACTGTAGGTCCCCGTCCATTGGGGCCAGGCCTGACTCCCACAGGAAGGCCTGGTCTCCCGAAGGAAAGTCACCAACATGGCCGCCCGAAGGGTCCTCTTCGCCATGGCGGAAACCAAATTTGTAATTTTTTTTACTGTAAGCATTTTTTGTTGTGAATATAGTATTACACAGTCCGAAAAACCTATAACTTGACCTTTGGCATATGTTTATAAGCCTATTCTAAAGCCTTGATTGTGTTAAGTAAAGCAATGAGTGTTTGCACATGTGAGGAGTTATTGGGAGGCACTGGTGAAGTTGTTTGCGAAAGGAAATCAAGATAACTCCAGTTAGATTTGTGTGTGTTACATAGAGAATTGTTGTGGTTTGCAAAAAGTGTTTTATGAAATTGAAAACCATGTGAAATGCTGAGAATTAGTATATAGGTTTTGCAGATTTGGTGTGTGGTTCTGGTGTTTGAGTGTCAGGTTTCAGAAATTGTGTGACAAGTAAGGATTTTGTGTGTAAGCAGTTGAAAAAAACTGTAAAAGTTCAACTAAAACAAAAACTTTGCAAAAGCAATGCAGCAAGTCAGCATACAATTTTTAGATTCGACCTCCACATTAACAGCTTAACTGTTTAAGAGGGAGAAAAAGAGGGTATTGGATCGGTATCGGAAGATACTCAAGGTTGTGGTATCGGATATGAAAAAGTGGTATCGAGACACCCAATTGCTAGGATCAAAAGACTGGTGAACAGTGACAGGTTCATTGGTGTAGAGGAGAGAGAGAAAGCAGCTCTTGTGCTCAAGGCAGCACGAAGAGAAGCCTGCAAAGAAGAACTGAAATGGCTTAGTCAAAACCCTGCTAAGCTGCCGAAGAATAACAAATCAAGTTATACCAACTTGATCCTATGCTCCAGAATGGACTGCTTACGGTTGGAGGACGTTTAAGAAAGTCTAATGCAGCATTTTGGAAGGAAGCATCCAGTAATTCTTCCATAGGAATGTCCAGACATCACAAACAATCTTTCTGAAAATGAAAATCAAAACACCTAATATGCAAATCTTCAGAATTGATTGAATTATGAGATGGATACCATGACAAGGTACATTTACATACACTATTTATTGTGACAGAGATGACAAATGTATATGCAGTGTAGTCACAATCATCAGAAATGTACACATGCCCATGTGTTGCATTTCTACTATCAAAAGTTATCAATACTGTGCACAGGATTAACTTAATCTAGAACTGCACATTTTATGACGATCAGAGGCAGGAAAGTTTTCCAGTGCGGTGCAGAAAAAGAACAGGCTGAACAAAACCAGCCATAATAAAACAAGTCAAAGCAGCAAACCAGCTTGTCGGAGTACTGTCTGATGTATGAATTTCAGAGAATCCTGTGATTATTCTTGGAACGTATAGGATAACCATGCTTACAGTAGTTATTATAATAATATTAAATGCTCTTCTCTTCATGCAGTTTTCCTCCTTTTTCTCTCTCCCTCTCTCTCCTGGTCCTGACTGCTTCAGAGCTCTGAGAACAGCCACAGCACAAAACAACTGGATGGAGAGGACCAGTACCATTTGCATCGACGAGAGCCATGTATGTATATATCTATTTCGTGAGGCTAAATTGAACATGCAATCCAAACAAGAGCCAAAATTAATTACCCAGGCTACAGTGCAGCAGATCGCTCTATATCTGAGAGGTTTGTACTTCAGAAAGGTTACAGGATGAACCACTGCCAGGTAACGCTCAACACAGATCAGACACTGAAACAAAGGACGGCCAGTGATGGTAAGTCCTACTAAAAATAGTTCAAAACTTGACAGAGTTGTAAACCACATTGACAATACAAAGACCACACTATTCAGACAGATACCAAGCTCACAAACCGAGAGATTGAGGATGAAGAACTCTGATGCAACTCCACTTTCTGTTCCTGTTAGGATGAACCATATAATATATGAGTGTGTAGGAAGACAAAATAAGAAATTGATGCTGTACACACAGATTTCCAGACAGTCGATTAGCCCGAAGGAATGCATTGTGGAGTTTGATGCTTCAGTTGTGGTGAAGTTCATTGTAGAGTTATTCATTTCCTCTGTGTTTGTCTTCTCAATTCAATAACCCACAGATGAAAAAGAGGAAAAAAGAGAAGTATAAATGAACCAATATGTAGTTCAAGAAAGTTTCCAATTTAAACTCAAATAACCAGAGCTATGTTTGCATATAGTTGTGGCTTAGACCAAGAAACTGATTCAAATTTGAGTTTATCACCTGAAGAGTGAATGTCCAGTTTCTCTGGATGTGTATAAATCTCTGTGCTGTGTTTTGTAGACTGACTTTACAGCTGTCACAAGAATATATGAGCACAACATCTGCTACACGTCACATGAAACCCCAGATATGCAAATATTGCAATTATAAAATGATTGAGAGAGAGAAAAAACAGACTGTCTGAGTAAACATTTAAACCGAAAAGAAATTGAAAGCTTGCAATATTTTATTGACATTTACTTACAAACATAAATCAATTTTTTCTAGGTCTCAGTTTTATTTTAAGTTTGACAAGGCAGGATATTGCAGCACAAAAAAGAGGAGAACATTTACTTTTACTTTTAGCAGCACACCCTGAAATGCGTCAAACAACACATACTCAAACAACCATTATGTAAAAAAAATAACACTTTAAATGCACTTGAACTAAAAGATTTATTTCATTAATCTTTGTTGGACATTACAGCACCAACAGTTACATTTCCTATTAGAAACTAGCTAAAATGCATCAGACATCACACAATCAATGCATTCATAAAACAATTGAAGAGCATGATGAATAAAAGTTTGTTTTTTTGTTTTTCTCCTCGGCACAACGTGTTCCCCGTGTCGCCAAATTATAGGTGTTGGGGCCATAGGCAGGAAACAGTGCAATGGCAATGAACTAATGGAGTAAAAGTAAGCATGGTGGCCTCATCAGAATACTTGTTATCCGGCAATAACTTTTATGAACCCTTTCTAAGTCATCAGAGAGACTTTTAGGCAGTCCAACCGATACTGGTAACACATGTAACCTATGCCAATCCAAATTCCTGTCCCCATTCTAGCACTGAATCCAAGGCCTTCTGAGTTCCCAGATAAGGATCCCACTAGAAGCTCAGTGATTTTTAGATAAAAATTTTTTAGAAGGAAGAACACTAAATTGTGTTTTCGGTTGACGCCTTTTGTCTCGAATTTAATTTGCTGTCTTGTGTGTATATAATTTTACAGGACCATCTTTTTTTTTGTTATAATTTCTCCAGACTTTACCGAGTTGATTTGACTTTAAAATTGTGCACCAAGCCACATTTTACAAGCTGACCTTCACAGAAAAACTGAGACTCACGCCAGCTAAATTAATGTGATTTATATATATACAGTAGAAAAATGAAATGGTATTTCTGACACTGGCCAGCACACCTGCCACTCAATCAACACCAAATATGCAAATTTTTATACCAAGCATTTGAAAAGGAGAGAGAACACACTCTTTAATCATCTGTGTTATGATAGGATGTCAAGTTTAATCCAACATTCCCAATGGAAAGCCTCCATAAGGGAAAGGTGACAATGGGTCATCCACAAACCTGCCCCTCCCACACACAATATAGATGGTCACCTGGTAAACCAAACTTACTGAGATGGGAATATATATATATATATATATATTCAAAGGGTTTATTAAAAACAGTAAAGACTAATTTTATTAATCATGTTAAATAGTTTGATATGGACAAGTATAGACTTTATCTTTTAATGCACAAACCACAATGACAGTGGCAACCAAAACCAACATTGGAGTCACCATGAAATTAAAATGAACAATTCCTATTTTTTATGGAATGCAACAGATAATCTGCGTGCCTTCGTAATCTTACATCCACAAATCCCACATGTTAAAAATGCTCGTTCATCAGAAATAAAAATGTTTCAAAAAGAAAATAATTGACAACTATTTGAGATGCTTGCGGTGTTTGATGCACATTTGACTGACAGCTTTTTAAAATGGACAAAACATATAGTTTTCTCAAGAATAATTACGGGCAGCGATTTCAAAAGCTGCTGACATAGACACAAAAAGTCCCACAGAATAAATGTATCAGCGATTAATATGCACATTAGCAAAGATAGTCATTGCTTTTGATGGCATTTTTAATATATATGAGGTGTTGTGTTCATATGTTTAAATATTCCTATTTAAATGATTTAATGTATTTATATTTTTTTTTCAAATTGCCCTGAACATCTAGATTCACTTTTGCATAGTTTTAGTCATGCTTTTTGTTTACTTCTAAAATATGTGATAAAATTGCCATACTTTTAAATTATGACTGTAATACAAACATACATTATTAACCTGAAAGCTTAATGTAAAAATGTTACTAATTTTATCAGTATACATTTATGTAAATTCTCATAAAGCTAAACTACCTGTTAGTGTAGTTTAACTTGCCCAAACACTCTATAATTTAGAAGAAAGAGAGTTTTACAGCTCGTTGTAGATAAATAACCGGCTGAACAAAACCGGCCAGCACATAACAAATAAAAGCAATGGACCAAAGTGCCTTAAAAATCATTTTTTTCAGAAGGGTAACAACTCCTATGACTATATATGGGACATGCATAATAGTCATGCTCACAGTAGTTATTAGAATGAGATAAAATGCTCTTCTCTTCGTGCAGTTTTCCTTCTCTCTCCCTCTCTCTCCTGGTCCTGACTGCCTCAGAGTTTTGAGAACAGTCACAACAAAAAACAACTGAACGGAGAGGAAGATGAGGAACTGCACTGACAAGATCAATGTAATTTCTAAGTTGTCACTTTGAGAAAATAACAGGCACAGAAAACAGGAGCCGAGAATAGTTACCCAGGATGCAGTGCAGCAGATCGCTCTATATCTGAGAGGTTTGTACTTCAGAAAGGTTACAGGATGAACCACTGCCAGGTAACGCTCAACACAGATCAGACACTGAAACACAGGACGGCCAGTGATGACAAATCCTAGTAAAAAGGATTTTAATTTTGAGAGACTAAAAAAACGAAATGACAGTGCACGGATCAAACTAGTCAGACAGACACCAAGCTCACAAATCGAGAGATTGAGGATGAAGAACTCTGATGCAACTCCGCTTTCTGTTCCTGTTAGGATGAGCCATACAACATAGGAGTGTGTAGGAAGACCAAACAAAAAACATATGGTGTATCCACAGATGTCCAGACTGTCCTTTAACTCAAAAGACGGACTTGTGGAGTTTGTAGATGTTTTAGTCGTGGTGAAGTTCACTCTAAAGTTATTCATCTCCTCTGTGTTTGTCTTCCAGTTCAGCAGCCGACAAAACATAATAATGTAACTATGATTTATGGGAAGAGAGAAGTGTAAATTAAGTTCACATCCAATCTGTAAGTCTTACATTTTCCAATTTAAACTCAAAGAACCAGAGCACATCATTGTTAAATCTGCAAAAAATGGTTATACAAAGGCAGTAGCTATTTATAGGCTACAAAAACAACCTCTTTAATTCTTACCACTTACTTTACTTGTTTCACTTAAAATAATTTTAAATAAATTATTTCTTTTCAGTGAAATACTCATTTAACTTGCCCTACTACAAAACTAAATCAACATAGTGGAAATGTTTCTGCTTATGAATTGTAAAAACTTGTAATTGACTCAAAGTTTACCACCTGAAGAGTGAATGTCCGGTCTCTCTGGATGTGCATAAATCTCTGTGCTGTGTTTTGTAGACTGACTTCAGATGCCACATATGTGGGAATGATTTAATCTGCTGCACGGCACATAAAAAACACCAGGTATGCAAAAGATAACATTTATAATCAAAAAGACAGTGTTCAACATAATAATCACTAAAATCTGTAAAAAGGAAATTATCACTGGAACAATTTTTGTTCAGTCCTCCCATCATATTCATTTATCTGACACTAAACAACACAGGTGCCACTTATTCAACACCTTAAATGCAAAATCTAAGACTGAGAATTAAAAAATTAGAGAGGGAATAAATACATTAGACATTTGTGTTGACAGGAAGTCAAGATTATTGCTATAATCTCTGTGGCAACCAGCAACAGGGAAAAGGCGACACTGGGTCATGATGTGTTTGGAAAAACAATCTACAAAAAGTACATCAGCAAATCAGTTTGTAACACTGAAGACTAGCCTGTTCTGAACCACTTTATACCTCCAAGACAGAAACCACATTAAAGGTACATTTACTCAGACTCTTCATCGTGAAACACATTTACAGAGGAATCACAATGCAACTTAGGTGTTCTGTTTATGACACAATGTTAAATCTAGTAAAAAGATGCAGATGCAGCAATTGGTATGATATCAAAGTTTAAGGAGACTCACATGATGGCTGTTGTGTTCATAAGCAAAATTGTGTTGTGGCCTACTTTTCTGAAAAAGAAGTCAGTTCTTGTAACGTAAGTCCACTGAGGCAGATTGCAGTGAAAGCCCATGTGCAGCTTTATTCAAATAAACATGAACAAAATAAACAAGGACTTGAACAAAAGCTTATACTCACCAAGTGGTTACAGGGAACAAAGCTAGATGAGAGACAATGGTTAAATGAGGGCTATACACACACAAAGACTAATGACTTAAGTTTCCAGTAAATTGTTATACATTCTGCTAAGAAGCATTCAAATCCTCTGTACACTACAGCGCAATCCGTTCACATCGGAGAGATTCTGCTCTCAGTTCAATGAGTCGATTACTACCAGCTTGAAAACTGCTGTCACCGCTTTAGTTCACTTGCGAATTGCTACAATGGAACAAGTTTTTTTTGTGTGTGTGCATTTATTTGATTCATTCTGTGAGTAACATTTAATGTATCATCGAAAACTGTTGAGTCTGATAGGCATATCAAATAGACCTACACTGTAATGATTACTAATTATTTTACAGCAGCTGGCTGTTTCTGATAATACAGCATACTGCAATGCATTGTGGGGTCGCGCGGCGGTCTGATTCAAAATACAGAATATTGCTGTAAATTTCAAATCTACAGAGGCATTGTGATCTGCATGACTGACTCGTTCGTGCTGTCAACTCGCGGTAGCGGCAAGAGGAGTGAATCAGTACTCTGTGGTAAGTGACTTATTTCAGTTTCTTATTTTTCATGTTTGGTAACTCGGAGACTATGAAGGCAACATTATATTTGCGGTTTATGATGGTAACCCCGGATCACGCATCCTCCAACCGCGGGGCGGTACAAAAAAAACAAACAAACAGTACAAACAAATAACTGTTTGGATTTACGCCACAGGGCAGCTCTGTGGACATAAGCATCCAATGCCCTAACCGGGCACAGCAAATTGTGCCTTTCCTGGTCCGCATCCTGGAAGGGAGGAGGACAGAAGGCCTGCAGCACTATAGATCGGGCCACGTTAGTGGGGACCTTGGGAACATAACCCGGCCTAGGATGAAGGAAAGCTTTAACCATCCCGTGTGCAAATTCCAGGCACGAGGGTGCAACCTACAGAGCCTGAAGATCTCCTATTCTCTTCAGAGATGAAATAGCGATGAGGAACAGAGTCTTCAAAGAAAGAAATTTGACTGGAACCTCCTCCAAGGGCTCAAAGGGAGCCTGAGAAAGGCCTTGGAGGACAATCGCCAGGTCCCAAGTGGGAACCCTTGTGCGCGCAGCAGGCCTCAGCCTTAACGTGCCACGTAGGAAACGAGATACCAAGGGGTCCTTCCCCAAAGACATTCCACCCAAAGGGATGTGGTAAGCACCTATGGCCACCACATAAACCTTTAAAGTGGACGGGGATAGACCTGCAGTGAACTCCAGCACTGTAGCAAGCGGGCAGTTAACTGGGTCCAGCTGACGGTCACTACTCCATGAAGTGAAAACCTTCCACTTCAAGGCATAAGTTTCCTTGTGGAGTGAGCTCTGGATTGTAGAATGGTCTCCACAACTTCGGTTGAGAGACCTGAGTTGGGCCCCCTCAGAGGCCAAGCCCACAGGTTCCACAGTTCAGGACGAGGATGAAATATCGAGGTCTCTGCTTGGGACAGTAGATCTCTCCTGACGGGAAGGTCCAGAGGAGGCCCATTGAGGAGAGACACTAGATCTGCAAACCATACTCTCCCCGGCCACCGCAGGGCTATAAGAAGCAGGCGCAGATGGTCCCGGCGAACTCTCTCCAGAACTGCCAGGAGCAGAGCAATTGGGGGAAATGCATACAGACGTAGCCTCGGCCACGTCTGTACCATCGCATCCAGTCCGAGAGGAGCTGGATGCATGAGGGAGAACCAGAGTGGAGAGTGAGACGTGTCTCAAGAAGCAAACAGATCCACTTGAGCTTGGCTGAACTCCCTCCATATCAGCTCCACCACCTCGGGGTGGAGCCTCCATTCCCCTGGCCTCGGCCCCTGTCTCGGCAGGATGTCTGCTCCTATGTTCTGGGCCCCGGGGATGTAAGCTCTGAGTGAAAGCAACTTGGCCTGGGACCACAAGAGGATCTGGTGTGCCAGTTTGCACAGTGAACCTTGATCATGCGAACAGGGTTGCCCCTCGGGGAAAACCCTTTGGTCCTGAGCCACCACTGCGACATCCACGATACCGAATCGCCAACTGGTGCGACTGAGCTAAAATCAACCAATCGTCGATGAAGTTCAATATGCGAATACCCTGCAGACGCAGTGGCGCCAGAGCTGCATCTACGCATTTTGTGACAGTGCGGGGTGATAGTGCTAGGCCAAATGAAAGAACTCGATATTGGTATGCTTTGCCCCCGAAACCAAACCTCAGGAACTTCCTGTGATATGGAAGGATGGAAATATGGAAGTATGCGTCCTTGAGATCTATCGTGACAAACCAGTCCTCGGATCTGATCTGTGGCACGATTTGTCTCAAAGTCAACCTTTTGAATTTCAGCTGCGTGACTGACTCGTTCAGAACCCTTAGATCCAAAATGGGACGCAACCCCCCCCATAAAGTGTGTGTGTTCCCACCCGTTAAATAACGCGTTAAATAAAAAACTGCTGTTTGTTCGCCATGGTCAGATATATATATATATATATATATAAAGAAAACAAACAACACCAAATATACGAGACAGTATTTCACATATAGCCCTTGTGAAGACACAGAAGCTGACACGGCTTTGTTTTGGGCAGGTTTTATAGTTTCCTGGTTCATGACTTCACCCGCCTCTGACGTTCCGTCACACCATTGGACTGATTTTACATGTGCTTCAATACATGACGCTAAGCGCTCCCTTAGCGTCAATCGATGCAGCACGAGTTCCCTTGAAAGGGAACCTTTTTTATTTGAAAAAACAGACTAATGGCAAGAACTTAAAATTCTCAAACAAATGTTTTATGGTATTTCATTAACCCTCAGGTGTTCTTCGGTCATTTCTGACTGAAAAATTTTCTATTTGAAATTTTAAAAATCACAGCTTCATCGAAACATGGTGACTTTTATGGCATATGTGAACACACACAAAAAATGAGGTCATGATCCGAGCAGGATAAGTTGTCGTAAATAAAATAGTCACACTTGAAAAAAAAATATATATATATAAAAAAAAATAAACGGTAATGCTTTTTCACAGCTTATTATTAATTTTTTTTATTGAATTGTAATGTTACCTGTAACAAAATGCTTTCTCTGTATTCAGGTTTGACTGTAGTAATAATACAAAAACGTGTACACTTTTTTTTTTGGTGTATTTTTTTTATAAACCATCGCCAAAAAGTATTATTTGAGACTTTTATGATGTGGATTTGAATGTATTTTTTTTTTTTTTTAATTAAGTCATTTTGTCCAAAAACAAGTAGAGAATTCACAAGCCTCTCCATAGAGAGCTATACGAGCATCTAGTGGTTACACCATGAAATGACATGTTATATTTTATTTTCTCTCAATAGATGGCGCTAATCTGACTTCAAAAATTGGATTTAAACAGAGGCGGACAGAGTACACAGCTTCATTACTTGAGTAAAAGTACAGATACCCCTTGCTAAATTTTACTCAAGTACAAGTAAAAGTACTACAGTCAGATGTCTACTTAAGTAAAAGTACTGAAGTACTTGTTTTTAAAAGTACTTGAGTATCAAGAGTACATTTTCTAAATATTGCATCACTACTGCCACAGTGCTTACATTTATGTACAGAAACGTCCTACATGGAGTTATGAAAAATGTTAATGTTAATATCTTGGAGAATGTAAAAGGAATTGAAAATAAAACCAAGTCATTTTCATCTTTTTACCATGTTGCTTTATTTAACATTTAAGAAAATTTCAGACAATTCAGAAAATGTATATAGTCAGGGGAGGTGGGGCCACGGGTGGCACATTCCCGGGATGGACCCGCTGCATCTTCATCAATGGTTTCGTCTCTTATCTAAATCTGAGCGTGGAGTGGCGATCTAAATCAGTGGCGCCTGCGCAATCCAATCACGTTTGAGAGGGAAACAACAAATTGAGGGTTTCCGAGATTTTTTTTTTCTTTTTTAAGTAGTAACGGGTACTCACGGTTATGGATAGAAATGTAGTGGAGTAAAGAGTACAATATTTGCCTCTCAAATGTACTTGAGTAAAGTCACTCCCCAAAAATGATACTTGAGTAAAGTACAGATCCCTCAAAATTGTACTTAAGTACTGTACTCAAGTAAATGTACTCCGTTACTGTCCAGCTCTGGATTTAAAAGGCCAGGGGCCTCATTTATAAACGTTGCGTACGCACAAAAGAAGGCGTACGCCGCTCTCTACGCAATAATTGTTTTTTATAAAAAGCAAACTTGACGGGAAAATGTGCAGTCCTTCACGCAAGCTCTGACCCAGGCGTACACACAAAAACGGGTGAAATGAGAAATGGTGACACCGTTGGCAGATGGAAGAAACATGTGAAAGTGTGTGAAACTGCCCGTTGTGTAAAATAAATGGCAATAGTGGCTCTCATAAATAACATGAAGACTTCACAAAGCAAGTCTTACAATTAACAGCCTACATGAACACCCGTTTGATCGATCTGCAGTGTAAAACAAACAAAATAGACAACAAAAGATAACAACAGAAATGCAAATTAACACATATTTGCAAAAATAAAAGTGAAATATGTTCTGCAATAATAATTATTGCATGTTATGCAATTCATCCTCAACAATTCTGTAGCTTGTCAGATGCAATCAAATGGATGGTAATAAAATGCCATGCCATCACAATGCGTAATGACGTAATGCGTAATGCAACCTTTTGCCACTCAAGTGCCTTTTTTGGCATTAATGCCCACACTGTCCCCTCCAAACAACATTTTACTCCTCTTTTCCACCTCGCCAATGATAATTTCTACTTCACAGTGAGTGAAGTTATGTTTCTTGGTTTTTCTCTCTGTGTTTGCCATGATTTCGCAATCGATGAATATTAACTTGTGGGCGTTTCACGGACTATTTATGGGCAACTATGGGTGTGACATGAAGCCGCAAAAGCTGCGCTACATTTAGAATTGATTGTGATTTACTAAGGGAAAACTGCATAGGATGTGCGTGCGCACAGTTTTATAAATCTGAATATTTCTGTACGTACGCAGATCCTATATTTCATCCGTACGCCACTTCTGACGCAAATCCTAGTCAACGCTTTATAAATGAGGCCCCAGGTCTCTATATTACAGTATTTTTGAATAGCTAAAACACTAAAAACCAAAGTTGCAAGTGTACAAACCACTTTATTGATTGAATCACACAGTTTGCAGAACTTTAAACACTTCTCATGTGGTTAGACACAACTAGCCAATTGCAATCACTCTTTGTGCAAAACTGTAAACACATTGTCATTCACAAAGCACATGTAGCATTGTGTTGCACTTCAGCCCCCAAAAGTGAAACACAATTAACACACTGTTGTCCATCGGTAATACACAAGCACTCAAAATTGAACACACCTGTTTCAAATCAGTAATGTTGCACCTAATCAGTAATCAGGATATAAAGACGAGGACGAGGAAGTGGAAGTGGACGAGGACGAGGAGACAGAGGAGGAGGAGGAAGAGATGGAGGAGGAGACAGAAGAGGAGGAAGAGAAGGAGGAGACAGAATAGGAGGAAGAGGAGGAGGAGGAAGAGATGGAGGAGGAGACAGAAGAGGAGGAAGAGGAGGAGGAGACAGAATAGGAGGAAGAGGAGGAGGAGGAGGAGACAGAAGAGGAGGAAGAGGAGGAGGAGACAGAAGAGGAGGAAGAGAAGGAGGAGGAGGAGGAGGAGGAGGAGACAGAAGAGGAGGAAGAGAAGGAGGAGGAGACAGAATAGGAGGAAGAGGAGGAGGAGGAAGAGATGGAGGAGGAGACAGAAGAGGAGGAAGAGGAGGAGGAGACAGAGGAGGAGGAGACAGAAGAGGAGGAAGAGAAGGAGGAGGAGGAGGAGGAGACAGAAGAGGAGGAAGAGAAGGAGGAGGAGGAGGAGACAGAATAGGAGGAAGAGGAGGAGGAGGAAGAGGAGGAGGAGGATACAGAAGAGGAGGAGGAAGATACAGAAGAGGAGGAGGAAGAGGAGGAGGAGACAGAATAGGAGGAAGAGGAGGAAGAGGAAGAGGAGGAGGAGGATACAGAAGAGGAGGAGGAGGAGGAGACAGAATAGGAGGAAGAGGAGGAGACAGAATAGGAGGAAGAGGAGGAGACAGAAGAGGAGGAGGAGGATACAGAAGAGGAGGAGGAAGAGGAGGAGGAGACAGAATAGGAGGAGGAGGAGGAGACAGAAGAGGAGGAAGAGATGGAGGAGGAGGAGATAGAAGAGGAGGAAGATACAGAGGAGACAGAATAGGAGGAAGAGGAGGAGGAAGAGGTGGAGGAGGAGGAGACAGAAGAGGGGGAAGAGGAGGAGGAGACAGAATAGGAGGAAGAGGAGGAGACAGAAGAGGAGGAAGAGATGAAGGAGGAGACAGAAGAGGAGGAAGAGAAGGAGGAGGAGACAGAAGAGGAGGAAGATACAGAGGAGGAGGAGGAGGAGACAGAAGAGGAGGAAGATACAGAGGAGGAGGAGGAGGAGACAGAAGAGGAGGAAGATACAGAGGAGGAGGAGGAGGAGACAGAAGAGGAGGAAGATACAGAGGAGGAGGAGGAGGAGACAGAAGAGGAGGAAGAGATGGAGGAGGAGGAGACAGAAGAGGGGGAAGAGATGGAGGAGGAGGAGACAGAAGAGGAGGAAGAGATGGAGGAGGAGACAGAAGAGGAGGAAGAGATGGAGGAGGAAACAGAAGAGGAGGAAGTGACAGAGGAGGAGGAGGAGACAGAAGAGGAGGAAGAGATGGAGGAGGAGGAGACAGTAGAGGAGGAAGAGATGGAGGAGGAAACAGAAGAGGAGGAAGTGACAGAGGAGGAGGAGGAGGAGACAGAAGAGGAGGAAGTGACAGAGAAGGAGGAGGAGACAGAAGAGGAGGAAGAGATGGAGGAGGAGGAGGAAGTGACAGAGGTGGAGGAGGAAAAACAAGAGCCATCATTTCCAATGAAATTAGAGCAACAATCATACACCATGTTCTGGTTCATGGGATGAGTATGAGGGAAGCAGGACTACGTGTTCAACCAAATATAAGCAGGTTCTCTGTGGCCTCCATTGTCAGGACATTCAGAGAAGAGAACAGGTAAGTGTGCTATCATTTGTGGTCCCTCAAACTTACAGTACAGTATGAACAGTTGTGGAACATCTCAGTAAATTACTGTAACATATGTCTAATAATTGGCCCCTTTCTTGCAGTATTACAGTAAAACTAATAGTAGTATTAAAAATAATAGTATTTTATGTATTGTTCATATTTGCTGACATTTCAATGCATTAGGCCTGTCTGTACAATTCTAACAAGAGGTTTTATTTGCTAGAATTGAAAGACTGCCACATGCCGGTGGAAGGAGAGGTATGTTCTCACAACAGCAGGAGACCATTATTGTCAATATGGTCCTTCAAAATAATCTCATTCGTCTGCGTGAAATACAACAGCGAGTTGAAGAAGACAACGTGAACTTTGAAGTAATCTACAGTGTGAGTCTCTCCACAATTGACCGTGTCCTGAAACGCAACCTGATAAGTCTCAAACAAGCCTACAGAGTACCATTTGAAAGAAATTCTGAAAGGGTAAAAGAGCTACGATATGTGCAAGTTAGTAATCATTTCCAGAGATTATACAGCACTATTGAGTTACTGTACATATTTACTGTCTTGAATGTAATGCAGCACATGTATACATGAAGCCTGGAATGCTGTGTCATTTACGTAATATTTTTGTTACAGTTTTTCTCGATTGCTTAAACACTATAACCAGGCTTTTGAACTAAAATTTCAAAACCATAATGCCATTTATCAAAAAGCACATCCATTTCCCTAAACTATAAACACTATTACCTGTTTTGACACATGAGTAAGATTTGTTGAACTGTCACTGCAAAACTCTACACACAAATCCCTTCATTTCTCATTGCCTACACCATATTGTCATTTAGAAAGCACTAGCATTCAAAATTGTTCACTCAAGTCAGCTCAGCTTCAGCTCAGTTAGCACACAATTACCCAGGTGAAAACACTAAGAGTCAAAATTGAACACACATCAGTCAGATCCTTCAATAGATAGATAAAAGGTTATACAATCTTTTATAAAAACCAGTTTACTGAGTTTTGGAACAATGGATCCACAGAGAAATTAAGCAATAGGTCGAGGAGGGGCACAAGCAACATGACTTACCAGTTTTGGAAATTTATATCACCAGTGTGTAAGACTATGTTGTAGTGTGTGTATTTTCGAGGGCTTGTCTGTCCTGTCTGAGGGCAAAGTTTGGTTTTTCAGCAAGAGTGAATGGTTTTGAGTGTAGAGCTTCATTTTGACCTGAAAATAGGATGTTTGGGGAATTGGGTGAGACGTTATGGATTTGTGTTTACTGTTTTGAGAATACAAGGCATAGTGTCAAGAAATGTGTTTAAGCAATTGAGAAAAACTGTAATAGCATGTTATCATTCAATGCAAACGTACGAGAGTCTGCTCTAACTATCCGCGCAACTAACTTACATGCAAATATCTACAACTTTTCAATGAGATCACTGACTTGCATATATAACATAACCAAAACCACCACATTAAGCTATAACGCAGTGTGCATTTGTGGCTCTAAAAAAGAAAAGCAATATATCAGCTCCAAAAACTGAATTTATAATTTTCCAGTAGGCCTATAATAAAATAAAAATTTAGCATACAGTTATTTAATTTAACAGTCAATTAATTCATCAATTATTTAAAAAAAAAATGATTAAATAATATATCACCATTTCATGGTGCAATGTCCCATTGCGGCGCCTGATTGTTTTTTTTTTTTCAAACAAAGCAGTGACAAACTTAAAAGTTAAACAAAAATGTGAAAATGTTTGCATATAGATACGCACTTTGCAGCTTTCTTATTTTTCAAACCCAGTATTGTTTTTAGGTATTGTTGAATTTCTGCTCTTAAAATTAAAAACAAAGGCTTATTTCCTCCAAATTTACATTTATGGATACTAAACTTAGCTAACAGAAAAAGCAGATTAATTAAGTAGTCTTCCTTAAGATAAGATTGGTCATAAAGGAAAAAAACAAATAACACCTTTTTAAAGCAGAGTTGAAAGCTGGGGATGATATGAGCCTTAATAAAGGAGCAGAAATCTGACCAAAAACAAACTGAATGAGGACAACTCCAAAATAAATGATAAAATGTTTCATCATGTAGATCACAAAATGTACAAAATGTATCAATATCACAATTAAATCTGTTCACAAGATAATGATTACATGGGTAATATTTATAAATTAGTTTAAGGGAAATTTATTTGATTTTGTTTGTGACTAAATATTTATTAGGAAGTTTCCAGATTTTATTCCATATCAGATTATCAGCACAACCATTCCAAAATGATATAACAGCAATATCCCTGGAGACAATATCCCTTTGAAACAAAGCCCGTCCACAACGATTATTATTTTTAATATAG
This sequence comes from Meda fulgida, assembly GCA_030578275.1. NCBI lineage: Eukaryota > Metazoa > Chordata > Actinopteri > Cypriniformes > Leuciscidae > Meda > Meda fulgida. The sequence goes on from CM060630.1 coordinate 8,222,514, forward strand.
GAAAGAGAAAATCAGATACGGCCAACTTCAGTATCAGCAGGATCCAATGAGTATGGAGATAGCAAAGGGCAGGTATTTTTAAGAAGCAATTTTAGACCAGAGGGAACAGCATCCATAACCACAACAAAATCTTTAGGAGTAACTGGAATATTATATTTAGAAAGAAATTCAGAATAGGTCAACATAAGTCCTTCATGGTTATACAGTTGGCTAACAAAAACTATATCATTACAAAACCAATTCATAAGAAATAAAGATTTAGATTTATACAAAATGTACTTATTATTCCAGATAAAACACCCGTGTGGGGAGAAATTGTGTGATTAAATTCCAGGAAAGAAGCATCTTGTGAAAATTAGATAGTTTTAAAGGAAATTTGGCAATTCTGTAGTCACAAAGCAAAAGGAATGGAAGACCACCAACTTGTGAAAAGATAAAGTGAGGTATAATATTCCAGATAGATGTTGGTTTTTTAAGAAATTGCTTAATCCAGTTAACTTTGAAGGTGTGATTATAAAATCTAAGTTCAGGCCTCCATTTTCAATTGAGTTCATTACCACAGATCTCTTTATATAATGGGTTTTATTTTTCCATAAGAAGTTAAATAGTATTTCATAAATAATTTTACAAGTATTATCATTAACTGCTAAGAAGAGTGCTGCATATGTAAGTCTGGAGATGCCCTCTGCCTTTGTGATCAGTACTCTCCCCCTCAAGGATAGGTCTCTCAGTAACAACTGATTTAATTGTCTTTGTTTTGTCAATGACTGGTGAAAAGTTAAGCTTACATCGTTCCTCTTCATTCTTTACAATCTTAAAGGTGCAGTGTGTGATTTTTAGCGACATCTAGCGGTTCGGTTGCGAGTTGCACTAATGGCTCCGCCCACTGCTTACCCCTCCCTTTCGAAGAATCTACGGTGGCTAAAACGGGACAAACATATCGTCGACTGAGACAGCAGAGAATAGCCAGAGTAAGCCGAGAGTGTGTAACATTGTCACTGTTTCTGTACCACAGTCCATTATAAACCACATCATGGATAAAGTTTACAAAGCCATAGTCAGGTGAGGGTCTTAATATATAATATAATAATAGTAATCAGCTGATTGTCTCACAAACGTAACCAGCACATTTCTCCCCACATAGCAAACCCATAATACAGCGAGGGAGAAGAACCACATGAAACTATGCAACTATATTTTTTTCTAACAGGGTAGTAAAAGTTTAGCTGGCTAATATGAGCTGTTACTGTGGCTGAGCTGGTTAAAGCGTAAAGCCTTGTTTATACTCGACGCGTCCGCATGAGCCCAAAGGTGCGCGCGGCAAAAATGACATGATTGTAACAGCGCGCGCGCCTCCGCATCCCTTAGACACCATTTACTACATACAATAGGCTTTTTTTCTCTGATTTTGGAAACTCGATCGACTTAAATGCTTCCAAGATCGACGGGTTGGTGATTCCTGTAACTGTTTTCCGGTCAATGACAAGAGTAGTCTACTAATCAGCTGTCTCACGAGCGCAACCAGCACATTTATCCCCACATAGCAAAGCCATAACACAGCGAGGGAGAAGAACCACATGAAACTATGCAACTATATTTTTTTCTAACAGGGTAGTAAAAGTTTACCTGGCTAATATGAGCTAATACGCGCTCTGTAGCGTCGTGTATATAAATATATGTCAATGACGACGTCTATTTTTCGTCTGTTTGTGTTAAAGTTTGGTGTCTTTTATTTTTTTTACAGGTGTTTATTAGGGGCCAAGCACCGAAGGTGCGGAGGCACCTATTGTATCTGTTCTTCTTCTTCTTCTTCTTCTTCCGACTGGGCGTCTATGGCAGCCCATAGAACCGTTTCCGGGAAAGTTGTTCCGGTTTGACATTCTGATAGAGGACAGTCCCAACAGTAATTGCACCAATTTTGGTGTCTCTAACTCATTCCCTCTAGCGCCACCACCTGTCCAAAGTTTCACTTTTATTATGCTAATAACTTTTGAACCGTAAGGCCTATCAACAAAATAGTTTTTTCCTCTGATTCCGGAGCTCATGACGATTCGATTGCATCCTATGACGTCATTTTCCGCCATAAATATATGGCCGCCATTTTGAATTATCCAAAAAACATACTTTTGCGAACTCGTCCTAGACGGTTTCTCCGATTTTGACCAAAATTGCACCAGATCATCTCCAGGCAGTGCGACAAAAAATTATGGAATTCAAGTTGATTCGTCAAACCGTTTTCGATAAACGCACAAACTAATTTTACGTAGCGCTTGCAAAAACAGACGTAAGGCTGTATCTCCGCAACGCTTAATCGTATTCAGACCAAACTTGGTACATGTCATCCCAAGCATGACCTGAGGCTACATGCTGCGTTTCGGCGCAGCGCCACCTACTGGTCCGGAGATATGAAAAATTGCTATTTTTGCTCAGAACTTCTGAACGGTTTCTCCAAAAATCATAAAAGTGGTCTTGTTAGATTCAGGGCGTCATGCCAAGTCGACTGATATCCAATTTTCCCAGATCGGCCATTTTGGCTGTCGGCCATTTTGAATTATGTGTTAAAATGCTGTATTTTTTGAACGCATGAATGAATTGTTACGAAACTCGGTATGGGTCATCAGTACGATGCCCTGAAGGAGCCTGAGAAGTTTCTAAACAGCGCCACCTAGTGGTAAAATAAAAATTTCAAATGCTTATAACTCTGGCTGTGGTTGACGTATTTCCACGAACGTCATATTATTAGTCTCCTGAATCCTTTCCGAGTCCAACGATACTAGACTTGCCATGTTTCGGCATATGGTTTGTGCAGCGTTGTAATTTAGCGCTTAAAAAACATTTGCCGATATCTTCGAAACCGCTAGTCCGATCAAGACGAAACCATCGTCAGAAGTTTGGAAGCATAGGTCGCTGGCTCTTTGCTAATGACTAAATGCCCAAATATTGATAGTAAGGGGTCGTAAAATTCAATCAGTCACGTGTCAGTCATTTTTGACGTGTTTTTTCACATAAATGTCTATAACTCCGAAGCGAATTGAGATATTTTCACCAAAATCGACACACATATGTATGGGCTGACTCTGAGGACACGTAAAAAAAATTGTAGGATTTTACCTCTTGGTGGCGCTTTATTAGAACAAAACGTGAAATTCCTATTGATTTCAATACAGTTTTGTGATGTAAAATGCTATACTTAACGAATGCATCGCTGTAACATTATGAAACTCAGAATTTGCCACCAGCACCTTGCCCTGAAGGCACTGAAAAGATTTCGAGACAGCGCAACCTGTTAGTCAAAAATTCAAATTACATTTCCAAAAATGCTAATAACTTTAGAATAAAACAGCCTATTGTAATGACACTGGTCTTAATAGATTCCTTGGGTCATGCCGAGAACATGGATACTAATTTTGACGTATTTGGAGAAACTTCCTGTCCGCCATCTTGATTTTCATTGAATACCTACTTTTTCGAACTCCTTCAAGGCCGTTTGTCCGATTTTCACCAAAATCGAATCCTACCATCTCCAGACCGTGCCGACTAAAAGTTATGGATTTCGTGACGATAGACAAAACCGTGTTCGTATACCGCAGCAGCAAAGTTGAGGCATGCTGCCAAAATGACTACTCAGGCTTTATCTCTGCAATGCCTTGACATTTTGACACCAAAGTTTGTATGTGTCATTGTCACCTCACTCTGACCACATCACATCGATTTCGTAACTGCGCCACCTATTGGTCGAAAGTGATAATCCATTAAATCATCTTAAAAGTTACTGTATATATGATTTTTTAGCCATTTGCCCAAACTTCTCTTAAAATGTCTTTAATTGCTCCTTACTGCAGTTGGTCTGCCACTCCCGCCCATGATGGCATCTGTTGCCGCTTCTTGCGCTTGGCCCCGGTAATGGCTGCTTGCAGCTATATTTAATAAATATAATTGTCAGTGTTTTCCAGAAAGCGTTTTAAAAACCGATCACTGGCATACAGGATATTACGTACTTATCAAGAAATGTTAATATTTATTCTCATTGTGCACTGTTTACAACTACAGACAGTCCAATAATACCATGTGCAATAAAAGTTCTACTTTATTCTGCACATAGATTATTCTTAGCTATACTCTGTCAGTACATTTTATGTAAATCAAACCCCAGAACTATTTTCGTGTCCAAAGCACAGGTGTAAGCAAATTATATGAATCATACTTCATTTTTCAGGTTTGAAAAGTCAAAGACACATTAAACTTATGTTGGTTACACCTCTTACTATGGATGGTAAAATAATTTGTTTTACATTTGATGTTGTATTGTGATAGGCACTTTCAGTTAATTTTGGCTGATATTTGCCAGTATAACTGGGTGGCTAGTCATCTGAAGTGGACATAACACTTGTCCGTGTCGACATTTACCTACAACTTTAAATGTGTTTTGAGGGTGCACACCTTCTGTTTTCAGGATGATTAACTGCATTTCGGTGATACAAAAAAAACTTGAACATTTTTTGAACACTTGAAAATACATTTATTTAATACAAGCTGGATACAAGTAGTTGGCAACTTCCATCGACGTTTTTGCGCAGTCACAGTGGTACCACCGAGGGCACACATCACAGCCAATCTTAACATAGGGACAAAGTGAATATTAGCATGCACCACAGTTATCTTTTAACCTCCATAAAGAACAAATAAATGGTGTACTTAGACTACTCTTTTCAACAACAAAAATAATAAAATAAAAAGTACAGTTAGCGTACCCACCCAGTCAGTGCCATTGTCAGGACTTTCTTCCTCCCCACAGAGAAAGCACAAATCTTTTAGATCATCTATGACAGGGGAGAAGAGCCCATATAAGACACAAGGCCAAACCTCACAATTACTTTAAACAGGCTCCTGAATAGACTACAAACAGACAGTCTGAATATTTAGATTTTTTGGCAAGAGAATAGTAGCCTATTCCACACTTACCCGTGTTTTGTAGGAGGCAAGTAGCTATGGCCAATCTGATAGAATTCACATTGGTTTTGCTGGTTGAAAACAGAACTGGCTTTTTGTCCAGTATACATTCAGCAAACTAAAAATAAACAATTAGAACAATTTCATTGTAATAAAGGCAAACAGCTGTCTTGATATCAAAGATTGCTGCCAATACACTGACATCAATAAAGAAAAAACACTGTAAATCTTACTGTGTAACTGTCAGTGAGTGGTGAGGTCAGCATATTATATGGAGTTTGAACTGATTTTTATGCTATTCATTTGGGACTACTGTCTTTCTAATCAGTACTCTTAGCCAATTCCATAATTCTTACTTTAAGGACAAATGCCCCACAGGAGAACTGCTGTCCTTTTGGTGTGGATGTGGCAGCGTGTCACATGCCCACGTGTACACATGTATGCCTTTTTGATTCATGAATGACCTGTAATCAATAAAATAAAAGCCTCAGAAAAGCACTTTTTTTCATTCAACATTCATTGATAAGTCATATGATGGGGCAAATTGTTTAAAAGGTCTAATTACCTTGTCACTTCTTGGCATCTTTTGACGTCACATTGCCTCTCCCCAAGAGGATCCAAATACAGAACCCGCTGTTCCTTTGGGATCATAACCTTAATAATTGGAATTACAAATGTTTTACAAAATCCACAAGAAAGTCCCATGCACCTACTCGCACATAGATGTTGTATTATAGGCAAATATATATATATATATATATATATATATATATATATATATATATATATATATATATTAGTTACCAATTTGCTACCCACAATGGATTTTAGAACTATAAAATATTACCAACAAAGTCCAGTGATGACAGTCATTGATGATCCCAAATATATATTGGTACAGCATTGGATCCATCTAAAATTTAAACAGTAATCTCACATGTACTTCTGAAATGTATAAAAGTTACAATGAAGATTTGAGTGTAATAAAAAAAAGAAGAAAAAAAGAAATCCACCAACCTTCACTTTTGCTGTTTCCCCTTCCCAAATGTGCGTCATTTCAAATGAATCAATTGCTGCAGCCCTTTCTATTGTCTCCCTATTAAATTTTTGTACTAGGTAGTACATATAGGCATTCATGACCTTACAGGAATCAATGGAGTAAGATTATGCGTTTCAGGTAAAATAGGATAACACACAGTAAATAGAAGATTTTGATGATCTTTGCAATATACGTGAATTAATCAAAACTAGCTTTAGCTGGACAATAACTTTATTCTAGAGCTGCTGTAAAGCCTAAACAATCTCTGTTACTGTAATTTCCTATTATCGCTGCTTTGAAACAAAATCTACATTGTTAAATGCGCTATATGAAGGAAGGTGACTTGACTAGATACATTTTACATTTAATGCTTTGGAACAAATTATGTTGATGCAATAAGTGCATATGGATGTGAATACCAGACCCATAAAACAGCTAAGACTAACCTCACTTTCAATTTGTACAGAGGGAGCAGTTTTCCTAATGTCTTCAAATAAAATTTTAAATGGCCCCAATTTTGAAAGAAGGACAAAAACATTCTTTCCTTCCCAGGCTTCTCTCACACCTGTAAAATGAAAAATATAGAGAAGCATGGTCTTCCTCTGTACATTTTATGATATTGAATATACAAAAAATTAAGATGGATCTTGTTTCACCACATACATTGGTCGATGTCAATTGTGGAGTCTGAAAATGCTGGGGCTGGTGTGGAGGCTGTAGCGACAGGAGAGGGACTTGCCAGGTAGGAGCAGACAAGGGAGTCTGTGGTGACAGGAACTGCAGATGGGTTGGAAGGCTTTTGTAAGCTTTTGGGAACTCTGGGTAGTTCGTCAATATGGTGCTTCAAGTGATCAATGTTAATTTTGGGGAAAGTCACACCCATCGCATCTTCAAGATCAGCACTCTTGCCTTCCAAGCAAGTGATTGTAAACGGCCCAAGGTAGTTAGGTTCAAGTTTGCCCCCTTTCCGTTGTTCGGCTCTGATGTTTCTCCTCCACACATTGTCCCCAACTTTGAAAGTTGTGAGAGGTTGCTTCAGTCTTTTTTCTACCGTTTCATGGCTTTTTCTAATGTTCCCCTTAACATCCATTAAAATTTTATTTAAATTAAGAGTGGACTCTGTAACCTCCTCAATGGACACGGTGTCCTCCACAGTCTTGTCAATCTGAAAAGAAAGTTCTCATCTTGGTTAGTATATTGAAACATGTAAGTGATAGTTAACATCTGTTTCAAAAGTGGGGAAAAAAAAAAGTAGTGCTCTGCAATTTGAGAGGGATAACGTGCCTCTCTCCCAAACATTAAAAAAATGGCGAGTATTTGGTTGTCATTTGAACTTTTGTTCGTAAACCAAACATGACTGCGTCCAGGTGCCTGTCCCAGTCTTTTGGCTGGTCTTTCACCAGTTTGCAGAGAGCTCTGTATCAATACAGTATATTATTACATATGACAACCTTTCAATTTTAAAACATTTAACACTTGCACCATGCTCTTTGATTTTATACATTTTAAATGCATTATATTTCAAATGCATAAATCTAAAACATTATAAATATATTTACTTCTTAGAATGAGTCTTAGATATGCCATTCCATGTTGGAACTAAGCTGACCTCCAGTGTGCGTCATGGGAATCAAACACATTACCTCAATAGCCTACCATTATTCATCTGCTAAACTACAGCAGTGTACACAGCTGACTTATGCAGCAGCCAAACAAGGGCAACAACCCCATTGGCAACTTTTAATTACAATCAGAATACAATGTTTAAAACCCACCTCTGGATCGTTCCATTCATTTTTTCCACGAGTCCGTTGGTCTGCGGGTGGTACGGGGCGCAGAGGGACCTTTCAATGTTCAGCACCTTGCAGACATGTGCATTGAGCTGCACTTATAAAATAAAGATGTTGAAAGGGATAAGGATAACACTTCATGAGATCAGTGTATTTATGTAAATGTTTGCATGTAAACTAACCTCATTAACAAACTCTTTTCCTTGGTCGGTGAGTACTATTTGAGGGGCCTCAAACTGATAGACAAATTTTAATAAACAGTCTGTGACTTCTTTCGCTGTTTTTGTTTTTAATGGGTATGCCTGGGGCCACTTTGTAAGGTAGCCGATTATAACGCAGATGTACTGGTTTCCATTAGTGGTAACTGCGAGCTTGCCTATCAGATCCATGCCAATCAACTCAAAGGGTTGTGTAACCTAGTAAATTACAAAACACCCACATTAAGCCATATACCATACTTTAGTAATATTTTGAACATTATCAACATGATTAGGCCTACAGTTTGTCTCTTATAATTTTCATATTTCAGTTTTCAATTTTCTGTTTAATGTGCATGTACATATATAGAGCTTATTTCTGTAGCTTCCTTATGCTGTATTATTCATAATTAGTTATTTAGGGTTGTGATAAAAAAAAAAAAAAACATACCACAATAGGCGTGTACTCAGTCTCCTTTTTAATTGAGGATCTGCTGGCCTGACATGGTCCACACTGCTTCACCTTGCCAAAGCATACAACATTTAAATAGTAAATAAAGAGAATACAAATAATGCACTATGTATGAATCCACTTCAACGAGACATCAGTAAATGATTAAACAATCCTGGAATCAACATCATAACATAAAATATTAAAGTGAAGTAAACTTCTACAATATAAATATCAATATTACTTTTACAATATCAGTAGATGCCTTACCCATGTGTCAATATCATCTGACATGCCAGGCCAATAAAATCTTCTGCTGATGGCATCTCTGGTCTTCTTTTGGCCAGTATGAGCTCCATGGCTGCTGGCATGGAAGTCTTTGAAAATTTCATCTGCCTGTTGTGCTCCACAGACAACTTTTGCTTTGATTTCTGATGGAGTGCCTTTGTGGCGTGTGTAAAGCAGTTCACCATCTAAGAAAAAAAATCTATTTGACTTTTGTAAATTACCCTCACTGACACTAATGTGACTCACACTTCACCCGACACCTATATTTCTATCAAATCAATCTTACCTTCAATGTCAAATGTGTTTGCTCTTTTTCTAAAAGTGTTTTTTTCTGTCTTTGTGAATCCTTCAGGGTATTTTCCAGTGCTCTTGTAATTTGTCTATAAATGGAAGGGTCCATGTCAATCAATAAACTAAGCAAACAGTCACAATAGATAAGCACACCTAATAGTACGTTGACTATAAGGATGAGCTCTCCTCCGCCCTTAAAAACTTTCCTAACGAAGCAGATGCTCTTCAATTACAAAATAATCAAATAATTAATCAAAATCAGATTCACCTTATTTGCCAAGTACCTTGGGTTTGCATGTGCAATGAATTTGTCTTGGTATACTAATGTTTCCAATAGTATCAATCAAGGGATGATATCATAATAAGATTATTTCAGATGAATCAGACATCTGTGAGGTAAGTTAATAGAGTGAAAGAAGTACAAATAATCATATAAATAATTTAGAAATAATAAATAGACACATTAATTTAGGTGCAGAAGTAGTCCAGTGAAAATGCTCAGTTTCAATAAGGTGTAGTATAATTGCGTGTGTTAATGTAATACATTGGAGGGGGAGTATGGTTTTGGCGGGTGCTGCTTAAATCTACATAAAAGACTTGTGCTTTTCTGCAGAGGATCCTCCATGGACAAAGGTGTCATCAGAATGAGTTTCATGTGTTTTCTCTTGCAAAGCTGAAATTGGAGGGGGACTTTAAATTCAGCAGGTGCTGTGTTAAAAAATTATAGTGATTTTATGTGTCACTGCATAAATGCATATAAATCTAGTTATCATTTATAATTTCACTTCCTATTTATATTCATTTGTTATTTATTAATTTACACACACACACACACACAGACACACACACACACACACACACACACACACACACACACACACACACATACACGTCTATATTACTAACAGGGGACTATCGCTCTACACTGGCCAAGAGGGGACTAGTGTTTCTAGTCATTTTGAAGAAACAAAAATGACATACAAAATTTTCTTTTAAGGTCTTTTTTCATAATATAACTTTAAATATGCATTTTTTTATTTTTAAAAAAACATGCCAAGTGGGGACCTGAACGATGTCTACCTTACCAACAGGGGACTCCCATAGACTGCAATGGAACTGTGTGTGTGTGTGTGTGTGTGAAGAGTGAAGTCTGTCTTCATTATGTAAGTTTATATATATATATATTATATATATATATAATGTTTATATATTAGATATGTAATCTGTAATTATATAATGTTTACACAGGCATCAGACACACACAAACACACACATTTCTATATTACTAAAAGAGCACTGTCGCTCTACACTGGCCAAGTGGGGACTTTCATAGCCTACAATGGAACCGTGTGTGTGTGTGAACAGTGAACTCTGTCTTCATTATGTAATATTGCATATTGTGATATGCATATTGTAATCTCTGATGACTGTGTGAACATACATATATATATGCCTGTATGTGTTAATACAGGCATCAGAGATCACAATATGCACAGATAAACATATTCGATATACAATTAAAAAAGAATGACCAAACCATCAGTTATCAAAAATTAAAAAAATTGCAATTTTTGAGGAAAGACCATTTGAATCTGTTTTTCATTCAACGGGGTAAAAAATACCGACGGCAACAGTTCAAAAGCAGAGGCGAGAAGATGCTTCTTATCATTCATAATATTATTTCTCTTATTTAATGCTCTCTCTTCATAGATACTTTATATTCTTGGTTATGCAGTCCCTAACAATTTTTTTTGCCATTGTTATGTGCCATTGTACAAACACACACATTTCTATATTACTAACAGAGCACTGTCGCTCTACACTGGCCAAGTGGGGACCTGAACGATGTTTACCTATCGAACAGGGGACTCCCATAGCCTACAATGGAACTGTGTGTGTGTGTGTGAACAGTGAAGTCTGTCTTCATTATGTAACTTTTATATATATATATAATATATATATAATGTTTATATATTATATATGTAATATGTAATTATATAATGTTTACACAGGCATCAGACACACACAAACACACACATTTCTATATTACTAACAGAGCACTGTCGCTCTACACTGGCCAAGTGGGGACCTGAACGATGTTTACCTATAAAACAGGGGACTCCCATAGCCTACAATGGAACTATGTAACTTGTGTGTATATATATATATATATATGTATATGTATATATATATGTATATGTATATGTATATGTGTGTGTGTGTGTGTTCATACAGGCATCAGAGATCACAATATGCATAGATAAACATATACAATATACAATTAAAAAAGAATGACCAAACCATCAGTTATCAAAAATTAAAAAAAATTAGAATTTTTTGAGGAAAGACCATTTGAATCTGTTTTTTAACGGGGTAAAAAATACCGATGGCAACAGTTCAAAAGCAGAGGCTCTTATCATTCATATTATTATTTTTCTTCTTTAACGGTCTCTCTTCATAGATACTTTCTATGCTTGGTTATGCAGTCCGTTTAGGGTTCATGGGATAAATCAAACAGATAAGAGGTCATTTTGGAGGTCAATCTCAAAATGTTATGTTGACTTGCTGCACTGAACAATTTTACTTCATTCAGTTGAAATATATGAAGTAGGGATGTTCATTTAACATTTTGTTTTCTGACTGACAGCTGATGCTTGTTAACCAGTCATCAGCAGTTAACTGACATTATTTTAAGGTTAGATTAGAATTAAATGTAATTAGAAAAGATAAGTGTCTGTGACCCATTCAAATACCTCAAAAATGTAGATTTACATGTGCAAATAGCAGCATAAACAACAGAACATGAGGATTCACACACACCGTCACATCGAGCACCCGCAGTGCTTCTGTGAACACAATAAACCAGAATAAAAGTGTATATATAACTGTATATATATATATATTAGTGCTGTCAGTTTAACGCGTTATTAACGGCGTTACCGCAAACACATTTTAACGGCGTCAATTTTTTTAGCGCGAGATTAACGCTCTTTTTGGCCTAGCAAACATTGTAGTTTTTTCACATGCTGTTGCAACAACTGGTAACGTTAGAAACACTACAACATCACACCGGATAGCTAGACCGGAAACAAAACAAAACGCGGGACTAGATTTGATGGCCGAGTGCGAGCGCGGGCGGTAATGCACTCACTCTGTGTGTGCGGGTGCGGGAGAATAAAACGATTCGGGACTCCCACAAACTAGAACAATCTATGAATAAAACATAAAAACTAATACATTTTTATTCTTATGTTGCAGAAAAGCAACAAGAACAACTAAAACAAAATAGAAACGATTTACAGGCCAGAGTTACTTTTTATGACATGTTTGCAGCGTTGAGCGATGTAGCCAATCACAGACATGTGTTGATTTCTTAAACGCAATGGCCAATCAGATGCATTTAAAATAGACTCCCCTCACTGCTCAAAACTGACTTTTTGTTCAGTGCTGAATTCTGGATATTGGAAAATCCTCTAATTAAAACAAACAAAGTGTATATATTATGAAAGATTCATTGTGCAGTCAGCTTCATTGATAATAACAGAGATGTGTGAGATTGCGATGAACTGATGTCAGCTTTTTAGGAATTTTTAAAGGATTGCACTTTGTGCGCATTCAGTCATCCCAAACCATGCACTCAGTAGCCTGCTTGCTTTTATATTATAACAGTGGTTTGTGTGTTAATGCTTTAATAACAAATAATTGATCAGGAGCATTTATGCTGATGTGTATGGTGGCGACACGTAGGCGAAGTAGCCTACAAATAAAGTCTATTTGCGGGCGGGAGCGGGACAGAAATGTTGCGGGCGGGAGAAAGTAACATAGAAAGTAGTTGAGAACGTCAGTTATAACGACCCACGTATTAAAAAGAAATGGACGGTTTTAAATCGGGCTCGGGACGGGCTCATAATTACAGTAAATGTGTCGGGCCGGGCTCGGACACAATGCGCACGGGCTCGGGTCGGCTTGATTTTTTGGGCCCGATCTAAGCTCTACAATGGATGACTTCAGACAGAAGCACATGGATACCACAGCTAAGAACAAACTTATTGCTGATCCACTTTTCCTTGTTCATAAGAGCATTCAAATTAGAAAAAATGATGGGACAAATAGAAATCAAGGGACATTTAGAATAGATAAAAATGTGCGATTAATCGCGAGTTAACTATGGCATTAATGTGATTAATCGCGATTAAATATTTGAATCGTTTGACAGCACTAATATATATATATTTACACAACATTATTTTCAACTGAAAATTGCAAGCTTTTCATGTGTTTTGGCCGCTCATTTACACGAAAATGCCATTTTGGAGGCCTGACAATGCAAACTTTCCAACCCTGTCACACTAAATGCGTCTCTGCTTAGAAATCTTGGCTTGCTCAAAACTTTTTGTCTTTAAATGAAGTCAAAACTGAGGTGATAGTTTTCGGCCCCACTGATAACTTTAATACCAGCATCGATTTGAGGAGCTTCTCTGCATTCAGATCTACGCATGACAAACAAATATCTTCGGTAATTGGATCTAGTTTCTATCAACTCCGTCTTTTGTATCAAATTAAACACTTCCTATCTGACAAAACTCTAGAGATGTGTTCATGCTTTTATTACTTCCCGTTTAGACTACTGCAACTCATTGTATTGCGGTATTTCCAAGTCACAAATCGCTCGCCTTCAACTGGTCCAAAATGCTGCAGCAAGATTTATTCGCAAAAGTCCTAAATATGATCACATGATGATAATGATACATTTTATTTATATTGCGCTTTTCTCCAACCCAAAACGATACAAAAACAATACACAGTACCAATATATATATATTTATATAAAGAGATTAAAAATTGTAACATTACAAAATTTAATGACAGTACATTTCAAATACCTAAAAATGGTACATTAAGTGGTTTTGTTCAAGTCAAAATATTACTTAACATTAATGAACCAACCTACATACAATAAAACTACATTTTTGGGGGGTTAAATCAAGCAGAAATATCACTTCAAGGTAACAATTGCAGGTCACTACACAAGTTAAACTGTACATGATCTAGACTCTAGATAAATGAAATGCAATCGCAGCAGTAAGTCAGGGGAATGCTTATATTTATTTCTTTGGTTTCAATTTTGAACATGTTGCAGTTCTTTTTAAAAAGGTATACATTTTGACATAATTATAAAATGATATAACATGATTTGATACTGTATATTAGCAGAAATGACACATTTTTCACTTCAGCAACAAAGTGGAGACCCTCTTTTCTGTAATGAAAGACCAATCTTATGGGTTGTGGTCTCTCAGACATTGGCCAATAGCAGTAAAAAAAAAACAACATTGTTTCCCTTAGGGCTTAAATGAACCAGATTTTTTTTACATCCTTACACTTTTAGACAGGTGATGCTTGCAACCCGACCATAATCCATTAGCCGACAAGATTAGAATGTTATATTCTAATTAAATTAGAATGTATGTATTTCTCAATACTTATCACTGTTTTAAAAGCTCTTCACTCCGTTGTCTTAACCAAATTTCAGCTTCACTGCAGTAAATTTCACATTCAAAACGCATTAAAACTACCAAAACACATCATTCATGTCTCAAAATAAGTCATTCTTTCAGAACACTAGTAAAGGTTTCACCCAACAAACAAAATTAAAAATACAAATCAAAAAACACAAACAACAGGCAGTAATATGCACTCTTTTCTGCTGTTCAGAATTCAAGGCAGTTTATTTTACATGGTTCATGTTTACATTAATGTACACAATTATTTCCTTTTGTATAGATGGCGATGAAAATGAAAGACTAAGACTAGTGTAGGTGTTTAGTTACATCTTAATTGTTCTGATAGGTTTTTTTTAGATTCAGAATATATTTCAATGTGGTATACGGTATAAAAATATTGCAAATTTCAGTCTTATTCATTTTTGTTTGAGTTGAAATGTTTTTAACTTAAATATAACAGTCTTGGAAATAATATGTAAGCATGTGCAAATTGGCCTGTACAGTAAATCAAGTTCTGCTGGTCTTTGTGTTTAAGTGAGAAATGAATTCATGTAAATTGAAAGATCTCAGTTTAGCCGGACACTGATCTTGTGATCACTGTGTGAAGAGTTTCATGGTATTAATTAATCTTGAGAAGGTATTAATCTTTCAGTTTAAACACAAATGTGTACTGTAATGTAAACATTGACCATGTAACATAAAATGCTGTGAATTCGGAACAACAGAAAACAGCAGAAATATTTTATAAGGCTCCAGTTATTTGTGTTTTTTGTATTTTGAGTGACAAAGTGTGTTTGTTGGGTGAGCTTTACTAGTGTTCTGGAAGAACTGTATTAGCAGCTGTAAATGGATATTCTGACATAGGTAGTTTCATGTGTATGTAGACTCTTGTGTGTGGATTGAGTCGCTGCACATCCCCCCACACGCAATTTACATCTCAATACTTGAAGGTGTGTGTGTGTGTGTCATGGAGAAACCGGCCTAAAGATCTCACAACTCTAACAATACAGTTACCAATGTCCAAGAATCTGTGGAACTTCTCAAATAAACTACAATAAACTAGAGAAAACGCTGGGATTTACTCTGACAAATTAAATTACAGGTTTTTACAGTCGCTAGGACACATTTCTCAATATTTAGGTACATTTTCAAAACTCTTCACTCAGTTCTTCATTTCACATTCAAAATGCACTGACACTTCCTTCATGTCTCAAATCCCAACTCAATCTTCCAGAACACTAGTAAAGGTTTCACCCAACAAACACACTTTGTCACTCATAAAACAGAAAAAACACAAACAACAGGAGCATTACACAATATTTTCTTTTGCAAATTGCTTTTACAAAACAAGAATGGCACTACTCTACTGTTTTTAATTCACTGCAGTTTAATATTAGATTTTAGAATCAGAATATTTATTTCAATATGATATTACTGTGGGAATGTTGCAAATCTCGGTCTTATCATTTTTTGTTGTTAGGTTTTGAAAATAAGTTTAACAGTTTTAAAAAGAGTATGTAAACGTGCAAATTATCCTGTATAGAACATAAAATTCTCTTTTTTTATAAACTCTCTTCACACAGTGATCACACCATCCGTCTATATGAGCTAAACTGTGGATCAGTGCTTTGAACAATGTCATCGGATGGATTTTGTTCCATTTACTTGAATTATTTTCTCTCTTAAACACAAACACTTACAGAATTTAATGTGCTATACAGGCTAATTTGCACATTTACATACTCTTTTTAAAACTGTTAAACTTATTTTCAAAACCTAACAACAAAAAATGATAAGACCGAGATTTGCAACATTCCCACAGTAATATCATATTGAAATAAATATTCTGATTCTAAAATCTAATATTAAACTGCAGTGAATTAAAAACAGTAGAGTAGTGCCATTCTTGTTTTGTAAAAGCAATTTGCAAAAGAAAATATTGTGTAATGCTCCTGTTGTTTGTGTTTTTTCTGTTTTATGAGTGACAAAGTGTGTTTGTTGGGTGAAACCTTTACTAGTGTTCTGGAAGATTGAGTTGGGATTTGAGACATGAAGGAAGTGTCAGTGCATTTTGAATGTGAAATGAAGAACTGAGTGAAGAGTTTTGAAAATGTACCTAAATATTGAGAAATGTGTCCTAGCGACTGTAAAAACCTGTAATTTAATTTGTCAGAGTAAATCCCAGCGTTTTCTCTAGTTTATTGTAGTTTATTTGAGAAGTTCCACAGATTCTTGGACATTGGTAACTGTATTGTTAGAGTTGTGAGATCTTTAGGCCGGTTTCTCCATGACACACACACACACACACACCTTCAAGTATTGAGATGTAAATTGCGAGTGGGGGGATGTGCAGCGACTCAATCCACACACAAGAGTCTACATACACATGAAACTACCTATGTCAGAATATCCATTTACAGCTGCTAATACAGTTCTTCCAGAACACTAGTAAAGCTCACCCAACAAACACACTTTGTCACTCATAAAATACAAAAAACACAAATAACTGGAGCCTTATAAAATATTTCTGCTGTTTTCTGTTGTTCCGAATTCACAGCATTTTATGTTACATGGTCAATGTTTACATTACAGTACACATTTGTGTTTAAACTGAAAGATTAATACCTTCTCAAGATTAATTAATACCATGAAACTCTTCACACAGTGATCACAAGATCAGTGTCCGGCTAAACTGAGATCTTTCAATTTACATGAATTCATTTCTCACTTAAACACAAAGACCAGCAGAACTTGATTTACTGTACAGGCCAATTTGCACATGCTTACATATTATTTCCAAGACTGTTATATTTAAGTTAAAAACATTTCAACTCAAACAAAAATGAATAAGACTGAAATTTGCAATATTTTTATACCGTATACCACATTGAAATATATTCTGAATCTAAAAAAAACCTATCAGAACAATTAAGATGTAACTAAACACCTACACTAGTCTTAGTCTTTCATTTTCATCGCCATCTATACAAAAGGAAATAATTTTGTACATTAATGTAAACATGAACCATGTAAAATAAACTGCCTCGAATTCTAAACAGCAGAAAATAGTGCATATTACTGCCTGTTGTTTGTGTTTTTTGATTTGTATTTTTAATTTTGTTTGTTGGGTGAAACCTTTACTAGTGTTCTGAAAGAATGACTTATTTTGAGACATGAATGATGTGTTTTGGTAGTTTTAATGCGTTTTGAATGTGAAATTTACTGCAGTGAAGCTGAAATTTGGTTAAGACAACGGAGTGAAGAGCTTTTAAAACAGTGATAAGTATTGAGAAATACATACATTCTAATTTAATTAGAATATAACATTCTAATCTTGTCGGCTAATGGATTATGGTCGGGTTGCAAGCATCACCTGTCTAAAAGTGTAAGGATGTAAAAAAAATCTGGTTCATTTAAGCCCTAAGGGAAACAATGTTGTTTTTTTTTTACTGCTATTGGCCAATGTCTGAGAGACCACAACCCATAAGATTGGTCTTTCATTACAGAAAAGAGGGTCTCCACTTTGTTGCTGAAGTGAAAAATGTGTCATTTCTGCTAATATACAGTATCAAATCATGTTATATCATTTTATAATTATGTCAAAATGTATACCTTTTTAAAAAGAACTGCAACATGTTCAAAATTGAAACCAAAGAAATAAATATAAGTATTCCCCTGACGTACTGCTGCGATTGCATTTCATTTATCTAGAGTCTAGATCATGTACAGTTTAACTTGTGTAGTGACCTGCAATTGTTACCTTGAAGTGATATTTCTGCTTGATTTAACCCCCCAAAAATGTAGTTTTATTGTATGTAGGTTGGTTCATTAATGTTAAGTAATATTTTGACTTGAACAAAACCACTTAATGTACCATTTTTAGGTATTTGAAATGTACTGTCATTAAATTTTGTAATGTTACAATTTTTAATCTCTGACAATCATTACACCAATGGTCATTACACCAATATATATATATATATATATTGGTACTGTGTATTGTTTTTGTATCGTTTTGGGTTGGAGAAAAGCGCAATATAAATAAAATGTATCATTATCATCATGTGATCATATTTAGGACTTTTGCGAATAAATCTTGCTGCAGCATTTTGGACCAGTTGAAGGCGAGCGATTTGTGACTTGGAAATACCGCAATACAATGAGTTGCAGTAGTCTAAACGGGAAGTAATAAAAGCATGAACACATCTCTAGAGTTCCCTTTCGTTGTCACTCCGAGTTACGTCGGATGACGACGAATGGGGTTTCGCTTAGAAAGCCTATCAGCTTCGAGTATTACAAAACGAGCCAATGGCAAAGAAATGCCATGGGTCTGCGGAATTTGCATAACGTAACTCCGCCCCACCTCGTGGGTATAAAAGGAGGACGCTGGCAACATGCAGTTATGTTTTCGCTTCGGAGCCAAGAGCATCTCTTCACTCCACAAGCCATCTCTGAAATTGTCAGCTTTTTACAAACGAGTTCCTCTGGTGTTGGTGTTTGTGGGCGATATCCAGCGAGCGCGCGCTTCCTGCTGATCTGTGCAGTGGTTTTGCCAGAGAGTGCGTGTCTCCCCGGGCGCCTCGACATCAGAGTGTTTCTCTCTCTCACAAAAAGAGCTCGCACGCGGCACGTCTTTTTAAAGACGGCTCGCCCGTGCTTTAAAAAAAAAAAAAAAAAAAGTGGCGGCAGATTGGTATCGGACTCTGATGGGCACGAGCGCTGTCTAGTGTGTAGGGCTTTTATCATGCTTGTACAGCGCTCGTGGGTGATTCATGTTCTCTCTGGGAACATGATCATCGCGTCATTTAGGTCGAGACTCAATGAACTCGCAAGAGTGAGAGTCCCCTCATCCACACCCCGATCTAGCGCCCCCCCAAAAAAAAAAAAAAAAAAGAACGAGGGGTGCTGCTTCGGCTGGTGGCCAGGGTGACCTGAGGGTTATAGTCTGGATCAAGGCGCCGACTATCTGTCCGCGACCCCAGCTCCCTCCTGTGTGACGGTGCCCGCTAGTGAACCTCCGATTCCCGCGAGTCGACCTTCGGGTGGCCCGCGGGTTTCGGTTGAAGCTACAGAGAAAGATGCTATGTCTGTTGTAACATCATAAGGTGGGCTTGGTTCTTCTGGAAGTGACGACTCGTCACAGCTGCCACCTTCTGGTGTGTTATGCTGTGCCTGAGTCTGATCCGGAGATGACGGCCATGCTTTCCTGGGACGATTGGTTTTGGGTAAGGCCGCCGACCCGCGTCCACGGCAAACCCCAATATCTTTCCTCCCGGACGTGCATGATGAGATCTCGATGTCCTGAAAGACCCCCGTGTCTTCTCAGGACCGTTCGTTGGTCTCATCCGCCTTTCCCCCCTCACGGGGCCGCTGCCCATGGGTACACTGGGGTCCCCCCGGTTGAAGCGCTCTGTTGCGATGCTACTGTGTCCTCAGAGTGCTTCCCGGCGCTATCCTAAGCACCCGTCCGAAGCCTGTAGTTCTTTTCGTCTACACTAATCTGTGGCGAATTCCTATAGTGCCACGGGACAGGCAGCCGCCTCACTGCATTCCGTGACCGTTCTGTGGTCTACCTGGCCCAGATGCTCACGGTTTTGCAGGAGGGCGGGACTGACTCGAGGCTCTTAATGAGCTACTCAGCGCGCCGCTGCTGACCTTGCTCTCCGAGCGACGAAGGTGGCCACGCGCTCTCCGAGTCAGGTGATGTTTACCACTCTGGGGCTGACCGGTCTGATGTGCTGGAGGTCGGTAGATTCGTCTGCTCACCCCCACGTCCCAGGTCGGCCCCTTCGGCGGTGCGGTTGAGTTCTTCTGCCCAATAGTTCTCAACCGCCCGGGAGCAGATTGAGGTTGTTCTGCCGACGGCTCCGCCGTCCGCTCAGGCCCCTCAGTCTGCTAACCGCCGAAGGCGCCCTCCCATGGTCACAACCCCGCCCGTTCATCCGGGCTGGCTTGGAAGACCGTGGGGGGATGCCTCAGCCCTCTCCAGCCCCGCCCCCCGCTAGACGCCGGGTTAAGCGGCGCTTTTTGAGATGGGCTGCTCAGAGATGGGACTCAGTTCTTCCAGGAGTTGGTAGCAGGGCCACTCCTTTCCCCGGTGGAGGGCTGGGGAAGAATCCTTATTCAAAAAGGACTGACTCTCTCGTCTCTGAGCACACAGAGTTCTCGGACGACACAGAGCGCCGCCCACCAGCCGTGCTCTCCTCGTTCCCCTCTGTCCCAGAGTCGGTTGACACGGCGTGCCGCCCACGGGCCGTTCGTCCCTGTCCCGCTCTGTCGCCAGACCCCTGGCAGAGCAGGCCCCCGTGGAACGCTGGTCCTTCCCTGGCCTCCTCTGTCAGGGCGCGGAGCTTAACTGCGCCCCCACACCGGATCGCTAAGCCGTCCACGTCCGGGCCAGTTACTCCGCTTCGCTGCCCCTCCGGGGGGACGCCGGTGGTCCGCATACCCCGCTGGTACAGTTCCTAGAAGCCTGGCTAGAGCTTCCCCAACTGTCCCGCTGGGTCGCCCGCACCGTCCGGTTCGGCTATGCGATTCAGTTCGCACGGTCTCCTCCCCGATACAGGGGAGTCCGCTCCACTTTGGTCAGTGGCAACGCCCCGATCATGCGAGCAGAGATTGCCACTCTGCTGGCGAAGGGTGCAATCGAGACTGTCCCTCCAGCCGAGATGAGGTCCGGCTTCTACAGCCCTTACTTCATTGTCCCCAAGAAAACCGGTGGGTTACGACCGATCCTGGACCTGCGAGTATTGAATCGCTCCCTTTACAGGATGCCGTTCAAAATGCTCACCGCCAAACGCATTTTCGAGTGTGTGCGGCCCCAGGATTGGTTTGCAGCGATCGACCTGAAGGACGCCTACTTTCATGTCTCCATTCTCCCTCGTCACAGACCGTTCCTCCGGTTTGCTTTCGAGGGACAGGCATATCAGTACGCGGTTCTCCCGTTCGGGCTGGCCCTGTCCCCTCGCGTCTTCACGAAGGTCGTCGAGGCAGCCCTTGTTCCCCTTCGGGTTCACGGGGTTCGCATCCTGAACTATCTCGACGACTGGCTCATTATAGCTCACTCTCGAGACCAGGTTTGCGAACACAGGGACCTTGTGCTCCGGCACTTAGCCCGTCTGGGCCTTCGGGTCAACTGGGAGAAGAGCAAACTTTGCCCCGTGCAGAGGATCTCTTTTCTCGGTATGGACATCGACTCGGTCGCCATGTCCGCGCAGCTTACGAGCGAGCGCGCGCAGTCACTGCTGACTTGTCTGAGACAAATACAGGGCAAGAAAGCGGTTCCACTGAAACATTTTCAGAGGCTCCTGGGGCATATGGCATCTGCAGCCGCGGTCACGCCGCTCGGATTGCTTCATATGAGACCGCTTCAGCTTTGGCTTCGCGACCGAGTCCCGAGGTGGGCATGGCAACAAGGCAAGCTCCGAGTTCCAGTGACTTCGAGCTGCCGTCAGACCTTCACCCCGTGGTTGAACCTCAGTTTTCTCAGGGCTGGTGTCCCCCTGGAACGAGCGTCGAGGCATGTTGTTGTCTCAACAGATGCCTCCACCACGGGCTGGGGCGCCATGTGCAATGGTCATGCTGCCGCGGGCTCCTGGACAGGACCCCAGCGCCTATGGCATGTGAATTGCCTCGAGTTGCTGGCAGTACGCCTTGCTCTGCACCGCTTCCGAGCGCTGCTCATGGGTCAACACGTACTAGTCCGATCAGACAATACCGCCACAGTAGCGTACATCAACCATCAAGGTGGTCTACGCTCCCGCCGTATGTCGCAACTCGCTCGCCACCTCCTCCTATGGAGTCAGAAGCATCTGAGGTCCCTTCGTGCTATTTACATTCCCGGAGCCCTGAACCGTGCTGCCGACGAGCTGTCACGGCTTCAGCCCCTCCCTGGAGAATGGCGACTCCATCCCCAGTCGGTCCAGCTGATTTGGGACCAGTTTGGCGACGCACAGATAGATCTGTTTGCCTCCCGCGACTCATCCCATTGCGCCCAGTTTTATTCTCTGACCGAGGGCACGCTCGGCACGGATGCACTGGCGCACAGCTGGCCGCGGGGGCCGCAAGTATGCGTTTCCCCCAGTGAGCCTTCTTGCGCAGCTCCTGCGCAGGGTCAGGGAGGACGAGGAGCAAGTCGTTCTGGTTACGCCGTACTGGCCCACCCGGACTTGGTTCTCCGAACTAGTGCTCCTCGCGACAGCCCCTCCTTGGCCAATTCCTCTGAGGAAGGACCTCCTTTCTCAGGGACGGGGCATTCTATGGCACCCTCGTCCCGATCTGTGGAACCTCCACGTGTGGCTCCTCGACGGGACGAGACAGGTTTGAGTACCCTACCACCTGCGGTGGTGGCTACCATCACTTCCGCTAGAGCGTCGTCCACGAGACATGCCTACGCGTTGAAGTGGAACCTTTTCGTCAATTGGTGCTCTTCTCGCCGAGAAGATCCCCGGAGTTGTTCGATCAGTCTCGTGCTTTCCTTCCTTCAAGATGGGTTGGAGCGAAGGCTGTCTCCCTCCACCCTCAAAGTTTATGTTGCCGCTATCGCCGCTCACCACGACTTAGTGGAAGGTAAGTCCATAGGGAAGCACGACCTGATCGTCAGGTTCCTGAGGGGGGCGAGGAGACTGAATCCTCCTCGCTCTCCTCTCGTTCCCTCTTGTGACCTCTCAGTGGTTCTAAGTGCCCTGCGGAGTGCTCCCTTTGAGCCTTTGCAATCAGTGGAGCTTAAGTTCCTGTCAATGAAGACAGCGCTCCTGATTGCATTGGCCTCTCTCAAGAGGGTCGGGGACCTGCACGCATTCTCCGTTGACGAAGCGTGCCTAGAGTTCGGGCCGGCCGGTTCTCACGTGATCCTGAGACCCCGGCCTGGATATGTGCCCAAGGTTCCTACCACTCCCTTCCGGGACCAGGTGGTGAACCTGCAAGCGCTGCCCTCGGAGGAGGCAGACCCAGCCTTGGCACTGCTCTGTCCAGTACGCGCTCTCCGCGCTTATGTAGACAGGACGCAGTGTTTCAGGACCTCAGACCAGCTCTTTGTCTGTTATGGTGGGAAGCTGAAGGGAAAGGCTCTCTCAAAGCAGAGGTTGTCTCACTGGATCGTGGACACCATTGCTTTGGCTTACCAGCAGCAAGGTCGACCGTGCCCCCTTGGTGTGACCGCCCACTCCACCGGAGTGTGGCATCCTCCTGGGCGCTGGCGCATGGCGCCTCGCTGGCAGACATCTGCAGAGCTGCAGGCTGGGCGACACCTAACACATTCGCCAGATTCTATAATCTCCGAGTGGAGCCAGTGTCCTCTCGTGTTCTCGCTTCAAACAGCTAGTTCCGGACCCGCTCAGGTGTCTTCGCTTGCTCGCCATTCCACTCCGCGGACTGGATACGTGCGATATTCTGCTCAGGTGAGCTTCTCCGAAAGCCCTGAGTTCCTCCAGCACCCCTGATGCTAGCGCCAGTGTCTATTGCCTGGGCGTCGGCTAGGTGCCTCCGTGTGCATGGTCCCTCCCATGAGCTACCCCCACACGTGTATTTCCACTGTAAGCCTCTTTGAGCATGTGTCTTTCCCTCGGCAAGCCACCTTGCCCCCTGAGGTTGAAATATTCCACCTGCGGCTGGACACCTCAGAGTTTCTCCATATGTTACTATCAGGTCATATGTGTATTTTCAAATGCCCCCCCCACTGGGTTGGTGATAATTGCATATTTCCCCTTAAAAGCTTGGGATATGCTTCCCAGTGTACCTTGGTTTTCCTGTGTTAAATAGGAGTCCTTCGTCCTAAGAGGGCTCAGATTTTTCGCAGGGCGCTGGAAGACAGCTGTGAAGGTGGCGTGATTTGACTGGTAACCCCATTCGTCGTCATCCGACGTAACTCGGAGTGACAACGAAAGGGAACGTCTCGGTTACGTATGTAACCCTCGTTCCCTGAGTAGGGAACGGAGACGTTACGTCTTCCTGCCACTTCCGCTGTTCGCGGGGATCGCCCGAGTTCAGTCTTGGCTCCTCAGCGATAAAACATAACTGCATGTTGCCAGCGTCCTCCTTTTATACCCACGAGGTGGGGCGGAGTTACGTTATGCAAATTCCGCAGACCCATGGCATTTCTTTGCCATTGGCTCGTTTTGTAATACTCGAAGCTGATAGGCTTTCTAAGCGAAACCCCATTCGTCGTCATCCGACGTAACGTCTCCGTTCCCTACTCAGGGAACGAGGGTTACATACGTAACCGAGACGTTTTGTCAGATAGGAAGTGTTTAATTTGATACAAAAGACGGAGTTGATAGAAACTAGATCCAATTACCGAAGATATTTGTTTGTCATGCGTAGATCTGAATGCAGAGAAGCTCCTCAAATCGATGCTGGTATTAAAGTTATCAGTGGGGCCGAAAACTATCACCTCAGTTTTGACTTCATTTAAAGACAAAAAGTTTTGAGCAAGCCAAGATTTCTAAGCAGAGACGCATTTAGTGTGACAGGGTTGGAAAGTTTGCATTGTCAGGCCTCCAAAATGGCATTTTCGTGTAAATGAGCGGCCAAAACACATGAAAAGCTTGCAATTTTCAGTTGAAAATAATGTTGTGTAAATATATATATATTAGTGCTGTCAAACGATTCAAATATTTAATCGCGATTAATCGCATTAATGCCATAGTTAACTCGCGATTAATCGCACATTTTTATCTATTCTAAATGTCCCTTGATTTCTATTTGTCCCATCATTTTTTCTAATTTGAATGCTCTTATGAACAAGGAAAAGTGGATCAGCAATAAGTTTGTTCTTAGCTGTGGTATCCATGTGCTTCTGTCTGAAGTCATCCATTGTAGAGCTTAGATCGGGCCCAAAAAATCAAGCCCGACCCGAGCCCGTGCGCATTGTGTCCGAGCCCGGCCCGACACATTTACTGTAATTATGAGCCCGTCCCGAGCCCGATTTAAAACCGTCCATTTCTTTTTAATACGTGGGTCGTTATAACTGACGTTCTCAACTACTTTCTATGTTACTTTCTCCCGCCCGCAACATTTTTGTCCCGCTCCCGCCCGCAAATAGACTTTATTTGTAGGCTACTTCGCCTACGTGTCGCCACCATACACATCAGCATAAATGCTCCTGATCAATTATTTGTTATTAAAGCATTAACACACAAACCACTGTTATAATATAAAAGCAAGCAGGCTACTGAGTGCATGGTTTGGGATGACTGAATGCGCACAAAGTGCAATCCTTTAAAAATTCCTAAAAAGCTGACATCAGTTCATCGCAATCTCACACATCTCTGTTATTATCAATGAAGCTGACTGCACAATGAATCTTTCATAATATATACACTTTGTTTGTTTTAATTAGAGGATTTGCCAATATACAGAATTCAGCTCTGAACAAAAAGTCAGTTTTGAGCAGTGAGGGGAGTCTATTTTAAATGCATCTGATTGGCCATTGCGTTTAAGAAATCAACACATGTCTGTGATTGGCTGCATCGCTCAACGCTGCAAACATGTCATAAAAAGTAACTCTGGCCTGTAAATCGTTTCTATTTTGTTTTAGTTGTTCTTGTTGCTTTTCTGCAACATAATAATAAAATTTTTTATGTTTTATTCATAGATTGTTCTAGTTTGTGGGAGTCCCGAATCGTTTTATTCTCCCGTACCCGCACACACAGAGTGAGTGCATTACCGCCCGCGCTCGCACTCGGCCATCAAATCTAGTCCCGCGTTTTGTTTTGTTTCCGGTCTAGCTATCCGGTGTGATGTTGTAGTGTTTCTAACGTTACCAGTTGTTGCAACAGCATGTGAAAAAACTACAATGTTTGCTAGGCCAAAAAGAGCGTTAATCTCGCGCTAAAAAAATTGACGCCGTTAAAATGTGTTTGCGGTAACGCCGTTAATAACGCGTTAAACTGACAGCACTAATATATATATATATACAGTTATATATACACTTTTATTCTGGTTTACTGTGTTCACAGAAGCACTGCGGGTGCTCGATGTGACGGTGTGTGTGAATCCTCATGTTCTGTTGTTTATGCTGCTATTTGCACATGTAAATCTACATTTTTGAGGTATTTGAATGGGTCACAGACACTTATCTTTTCTAATTACATTTAATTCTAATCTAACCTTAAAATAATGTCAGTTAACTGCTGATGACTGGTTAACAAGCATCAGCTGTCAGTCAGAAAACAAAATGTTAAATGAACATCCCTACTTCATATATTTCAACTGAATGAAGTAAAATTGTTCAGTGCAGCAAGTCAAGATAACTTTTTGAGATTGACCTCCAAAATCTTTACCGTGTTTTTGTGATGGCAAGAAATGTACAAAGCAGAAGAACTGGTGTCGCTCTTTACCATCCAACTGGGGACGCGAAGTTCATTTTGATTAATATAATCATTATTGACTGTATAAAGTAGTGACCTGAAATTGTTACCTTAAAGAGCTATTTCTGTTTGATTTATCCCATGAACCGTAAACGGACTGCATAACCAAGCATAGAAAGTATCTATGAAGAGAGACCGTTAAAGAAGAAAAATAATAATATGAATGATAAGAGCCTCTGCTTTTGAACTGTTGCCATCGGTATTTTTTACCCCGTTAAAAAACAGATTCAAATGGTCTTTCCTCAAAAAATTCTAATTTTTTTAATTTTTGATAACTGATGGTTTGGTCATTCTTTTTTAATTGTATATTGTATATGTTTATCTATGCATATTGTGATCTCTGATGCCTGTATGAACACACACACACACACACATATACATATACATATACATATATATATATACATATACATATATATATATATATACACACAAGTTACATAGTTCCATTGTAGGCTATGGGAGTCCCCTGTTTTATAGGTAAACATCGTTCAGGTCCCCACTTGGCCAGTGTAGAGCGACAGTGCTCTGTTAGTAATAAAGAAATGTGTGTGTTTGTGTGTGTCTGATGCCTGTGTAAACATTATATAATTACATATTACATATATAATATATAAACATTATATATATATTATATATATGTATAAAAGTTACATAATGAAGACAGACTTCACTGTTCACACACACACACACAGTTCCATTGTAGGCTATGGGAGTCCCCTGTTCGATAGGTAAACATCGTTCAGGTCCCCACTTGGCCAGTGTAGAGCGACAGTGCTCTGTTAGTAATATAGAAATTAATGTGTGTGTGTACAATGGCACATAACAATGGCAAAAAAATTGTTAGGGACTGCATAACCAAGAATATAAAGTATCTATGAAGAGAGAGCATTAAATAAGAGAAATAATAGTATGAATGATAAGAAGCATCTTCTCGCCTCTGCTTTTGAACTGTTGCCGTCGGTATTTTTTACCCCGTTGTAGATTTAAATGGTCTTTCCTCAAGCAATATTTTTTTTGATAACTGATGGGGTCATTTTTCTTTAATTTTATACTGTATATTTTTATCTATGCATATTGTGATTTCTGATGCCTGTGTGAACACACACACACACACACACATATATACATATATATATAATTTATATATATAATGTATATAAAAGTTACATATATACAAGTTACATAATGAAGACAGACTTCACTCTTCACACACACACACACAGTTCCATTGTAGGCTATGGGAGTCCCCTGTTCGATAGGTAAACATCGTTCAGGTCCCCACTTGGCCAGTGTAGAGCGACAGTGCTCTGTTAGTAATATAGAAATGTGTGTGTGTGTACAATGGCACATAACAATGGCAAAAAAATTGTTAGGGACTGCATAACCAAGAACAGAAAGTATCTATGAAGAGAGAGCGTTAAAGAAGAAAAATAATATTATGATTGATATGAATATCTTAAGGCCTCTGCTTTTGAACTGTTGCCACCGATATTTTTTACCCTGTTGAAATACAGATTCAAATGGTCTTTCCTGAAATTTTTTTTTTTACATTTTTGATAACTGATGGTTTGGTCATTATTTTTTAATTGTATATTGTATATGTTTATCTGTGCATATTGTGATCTCTGATGCCAGTGTGAAAATACACACACACACTCAAACACACACACACACACACATATATATATACATATATATATATATATATATATATATATATATATATATATATATATATATATATATATATATAAATAATGTTTATATGTGTTACATAATGATGACAGACTTCATTGTTCACACACACACACAGTTTCATTGCAGGCTATGAGAGTCCCCACTTGGATGGTTAGAGATCGTTCAGAGATGGAGGTCAGGTCCCCTCTTGGCCAGTGTAGAGCGACACTGCTCTGTTAATATATATTACATGCATGTGTGTGTGTACAATGGCACATAATAATTGCAAATAAAGTGTTAGGGACTGCATAACTAAGAATAGAAAGTATCTATGAAGAAAGAGAGTTAAATAAGAAAAATAATATTAATATGAATGATAAGAGGCGTCTTCTCGCCTCTGCTTTTGAACTGTTGCCGTCTGTATTTTTTACCCCGTTGTAGATTTAAATGGTCTTTCCTCAAGCAATTCAAATTTGTTCATTATTGATAACTGATGGTTTGGTCATTCTTTTTTTAGTTGTTTATGTTTATCTATGCATATTGTGATCTCTGATGCCTGTGTGAACATTATATAATTACATATATATGTATGTTTGGGCATTTTTGAAAATACTTGAAAGTTCGGTAACACTTTATAATAACTGCACACTATTAATAATTAGTTAAGCATTAGTAAAGAGTTACTTCATAATTTGTAAAGCATTAATATGCATTAATGAGCAGTTTATAATTACAGCTATACATGCTTTGTTCTTGTATAAATGCTTTATTCTTTATTTAGAAGCATATCTATATTTTGTTTAATAATTGTATTTTCATACTTTATTAATGATCAATTTATAATTTCTAAATGAAATAAAGCATTATTTACAAACAAGTTATTTGGGATTTGTCAGTGATTCATAAGATCACTTAAGTGTAAGTAAATGCAGTAAATTCAGGTAGTTATAAAGCATTTAGTAGTGGTCAGTTAACTATTTTTGTGAGCTCATCACAAAATATAAAGCATTTATAAAGGAGATTTAAAGACTCAGTTATCTTCTAAACAGAAAAATGAAACAAACACAACACTGTGATACAGAACATAGAAATATATAACTGAACCTTTAAATCTCCTTTATAAAAGCTTTACAAGGCATAACTAGTCCTCACTTTATAAAATACTTATACTCACCACTACCAAATGCTTTATAACTACCTGAATTACAGTAGAAATATATGTTAATAAAGCATTTATTAACACACTAAGTACCTATTACAAAATGTCGGTATAATGTATGAATGTACATTTGAAATAGTTTATTAATCATTTTACTCACACTTTCTAAGTGATCTTATGAACCACTGACAACTCCTAAATAACTGGTTTGTATATAATGTTATACTTCATTTAAAAATTATAAATTGATCATTAATAAAGTATGAAAATACAACAATTAAACACATTATAGATATGCTTTTAAAGCAAGAATAAAGCTTTTATAGCTGTATTTATATACTGCTTATTAATGTCTATTAATGCTTTATAAATATTGAATTAACTGTTTACTAATGCTTAACTAATGATACATAGCGTGGAGTTATTATAAAGTTACCGTAAGTTCTTTAACTAAGCAGCAGTTAAACAGCAGCTCCAGTTAAACAGAGCCTCTCTGAGACAGCAAGCCATTCCAACAATAGAGAAGTGTGAACGACGTGTGTTAATGGGCCACTGCAGTTCCTGCTCCAGCCTACAGGAGCGCTGCTGAGTATGGGCTTAAACACACACACACTTGCAGGTCCCCACTTGGTCAAAAATGTAAAAAATTCACCAGAGCGTATTTTAGATGATTTTAACATGTTTTAAGGCATGACCAACAGGGGACTTGAAAAATGTCCCCACTTGGCTCGGCGGTCCCCTGTTGGTGAGTGTGTAACGACACCAAGGTCCCCTCTTAGATAGGTAGACAAGTACACACACACACACACACACACACACACACACACACACACACACACACACACACACTAAATGCAGACAGGAATTGCAGGTGTGTAAACTATAGATGAACAGTAACGGATTTTGTTTGTTACTTTTTTTTATTAAATGCCAATCAAATTACAAATAATAAACATGACAATAGTCTAACACATATACAAATGTAGTCAGCAACAGATAGTAAAATAACATACAATATAAAATAATAATAGCCTACAAGTAAAAGAAAGAAAAAAATGATATAAACAGAAAAAGGAACAGGTATGAGATCATCATAAAAAATACCATTAAAGCTTCACATAGGGACCTAGTGCGTTTTGTTTGATTATTGAATCCAAGTAGGCCTAGTAACTCAATATAATTTGTCATATCTAACCGAAATAACAAGAAGTAGGCTTTTCCTTTAGCCTATTTTTGTTTATGGTATTTCCCTAAACAAACATTATCAATAAAGGCCACATTTGGTGTCTTTTTCCCCCGGCCTCTCTCCGCGTCTAGTTTAGTGACGTCATTGGCGTGCACACGAGGGGAGTCAGATTCTGGCAGGAAAAAACACCCGCAATGTTGGAAACTCCACAATGTATTATTTTTGTAATGGAGAGGAACGTTCCTGTATACTGTGCAATTGTTGAATAAAAAAAAAAAAAGATTTTGGCAGGGAGTCGAAATTTGGCAACTAGTGTGTTGACGTCATTGCGCGTGCACGCGAGGGGGAGTCAGATTCTGGCAGGGAGTCAAAATTCGGCAACTAGTGTGTTGACGTCATTGCGCGTGCACGCGAGGGGGAGTCAGATTCTGGCAGGGAGTCGAAATTCGGCAACTAGTGTGTTGACGTCATTGCGCGTGCACGCGAGGGGGAGTCAGATTCTGGCAGGGAGTCGAAATTCGGCACAACACCGACTGAAGTAGAGCCCACGCAGCAGGGCAGATGGGTGACCGTGAGGGATCGCTCTAGTCGCGGATTAAAAAAACACTCTTCTGTTCCGATTACCATAACACATCGATTTGCCCCACTCAGTGAAACACCCACTGAGAATTCTGTTGTTTGTGCCCTGGTAATTGGTGATTCGTTCACACGGAACGTGAAAATAGAGACACCAGCCACCATAGTCACATGTTCGAAATGGGGATAATCAAATTAACTAACCAAGCATTAATACCATTGATCAGCCCTACCAAACGTGGATGTTTTTTTTCCACTAAGAAACAAACATTGTTATGTTATTTGATTGATATTGTGAAGCTGCTTTGATGCAATTTATATTGTGAAAAGCGCTATATAAATACACTTGACTTGACTTTGCCAGGAGCCAGAGCGCCTGACATCAAAGCAAATTTTAAAGTAGGTATGATGACAAAATTTTCAAACACCTCTAAGCTCAAAATGAATAACATGAATAGGCAGAGCTGAAAATTCCTGTTACAATGATACCTGGTTTGTGAAAATCAGTTGAGGATTGAGAAAGTTATGATATTTATAACATCTGGGATTATATTAAAATATTATACATTAGTTACAATAGAAGGCATGTGACCGAAAATTCCTATTATTCACATGGTTTTGTTTGTTACTTCCTCATTTTATCAGATATTTGCATGAAATTTGAACAGAAGGTAGATTTTAGTTAATTCTTTCAAATGAATTCATGAACATTTACTTTAGTTGGAATGGGCATCAGACCCATGGTATTTCACTGAAAACAATTATAATTAACGTTCATTCATCTTCATACACGTTTATTTTTTAAAATACAAGCGAAGACAACGTTATTGTCACAGATTGGCCGGGTTCTTCCACCACAATCATTCAGCGATCACTCTCACCAGAATTCTAACAAGGAACACCTGTACTTCATCAGCCACTCTGCTTCATAAGCACTCACCTCGCACCTCTCATTGTCCGGGCTCGTTTATACGAAGCGGATTCATAGTGCTTCTCTATTCGAGTGTCACGAACCAAACAATCCTGTGTGTACTCACCAGTTCTCTGTGTTATTCCTAGTCATCCAAGATCTTCTCTCCAGTGGTGGGCGAGCCGTAAGCCATCCTGTTCAGCCAAGTGGTGCGTGTGTGTGCCGTCAACCTGTCTGCCTATTCATAACAGAGTGTGAAACTTCTCCGGAAATCTCCTCTCGCCGTTCCTGCACGGAAATATCCACTCACTCATTTCTACACGTTGAGTTATACTATTACTCTGCTGTTGAATTAAACTTGTGCTTCTCTACTTACCTTGTTGTCCGCCTGCTTCCGTAACAGTTAGACCGGACCGCAGTAGACAACAACAGCATGAGTGTCTCTGATCCCTTTCAAGACCTGGTGGATTCATTGAAGAGGGTATTATTAAATTCTCCTGCCATCGTGCCGCCAGCGCCTCCACCGAGTGCTTCTGCGGCCGCCGCTTCCGCCCCGAGCGCTTCTTCGGCCCCCGCGTCTTCCAGTCCCATGGCCCGACCAGCGCCCTACTCTGGCGGGGCGGAGGAGTGCAACGGATTTTTGCTTCAATGCTCTCTCATATTTACCATGCAACCCACTTTATATCCAACTGATCAATCTAAAATAGCATTCATCACATCTCTACTCACCGGTCCAGCTCTCCAATGGGCCGAAACGATCTGGAAGCAAGCCGGTCCAGCCATTAGCTCTATACAAGCCTTCATATCTCACTTCAAAGTATTCGGTCAACCTGATGGAGAAATATCTGCCGGTGAGCAACTTTATCATTTATCTCAAGGAAAGATGTCTACTCGTGAATATGCCATTTGCTTCCGCTCTCTAGCTGCAGCCAGTGGATGGAATGAGCAATCCTTACTAACCACTTACCGACTTGGTCTTACACCCCAACTCCGTCTGCAATTGGCCGCCTTGGATGATAATATGGGGCTAGAGAGGTTTATTCAACAATCCATCAGATGCTCAGACCGTATACAATCTTATCAGTACCAATCTAATACTACTGCACACCACCGCCCATCTGAAACCGCCAGCCCTCTCGAACTGGAGCCCATGATAATCGAATCCGGCAAACTTACCGCAGCTGAACGACAGAGGAGGCTGACCCGGGGTCTATGCTTGTATCGTGGAGCCAGTGGTCATGTTCGTTTGAACTGTCCAATTCGTCCCATACGAACGTCGGTGAGTGTTTCTTGTATAGATGAAGAAAAGATGCATCCTCTCACTACTTGTGTTCAGTTAACCACCCAGACATCTACTGTGTCAGTTCACGCTCTCGTCGAGTCCGGGTCGGGAGGAAATTTCATCTCGGGAACCCTCTGTCGCCAGCTCCAGCTCCGTACCGAAGCCTCGTCAAATGTTTACCAGATCCAACCCATAACCAAGTTCATTTCTGCACACCCGCGTATACATCAGAAATGTGAACCTGTCACTCTCCCAATCGGCGCCCTACATAAGGAAGTAATTCAGCTGCTGATTTTGGAGGGAACCAATGCAGATA
This sequence comes from Meda fulgida, assembly GCA_030578275.1. NCBI lineage: Eukaryota > Metazoa > Chordata > Actinopteri > Cypriniformes > Leuciscidae > Meda > Meda fulgida. The sequence continues at coordinate 8,256,501 of CM060630.1, forward strand.
TCATTCTTGGGCGTCCGTGGCTGGTGAAACATGACCCCATCATCTCTTGGGGCTCCGGGGAGGTGATAAAGTGGGGCAAGAAATGCTTCTCACATTGTTTTCCAGTTCTTCCACGCCCAATTCCGAACCCTGTTCCAGTTTATGTCACGTCAGTTGAAAGTCCACTCAAAAAACAATCCACGAATATTCCTGACATCTATTCTTCTTTCCAAGACATCTTCTGCCCCAAAAGAGCTTCCCAACTACCACCTCATCGGCCATGGGACTGTGCTATTGACCTTATGCCAAATGCCACTTTGCCCCGGGGTAAGATCTACCCGTTCTCACTGCCAGAGACCAAGGCCATGGAGGAGTATATTCAGGAAGCTCTCAATCAAGGATATATCCGGCATTCTACATCTCCCGCAGCATCCAGCTTCTTTTTTGTTGCCAAAAAGGATGGAGGGCTGCGACCATCTATCGACTATAGGATTTTAAATCAAGGTACCATCAAATTCAAATATCCCCTTCCTCTCGTCCCTGCGGCTCTCGAACAACTCCGCTCTGCTACCATTTTCACGAAGTTGGACCTCCGCAGCGCGTACAATCTGGTGAGAATACGAGAGGGGGATGAATGGAAGACCGCCTTTGTGACCCCTACAGGCCATTATGAATATCTGGTTATGCCCTCTGGACTGGTCAACGCCCCTTCTGTGTTTCAGAACTTTATTCATGAAGTCCTCCGGGAGTTTCTGCATCGTGTCGTGATCGTCTATATAGACGACATCCTCATCTACTCCCGGAGTGAGGCCGAACATCGTCACCACGTTGCAGAGGTCCTCCGCACACTCAGAGCTCACCACCTCTTCCTGAAGGCAGAGAAATGTTCTTTCCATCTCCCATCAGTACAGTTCTTAGGTTACCTCATTGACCGTCAGGGGGTCCGTATGGATGAGAGGAAGGTCACTGCAGTAACCACCTGGCCAGAACCCACCACGATTAAGGAACTTCAGAGATTTCTTGGATTCGCCAACTTTTACAGACGTTTCATACGAGGTTACAGCATCACCACTCCACTCACCAGCTTGCTCAAAGGGAAACCGAAAAGTCTCCTCTGGACTCCTGAAGCGGCCGAAGCCTTCCAATCCCTCAAATCTGCCTTCACACAAGCACCCCTCCTGACGCATCCTGATCCTGAGCTCCCTTTCGTGGTGGAGGTGGATGCATCGACTTCCGGAGTTGGAGCTGTTCTCTCTCAACTTCACGGGACACCAAAGTTACTCCATCCATGTGCCTACTTCTCCCGGAAGCTTAATCCGGCAGAAAGGAATTACGACATCGGCAATCGTGAACTCCTGGCCATCAAGCTCGCCCTGGAGGAGTGGCGACATTGGTTGGAGGGTGCCATCCATCCTTTCCAAGTTATCACCGACCATAAGAACCTCCAGTACCTCCGTGATGCTAAAAGACTTTGTCCCCGTCAAGCCAGATGGTCATTATTCTTCTCAAGATTCCACTTCCCGATTACTTATCGTCCTGGTCCAAAGAATGTCCGTGCCGATGCTTTATCCAGATTACATGATTCTTCAGAAACTCCCGAGACAACCACCACCATCATACCCGAAGATATCATCATCAGTCCTATCGTATGGTCCGATCCTCCAGCCGTCGCCACTCCTAGTCCACGATCTCCGCCGGGCTGCCCACCTAATCGTCAGTTCATCCCCAGGGCACAACGGGTAGATCTCATTCACACCATTCACTCATCCCTGGGCACTGGGCAGCCCGGGGTCAACAACACTCTCTCGCTGCTATCCGAACGCTTCTGGTGGCCAGGTATGGCAGGGGATGTGAAGAGATACGTTCAAGGCTGTAAGGAGTGTGCAATGTCAAAGTCCCCGACATCTACCTGCAGGAAAACTCCATCCCTTGCCAATTCCTAACCGTCCCTGGTCACACCTAGGAGTAGACTTCATGACTGACTTACCTTCATCGGATGGTAACACCTGCATCTTCGTCATAGTAGATCGATCCTCAAAATTCTGCCGACTATTACCCCTAAGAGGTCTTCCCACTGCCCTGGAGACCGCCGAACTTCTGTTCAATCAGGTTTTTCGCTATTATGGGATTCCAGAAGACATTGTATCGGACAGAGGCCCACAATTCATATCCCGGGTATGGAAGTCATTTTTCAAGCTCCTAGGTGTGACAGTCAGCCTCTCCTCTGGCTACCACCCTCAGACCAACGGCCAGACGGAGAGGAAGATCCAGGAAGTGGGGCGGTTCCTCAGGACCTTCTGCAATGGCCACCAGAACTCCTGGAACCAGTTTTTGGGTTGAGCAGAGTATGCCCAAAATTCTCTACGGCAACCCACGACCGGCCTCACACCATTCCAGTGTGTTCTTGGGTTCCAACCTCCCCTATTTCCCTGGGATGGTGAACCATCTGAAGTTCCCTCAGTGGATTACTGGTTCCGGGAGAGCGAGAGTTTGGGACGAGGCACACCATCATCTGCAGAGGGCAGTTCGCAGATCTAAAACTATCGCTGACCGGAGGAGGATTTCGGGTCCAGTCTATGTTCCGGGAGATAAGGTTTGGCTCTCCACTCGCGATATGCGTCTGCGTCTGCCCTCCAAAAAACTTAGTCCCAGGTTTGTTGGTCCCTTTACCATCTTGGAACAAGTCAATCCCGTCACCTACAAACTCCAGCTACCACCGCAATACAGAATACATCCCACATTTCATATCTCTTTACTCAAACCCTTTCACGAACCTCTTATTCCCTCCACAGAACCTGGCCACGAAGAAGAACCTCCCCCTCCCTTGCTGCTGGAAGAAGGGTCCGTCTACTCCGTTCATGAAATCTTGCAGTCCCGACGTCGTGGTGGTCGTTTGGAATATTTAGTCGATTGGGAAGGATACGGACCAGAGGAGAGATCATGGGTCCCAAGAGTCGACATCCTAGATCCTGCGATCTTGCAAGAATTCCATTCCAGTCATCCTCAGTACCCTGGACCTCGTGGACGAGGTAGACAACCACGACGCCGGAGACCTCGGCCCTCAGGAGCGGGCCCTGGGGAGGGGGGTAATGTCACAGATTGGCCAGGTTCTTCCACCACAATCATTCAGCGATCACTCTCACCAGAATTCTAACAAGGAACACCTGTACTTCATCAGCCACTCTGCTTCATAAGCACTCACCTCGCACCTCTCATTGTCCGGGCTCGTTTATACGAAGCGGATTCATAGTGCTTCTCTATTCGAGTGTCACGAACCAAACAATCCTGTGTGTACTCACCAGTTCTCTGTGTTATTCCTAGTCATCCAAGATCTTCTCTCCAGTGGTGGGCGAGCCGTAAGCCATCCTGTTCAGCCAAGTGGTGCGTGTGTGTGCCGTCAACCTGTCTGCCTATTCATAACAGAGTGTGAAACTTCTCCGGAAATCTCCTCTCGCCGTTCCTGCACGGAAATATCCACTCACTCATTTCTACACGTTGAGTTATACTATTACTCTGCTGTTGAATTAAACTTGTGCTTCTCTACTTACCTTGTTGTCCGCCTGCTTCCGTAACAGTTATACACCACTATTAATTGTGAATTCATATTTATACATGCTTAAAATGCAAATATACATTCATATTCATTCCTTTTTTTTTTTTTTTTTTTTTACAATGAATGATCGGTACGAAAAATATACAGGCTATCTGTGTGACTGAGTTGATAACTTTGACAGGCTAGGCTATTGTACAACCAAGTCATCCAAGATGACATCTGCTGCCATCGCATAGATGGACACATCAGTGTCATGTGCATCAAATTCATACCCCTCCCCGCTCATGTCCCAATAGCCAACAGTGTATTTCTTTTTTCTAGCCTGCAAAGTTTCAATTTTCCCATTGAAAATTACCCTGTTGCCACCCAAATCCCACGCATGACATATAAATGCTCCCACCCCTCTGCCACCCAACAACACCTTGATCAAGCTCATTTTTTCTTCTGGGAGTTCTGGAAACGCTTCCTCGATCTTGTCTGCACCTAATTCTTCAATCTTTTTCTCTAACACTCTCCGTTCTGGTGCACTTCTCTTCCTTTCTTTTGTGGCTTGACGTTTGTGCAATTCCTCCTGTAGCTCTCCTTGCTTCATCCTCCTTTCTTCTTTGTATTACTCCCAGCCTCACTGCTTTCCTGATGACCAGCTCTTGTTTTGCCTTGTCTAAACTGTCCAAATAGTTCACAGTGTTGTTTTTCCGTGCTCGCATTTTACAGGACAAGTAGCAGATGGTGGCATTTGGAGCTTTCTTCTTTCGCACTAAACATCCCCATCAGCTCTTCAGCATCCATGTTATGTGATCTTGCTGAGGTTGTCTCTTGTTTTAGTTTCTCTGTCACTGTCCATGTATCAAAGTATTGTTGTTACTGCCTTCAAGTACTGAAATCACCGCTCTCAGACAGCTTTCTATCATTTGAGTGAACATGACTGTGTCTTTTGGTGGTTGTTGCAATTTCTCAAGGATTTTGTCTGAAGCATTCAGCTGATTTCCAAAGAGGTCTGTTGTGCGAGTCAGGAATTCAACAGGTGAGTGTAGTTGATCTTTAAGGTTCTGCACGGTCTCTTTGATAATTTCAATACATTTAATGTAATCAGTTTGGTCTTCTGATCCAGTGTAGAATTTGGTCATCCAGGGTCCAGTCAGTAATTTCCCAAGCAAACCCAGAACTTGCATTTCAACCTGTCCATCTGTAGAGTTGAAGTCTTCCAGAATGCTAGCACGCAGGCCTCCACAGGATGTTCCTCCACAGAGATATGCCTTTAGTGCAGCATGATGACTTGAGAATATCCCACATATATGAAAAAGAATGTGCAGTCGATTACCTCTGTAGCGTGGTATGAGGCCGAGAGGGAGATTGTTGTGATTCAGAAAGATCTTAAAGCCACGAGGGTCACCTTTGCCATCCATGTACCTCATCTTATTCATCTGAACCACAATGTTGGCCCCAATGCAGTCTTTCCCTTTGATTTTCCCAGTAATCCCCATGGATTTCTCGATCTCCTTCAGAGCACTCTTTGTCTTTGTAGCGATTGTTTCCAGAGGATGAAGGTTGCAATTCAACTCATTTAGGGCCTTGTTCCAAGACGCACAGACTAAACGAATGGGCGCATGATTGGCAGCACAGCGGTCAGTGAGCGTGTTTGATATGTTCTCTATCATTTTTTGAAGAATGTTTTCGTAGTCTGCCTCAAAAAAATGACAGTAGACATTTGCAAGGTTACTGATGGAGTCACAAATATGGATCTGGTAATCCTCAGCAGAGCCTCCTGGAAGTTCATCTACAGCAACAACATAACAGTTCTCTTTGGTGGTCAAATGTATGCTGTTCAAGTGGATTCCCTCCTGTGTGGTTGCATCAAAACCCAGGGTAGAGTGTGTGTTCGCTAAAAGTGCTTCAGCAGTCTGGAGGTCACTTATTGCTCCCAATTCTCTGGACATGGCTTCCACAGTAGCCCTTTTTGGCACATCACTTAAACTAATGGTGAAGCGCAGCGCAAACTTTTTAATCAAATTGTGGATGTTGGCAGTGGGCACATGATTGGATATCGCGTCAAACACCATCAATCTCATTTCACTTGAGTATGACTTCGCGTCTGTTTTTGTAAGCTTTTTTTCACTTTCCAAATCCTGGATTTTTTTCTCTCAAAAGAAGGTTTTCGACTTGAAGATCATGAATCTCACTGTTCGGTGAATTAATTCTTTCTTCAAACTCGCAACATCTTTGTTCCATATCATCAACAGAATTTGATTTGACCTCTCGCCTCATGTGTGTAAGGGATTTCTTCAGGCGTATATTACTTCTTGCTTTCACTTTGTATTGTTTTTTTTAATTTAGCGATGGTTTCAGACTCATGTGATTTCAACTGATTTTTCAAGTCGGATATTTGCTTTTCTTTCCTTTTCAGTTTCTGATTAAGTATCCTTATTGCTCCCTTCTTTTTCTGCTGTGCTATGAGTGTCTTAATTGCCAGGTACTTGCTTCTCTGCATCTGCAGATGTTTCTGCCTCATGTTTTTCAGGGACTCCTTATATCTGGTACAAGAAGGACAATTGGCTCTAGCAACCTGTCTTGTCTTCAAAGGACTAAGTTTCGGAACTTGTTCAGCAGAAGGAGACTTTAAGTGGGGAACTGTGGTGGAAGTGGAGATTCCACAAAATCTTCGGCTACATATCCCTTCAAACTGAATTCTTGCTCATTAGTTAGCTTTCTGTATTTTGTTAAAGTTTTTTCAACAAGTAGCTTCACTTTATTTTTTTGCCTGCTCTTCAGTCATTTCTGGTATATATCTTATTATTTCTCTTGCAGTTGCAGCTCTGCTGGATTCTACTGTGACATAAAGAAAGAGAACATGTCCATTTTGGATCAAATGAGGAGATGGTAGATCACTGTACTTGTCCAGGAGGTGCTGTCTGGCTAGACCTGGCTGTGTGTTGGGCCCCTTTCTTCTTATCAAAATTATGTTTTAAACATATGTTTTTTTAGAATTATTAGAACGACGCCTACAGTTCATCTGACAGGACGTTTGCTAATCTACCCACCACAAATGTGACTAACAAATTTCCGCGATTTAGTTAAATACCTTCTCCTCCATGGATTTCGATGAAACTTCGTCAGTACCAAGATAAAAGGTATATATTCATGTCCACCTACCTTTCATTAGTGTCCAAAAGCTTAGATGAATCCCACCGACCGGTTGAAAGTCACTCAAATTTCCCGGGATTTGTGGTGAACTGAAAACACCTCAGGGCTGAAAGCTCGAAATGTCTAATGCTTCCGGGGGTTGTACTCGTCGTAGTTACTGTCGTATTCAGGAAAAACATACTCCCACCAGGCGGCGAGGAGTGGATATTGCATGACACACATATTAGCAGTACCACACAGTTTGGAACAAATTATTGAGACAGAATGTTCGCCGCGCGCGGTTGCTGTGTCAACATACCTATTTAAAGTGCTGGCTAATGCTAATCGTAAATTCTCCAAGATCATTATTCTTGTCGGCACTAATGATGTTCGACTCCGCCAGTCGGAGATCACCAAAATTAATATTAAAGAGGTGTGTAAACTCGCAAGTACGATGTCAGGCACTGTAATTTGCTCTGGCCCCCTTCCTGTTCGCAGGAGTGATGAGATAGTTAGCAGATTGGCCTCACTCAATGGTTGGTTGTCTAAGTGGTGTCCGTTGAATAATATAGAATTCATAGACAATTGGAAAAGTTTTTGGGGCAAGCCTGACCTATTGAAAAGAGATGGTGTTCATCCCTCCTGGGATGGTGCTGCTCTTCTCTCTAGTAATATGGCACATAGTCTTAGAGCTAAAACATGACAATCTGGGGCTCAGGTCAGGAAGCAGACAGACTGGCTAAACGGACCGTCTGCTAGCGGCCTCGCGTCACCAAGGTCAGATAAATCCCATCACATAGAGCCTCTTTCACCTAGATATCATCATATAGAGACTGTGTCTGTTCCCCGACTTTGGAAATCCAAAAAACGTCAGGTAAAAAATTTAATTGATGTTCAACAAATAAAAAACATATATATTACAGATGAGCAAATTATAAAGCTTGGGTTGCTGAATATTCAATCCCTTACTTCAAAATCGCTCATAGTTAATGATATGATTTCAGATTATAATCCAGATGTGCTGTGTTTGACAGAAACCTGGCTAAAACCAAACGATTACATTACTTTAAATGAGTCAACCCCACAAGATTACTGTTATAAACATGAACCTCGTCAAAAACGCAAAGGGGGAGGTGTTGCTGTAATTTATAGTAATATTTTGACTAAGAAACCACTAAGAAATCTATTTTTAAATATACTTCTTTTGAAGTGTTAGTGCTTAATGTAAAAATATATAGTGTAAACGATAAATCACGTTTGAGATTTCTGCTGGCTACTGTATACAGGCCACCAGGGCACCATAAAGATTTTATCCAAGAATTTGCAGACTTTCTATCAGAATTAGTATTGGCTGCAGATAAAGTTCTAATTGTTGGTGATTTTAATATACATGTAGATAATGAAAAAGATGCATTGGGATTGGCACTTAAAGACATTGTAAACTCAATTGGAGTTAGACAACACGTGTCAGGACCCACTCATTGTCGTAATCATACTCTAGATCTAATATTATCACATGGAATAGATGTTGATGCCATTGAAATTCTGCAGCAGAGCGATGACATCTCAGACCATTATCTAGTCTCATGTAAATTACATTTAGCCAAGACTGCAAAGCCAACTCCGTGTTATAAATATGTTAGACTTATAACTATAACTATAGCCACTAAAGATTGCTTTATCAATAATCTTCCTAATCAGTTTCATCATCTCAGCATCCCGGATAGCTTAGAAGAACTTGATATTGCAACAGAAACTTTTAACTCTCTCTTTTCCAGCACTTTAGACGCAGTTGCTCCGTTGCGCTTAAAGAAGATTAAAGAAAATATTCCAACGCCGTAGTACAACGAGCACACTCAGGCCCTTAAGAGAGCACCCAGAAAAATGGAGCGCAATTGGAAGAAAACAAAACTAGAGGTATTTCGGATTTCATGGAAAGAGAGCTCGATTGCTTACAGAGAGGCTTTAAAAGCTGCTAGATCAGCTTATTTTTCAACCCTATTAGAAGAAAATAAACATAATCCTAGGTATTTATTTGAAACAGTGGCTAAACTAACGACAAGCTTCAAGCACAGAAGTTTCCGGGCAACACAGTAATGACTTTATGAACTTCTTCACTTATAAGATTGATAATATCAGGGACAAAATTATAACTATGCAACCGTCTACTACAGTATCACATCAGGGAGTGCATTGTAGTCTCCCTGAGGAAAATTTGTATTAATTTGTTGCTATAGGAGAGGAAGAATTCTGCAAACTCGTTAATTCATCTAAATCGACAACTTGTATGTTAGACCATATACCGACTAAGCTATAGAAAGAGATGCTTCCAGAGATCATAGATCCTCTTCTTAATATCATTAATTCGTCTTTGTCTCTAGGATACGTACCAAAAACCTTTAAGCTGGCTATGATACAACCGCTTGTTAAAAAAACGCAACTTGATCCTTCAGAATTAGTCAATTACAGGCCGATCTCAAATCTGCCTTTTCTGTCAAAGATATTAGAAAAAGCAGCATCCTCACAACTGTGTTCCTTTCTTGAAAGAAATGATATCTGCAAGGATTTTCAGTTAGGATTTAGACCACACCATAGTACTGAGACAGCTCTCATTAGAGTTACAAATGATTTACTTTTATCATCCGATCGTGGTTGTAGCTCTCTATTAGTGTTACTTGATCTTAGTGCTGCATTTGACACAATTGACCACAACTTTCTTTTAAATAGACTAGAAAACTATGTTGGCATTAGTGGAATTGCACTAGCATGGTTTAAATCATACTTATCTGACCGTTATCAGTTTGTAGCAGTAAATGAAGAGATGTCTTATCGATCACAAGTTCAGTATGGCGTACCACAAGACTCAGTACTAGGACTGCTGCTGTTCACTCTGTACCTGTTACCATTAGGAGATATCATTTAGGAAACATGGAATTAGCTTTCACTGTTATGCCGATGATACTCAGCTGTGTATTTCTTCAAAACCTAACGAAACTTACCAATTCACAAAATTAACGGAATGCATAGCTGATATAAAAAATTGGATGACTAGTAATTTCCTACTACTAAACTCTGAAAAAACAGAGATTCTAATTATTGGACAAAAAACTTCCACACGTAATAACCTAGAATACTGTCTAACACTTGATGGCTGCTCTATTAAGTCTTCGTCGTCGGTTAGGAACCTGGGTGTGCTCTTTGATAGCAATCTTTCATTTGAAAGTCACGTGTCTAGTATCTGTAAAACCGCATTTTTCCATCTTAAAAATATATCTAAATTACGACATATATTTTCATTAACAAATGCGAAACAATTAGTTCATGCTTTCATGACATCAAGACTAGATTATTGTAATGCTCTACTGGGTGGTTGCCCTGCACGCTTAATAAATAAACTGCAGCTGGTCCAAAACGCTGCAGCTCGAGTTCTTACTAGAACCAGGAAATATGACCATATTAGCCCGGTTCTGTCAACACTTCATTGGCTGCCTATTAAACATCGTATAAATTTTAAATATTGTTGATTACTTACAAAGCACTAAATGGTTTAGCTCCACAGTACTTGAGCGAGCTCTTAACGCATTATAGTCCTTCACGTCTATTGCGATCTCAAAATTCGGGCCAGTTGATAATACCTAGAATATCAAAATCGACTGCTGGCGGTAGATCCTTTTCCTATTTAGCACCAAAGCTTTGGAACAGTCTTCATACCATTGTCTGGGAAGCAGACACACTCTGTCAGTTCAAAGCTAGACTAAAAACACATCTCTTTGACCTAGCATACACATAATATATTATAGACTTCTATAAATCAATGTTAGGCTGCATAGATTAGGTCAGCCGGAACTGGTACCCACTCTACAGATAAAACGTTGTGATTCCGGTTCGCATACCCACCCCGAAGTGATAAAATAAAACAAAATTCTGTATCAAATTACAGTTACTGTAAATCCGGCCTCTAGTTCATAAACGCCAGAGGAGAACTGGCCCCCGACTGAGCCTGGGTTCTCCCAAGGTTTTTTTCTCTCCATTAAGTCACCTGATGGAGTTTTAGGACACCAGTAGGTCACCTGATGGAGTTTTAGGACACCAGTAGGTCACCTGATGGAGTTTTAGGACACCAGTAGGACACTTGGAGTTTTTCGGTTCCTTGCCACTGTTGCCTTTGGCTTGCTCAGTTGGGGATATTCAAATTAATTAACCAAGCATTAATACCATTGATCAGCCCTACCAAACATGGATGTTTTTTTCCACTAAGAAACAAACATTGTTATTTGACTGATACTGTGAAGCTGCTTTGATGCAATTTATATTGTGAAAAGCGCAATATAAATACACTTGACTTGACTTGTCTAACTGAACATTTGAAGAAAATAAATGTCAACCATTATTTACATTCATGCAGAAAATTGTCTAATATCATTAATGACCATCTTTGTAGTATGATGTGCACAGATAAAATCAGTGAACGTTCTAAGATTAAGTCTTTGACACTGGTCAGGTTTTACTCATTCAACCTCTGATATTCAAATAGATAGACTGAGCATTTAAAAAACAGTTTGTGGTGGAAGACAGGGTGGGACATTTCACACAGCTCCTCCCCTTTTTTTTAAATAGTCAATAGCGCTTAGTTTATATCACAGCTCAGCCAAAGCCGTTGAGCCTGGTAAAGCCGCAGTTTCCTCCTTATCTAAAATCGTTTCTCCTCCTAATCTCCTCCATATCAAATTGATTTCAGGCGCAGCTTCTGCAGCATCTATGTATAATGTAGGGGGCGGGACGCTTTTGATTCTAGAGAATATTTGATTGGACAGAAAATCCATTTAGAAGCTGAAGAGTGATTATACATTCCATTTTAGGAGAGTCTCTGCATGAAAGACCCGTGACTGCAGATCAACGTGCTTCTGCATTTCTCGCTGATTTAGTAGGAAAATGAAATGAAATTAAATTAAATGTGGAGGATTTTATCTTTGACAAGATGATTGACAGGTCAGTTTGCGTGACAGGATGCGACAGAGCAACCGTTAAAGACGCAATTGTATGACGTGTTAGTATGTCCCAACGCTGGTCTACTACTCAAAAGTATGCACTTTTTCTTCACAAAAAGAGTACATACTTTTAGGGCTTATTATAAGTAGGCCAATTGAGATGCAGCACTAGTCTTCAATAACGCTCTGTTTAGTTCCTATCTAAATAGGAAACCCTCCTTTCAAAAAGAGCAATACTCTGATTTGCCGGCTGGACCAGTGTGTTGTGATTGGTCAACCGATTCGAGTGGGTTTCAAAAATGTCACTGTGGAGTTCATTCATAACAACAAAAGCAATGATAAAACAGTGTAAATACAGCTGGAAAACTGTGAAAAATTAATTATTAATTATTCAAGGCCCAGTGCATGATGGGAACACCAGTATCAGAAAAGGCGAGTAATTTTACTTAATTTTATAACATTGATATTTACGCTTTAATTTCTACAAGCATGAATTGAGTACTAATATAGACTTTAATTTTTATTTTTTTAATTGTTGCCTTAACTAACTTTTTCATGTAGAAATTACATTTACTTCAACCCAAAATTATTTTTATCAGTGTGAACTAATCCTTTAACTCTGCAAATCTAAAAACATGAATGTTTCCACAAATCCCTCAACAAATTAACACAAACAAATTTGATATTCAACATAATAGTCACAGATTGCTATTTTCCAGAGACTCTGAAATTTAGTGTAACCTCAATTAAAGGAGCCGTATGTAGGATTGTGGCCAAAACTGGTACTGTAATCACTTTAAAAAATACCATAGAGCGGTGTATCCCCTCCCCCTACCCCATGACTCGAGGTTGCCAGATAAGCTGCAGGATTCAGCAGAAACGTAGGCTGCTTCAATGAGCTTCCAATGACAAGTGACGACGAGACGTACACAGTACGTTTTTTTCTGTTAATTATGTTTATGCTTCATGAGAGATATTTTGATAAGTAATTATGTATTTTAAAAATGTACTAATTGTCATTAGTTAAATATAATCGTAAAGATTTATGCTCGTACATGACAGTATAATCATAAAGATGTATGCTTGTATGTGACAGACAGAACGGTAGCTGTTAGTCTTAATTGTAACGTTATTTATCTGTCATTAATGTACGGTGAGCAAGTTTTTGTTATAAGTAGGCTAACAAATAACCAAAACATTTGCCACAGCAATTATAATGCGGGACAAATTCAATATCACCAATGGCTATCACAGGGTTGCTTTCAGTCCCATCATAAAATACTGTTTGAGTAACTAAATTTCAGAGCTGCCAACTCTCACGCATTGGCCGTGAGACACCCGCATTTGAGTGGTTTCACACGCTCACACGCCACACCCCCGATTTCTCACGCTGAAATGTCAACCCGGTCGGTCAAATTTCTGAAAGATGAGTTTATCTATAGATTTACCTGTTGAGCCACTCGTGATCGACTAGTTATGCCGCAAATGAGTTAAAATGTCCCGGAATCTAGAGCGAGCGCACATGAGACAGAGAATCACGCGCGCACGGCAGAGATGGAAAGTGAGCGAGAGCCCGTGTTGGAGAATGCCATCGTCCACGATATACGCGAAGAACGAATGACGAATCATTTTTCTGAGGTAAAGTTAGGCTTCTGTCTCAATTACGTTTCAAATTGCCATAATGAGCGTGCTAATGTTGTTTTCCTCTGCGTCTCAGCATAAGGACAGAGAAACGGGCTCCTACAATGCATTGCTAATGTTAGTATACGTCCATGTGAGCTAACGTTACGTTACTTTGCACGAACATGCATAACTTTGTTCGACTGTCATGAATATATGAAATGTCCATTGACATCAAGTACAAGTTAGCCAAGTATAGATGAATCTTACCTATCCAGGAGAAAACGTTAGCAACGTTGGCGTCTGTGTTCAAATTCTTCTCCGTTTTCAGCCGTCTCCATCTTTCAAAAGCATCTCCAATACAAATTCTGGTTTTATTTCGGACTTTGTCACGACAAATTTCTGAATTATAACGAGGTATTTTTGATTTAGTAACGTTAGACATTTTTATCGTTATTTTAACGTTAGACATCTAGAGTTAGGGTAGATTAGAGCAAAGCTGGCAACCCGGATCCCGAAACACTACTGACTTCGTGATTGGTAGATAGGGTGGAGGGTGGCGCATCAGACCAAAACACAACATGAAAACATCAACATCAGTTGAGGGCTGGAAGTCCACTTTTTAAATGACAATATCCTAGCCATACTACTGTTTTCAGTGATATAAGTATTTGAAATGACCATGATTTCTTAATGTCTAGTGACACATCAGAGCCTTTTTATGATTAATTGAAATACATTTCTTACATACAGCTCCTTTAACCTCAAAACTGTTTTGACTGACTAAATCTTAAAGTCCCCCTGTAGTCAGTAATTGCATCCCTTAAAACTCATCTTTGATCACCAAAATGACATATTTAAATGTTTTTTTTTCCTCTGAAAGAAAATTCATCATGCCTTAAAAAATAGCTTGAATGTAACTACACCCTTCCCTCATTTAGAATACGCGGTTCTATGAATATGCTAATTGGCCCCGCCTCCACCAGCCCTCCACTGGTTGACGATCACGCGTTGACCTGATTGGTTACAAGGTAGTTTGTGATGTCAGAAACACCAGCGATTTCAAACCATGTTTTTGGTTCACTGCCGTTTTAAGGAGAAAATACTCAGCAATGGTGTTGACTTATGAATTTATACATGGTTTGTCTTAATGGAGCGTTTCATAGTGTTTGAACTTGGACTCAAATATAAAGAAATGCAGTCAGTGCTTAACTCAAGGTGGAGTTATATATATTTACAGATTCAAACTTCTCGGATCAATAACTCGTGAGCTAAACGTCGTTAAAACACACATTATACCTTTTTACAATCACAGTAATCTAGAGCTACAACCAAATTTCCCTAAAAACGAGCTTTATAATAGGCTAAATGGATCTCTATGAGCAGGCGACTGAGAGACAAATCCGAAGAGACCGTCTGCAAAGTGCAATACAACCCAAAAAATGTGACTACAAAAATAGTCATTAACCTTAATGTTACAAACTGTAGTGCCACCCAATTCAGTTTACACATCAATGGTGTCCCACTGGTCATACACTGCTTTTGCACATTTTATATTCTAAAAAAAATATTCAATAAATTCACTGTAACACACCAAATTTAGTTCACACATCACTGCTGGTTATACAACACTTAGTTTGGTAAGTAATTGCACATAAAAAATAAGTTGGTGTATTCTTTACACAAATTATATTGGTACCCAGTTAAAATTATAGTTACAACCATAGATTTTGCATTATATTTGCTTACTGAATTTGATGGCATTACACTGTATAACATAAAAACATGATTTTTTTTCAAAATAGGGTGAAGTTATTGATTTTATTTCATAATAAATAATAAAAATTATGCATTTTTTATTAAAGGTGCTCTAAGCGATGTCGGGTGATGTCACTTATTGTTGACGTTTAAAGTATTGTCAAACAAAACGGAGGCTAGCTAGACCCTCCCTCCTCGTCATCCGCACACTAACCCCCCAAACCCATCCCCAAATCCTTCTTGTCTGCTATTGGCTGGAACAGTTTGTTTCGTTGTGCGGGTTAGCCCAGTTTGTTTTTGTTGCCGTTTGTGGAGCCTGGGGTGTCTGCAGAGACCGCGTCTTTTTACAGTGTGTGCAGGGATAGTGAGGAGATGTTTGTTGTATGTGACAAAATGTTTTGGTCTAAAAAACGCGTGACATCGCTTAGAGCACCTTTAAACTAAGTATTGTAGTATAACCAGCAGGAGAGCAGTGATGAGTGAACTGTATTTGATGACAGTACAGTGTGTCACAGTGAAGCTATTAAATATGTTTAAAAATACAAAATGTGCAGAAGGGTTTTGGGATTTGCACTTTGCAGATGGCCCCTTATTCAGACTTGTCTCTCAACCGGCTGTTTAGAGACATTTTTATTATAAAGCTCGTTCTGAGGAAAATTGGGTTGTAGCTTGTTGCTTACTGTGATTGTAAATAGGTGTTGTTTGTGTTTTAACAATGTTTAGCTCACGAATATCTGTGAACTTCGAATAACCTATGTGAATATATTTCCAACTTCACTGAACTCCTTGAGTTAAGCACTGACCGCATTTCTTCAAATTTGACAATATGGCGGTGGTGTCGTATATAAATTGCCAGGGTGGCCTCAGGTCTGACAAACTGTACACCATGGCCAGGAGCCTCATTTTATGGGCTCAGCACAACCTGTGCTCACTGAGAGCGGCGCATGTGCCAGGCATCCTGAACCAGGGCGCGGATATGTTATCCAGAGAAAGAGTTCCCCCAGGGGAATGGTCTCTTCACCCGCAGACGGTTCAGATGATTTGGAGCAGCTTTGGAGTGGCAGAGGTCGACCTCTTCGCCTTAAAAGACAATGCTCATTGCCAAACATTTTTCTCAAAAGACAATGCTCATTGCCAAACATTTTTCTCAAAAAACAACGATGCGCTCGCCCACGACTGGCCAAGCATTTCTTCTGGTTGCAATGTTACCACAGGTCACCGTGCGGATCAGAGAAAGCAAGTGTGCAGTGCTATTAATAACCCCTCTCTGGAGGAACCAGTTATGGTTCTCCGAACTGGCACAATGGATGGAGACAGCCCCATGGCCAATTCTGTTGAGGAGGATTCTCGACACGCAGGCGAGCGGGAAAAATCTGGCATCCTCATCCTGACCTGTGGGCCCTTGTATGACCCCTAAAAGGGTATCCGGATGCCTCCCGGAAAGAGTGCTGAAAACCATTAAAGAAGCAAGACGTTGCTGTCAGGCGGAATCCTCGTATCTCCAAAACCATTATTTTTCAGGAAATAAAAAAACTGCATATTTTGAGTTATTAAACATTGTATCGTTAAAGTTGGTATTATACATTATATTGCTATTATATACTGTTGTGTACGAACATTAACACAGCATTTCCCCAAAATCAAGTTTATTCGGAGATACAAGGTTTATGATTTGGGAGCAGGGAGATACGAGTTTACGCTGTCATCGATAAGAATGGAACGGGGACAGACTTCGCTGCTGCCAGCAGTGTTCATTAAAGTCCGCCATCGCGTTGAGCCTTTTGACCAGACAAGGCTTTAAGAGGTAATCAAAGCTTATGGTTGTGGTTACATATATCTTCCTAAACTCTATTTTAAAAGTTTATGAGCTATAAGTGATGCAATACAACAACAAAAAACTGAGCCGACTAGGCTGTCTAATAGGCGGAAATTAGTCTAATCTGCACGCAAACTTACCTTTGTGGCTCATGGGCTTGCTTCTGCACCTAAGCATTACAGCTTTCGATCTTTAACAAAACAGGCATACTCAAATGTATCTAACCTAACTATTTTCACTCGTTATTACCTAAAAAAACAGACAGAGTTATCCAAAGATAGGCTTACTCGACGCCAGTAGACAGCTGTTTTTTTTCTCCCATAAAAACACTTGTTGGGGTATTTTACATGCACAGTGCCAAGAGAGGGAACTTTGAGTCAGTAAAATAATAATTAAAAAAAAATAATTTAATGGTGGTATCCAAAACATTCAATTCAAGTATTATATTATATACATTTTAAAACTTCAATGCACATTTATAATAAGCCTAGTAATAAGTATACATTTAAAATACATCAATAACTAATATAATAGTTTAACAATAAAATAAATATAATATTAATATAAAATAATATTTATAATATAATCAAATCGCAGTTAAGGCTTGTGTATTTGTGTTTGTGAGTATGGTTAGCCCTTGTCTGTGTGCATGTATCTGTGAGGCTCTGTGTGTGTTGTTACATTGCCATCATATTTTACTGCCATACCAGTATTAAATGAGAACTCCGGCGCAAAATGAACCTGGGGTTCATTAACACACCAATAACACATTGGTACCGAGTCGACTGTTCTCTGGGATTTGTTTTCATCATAATCGAGTTTAAAGAGTTTTATCTCTAAAAACTGTTTAGCTTATAATGCTAGTATATGTTGGCATATAAGTAAAAAGAAATCGCTAGTTAATACCACTAACAAGGCTCAAAATAGCCCCACACTAACACGGTAGCTTAATGAGTGTCCCTACATACAAACCGAAGCACTGAGAACTTTTTAAGTGTACAGACAGTTTAATAATAATATATTTTATAAAGACAGTAACATCCCGGAGCCATCTTTGGAAAACAGTCTCGACCAGTCGAACCACGAAAGCCGTGCTACGAGCTGAACTGTGACTTGGAATCTCAAAGTTCAGCTCACTTAGCACGGCGTTAGTGGTTCGACTGGTCAAGGCTGTTTCCCAAAGATGGCTCCGCGATGTCTTTATAAAGTGTATTATTATTAAACTGTCTGTACACTTACAAGGTTCTCAGTGCTTCGGTTACAACACTTACTAGGTTCTCAGTGCTTCCCTCATTAAGCTACCGTGTTAGTGTGGGGCCATTTTGAGCATTGTTAGTGGTATTAACTAGCGATTTCTTTTTACTTATTTTATGCCAACATATACTAGCGTTATACTCTAGACAGTTTTTAGAGATAGAACTCTTTACATTCGATTATCATGAAAACAAATCCCAGAGAATAGTCGACTCGGTACCAATGTGTTATTACACCCCAGGTTCATTTTGCGCAGGAGTTTTCCTTTAATACTGCATCCTATATTAAGCAAGTGAAGTAAATTGTCGTAAAAGCTGTGAAAGTCCTTTGGGATGACTTCCTACAGGTCTTGGAGGTGTTTGAATTTCAGCTCTTTGATCTTCAGGCGGTCTGAATAGAGTGGGGTGGCTGTCTGAGGTGGAGTTTCGGAGTTGGTGACTTGGATGTGAATGCCAGTCATCAGAGTGGTTGATTTTTGAAGTCCATCGTTCCATTGTTGTTGCACCTAATAGCACAAAATATAACACAACAACATAATCACTGTAAGATTTCATAAAACAATATGCAACATCATAATGTCATGAGTATATTGATAAGACATAAGATTTGCATTGGTAATTACCTGATGGCTCTGATATCATGGACAGTTGGGTCACCAGGTCTTCCTCCAGGGCGCAGAGACTTGCAGGGCCTCAGCTTGGTGAAGTCCTGGAAGAAGGTGTGGTCAATGTACTTGACTTCATATGGATGAGGCTTTACACGGGCCCTCTTCATCAGGTTAACATACTCTGCTGGGAGATAAACATCCTGGTCCCTCAGACGCCTCTCGATGACGCAGTGAACGGAGTCGCATTCCATCTGAGTATGCCCTTTCTCAAGGTACTTCTGAATGACGACTTTGTTATTCTTCATGGAGAACAGAAGTGCATTGCTTAGAACTGCATTCCGGTTCTGATACCCGCAACCGTCACTCCACAGAATAAATGTGTCAGGCTTAGTGTGTGCAGAGAGGTAGTCGACAATGCATGAAACAAACTCACTGGCAGACAGGGATCCCTCGCCTTCATGCCAGACATAACATGTGGCACTGTGTCTCAGCATGTTGTACATTGTAAAATTGTGAACAGCAAGCTTTGTTTTGTAATACAAGGCAGAGGCTTTTAGCTTTGGGCACAAAAGGAGGGGTTGTAAGTCCATACATAAGACCATAGTGTTGTTGCTGGCCTTGCTTTGTCGGACAACTTTTCGGCGCAGGCCTATTCTTTTTGAAGGAGATGGTGCTTCCACTCGTCATCAGGTAAGTTGCCGGTCTTGAAAGCACAACAGATGTTGCACTGGTCCTTTTTTGGGTGGTTGAGACTCATTTGTGAACACTTGCCTTGACAAAGGTGTTACATTCTTCTCTGCAGCAGCACGACAATACACTGCATATAGATCAGCCATCGATTGAAACACAGGTTCCAGATACTGTTTGGATGTTGTGGATCTGCAATAGTGTGAGGTCACCTTTGGGAGGTCGTGCAAAAAACTGCAAATTAATTCATGGCCTGCCACTGAACGACGTGCATTGCTGTGTGTTTGTCCCTCTGTCTCTGCTTGCGTGTGTCCCTCCTTTGCCCAGTTAAGAGCAGACCACTCGCCTATTCCTAGGGTAGACAAAAACATACTTTTGCAGACGCGTCTTCTCTGCCCGCTGACCCATAAAAAAAAAACAGAGAATTTGATCTTCGGGAACTTTCAGCCCCCCTTCTCCTTTGCACGGGGACCACATCAATTAGACCACGCACATACACTCTCTTCTCCTCCCAGGTCACGTTGCCAACATTCATTGAAAATCATATTCCTCTCAGGCTCGCCGATTGCACTGCAGTGATGTTTACCTGACCTGGCACATGCTGCTGATGAACATCTAGGCCCCATAGCCCGTGGCTCCCTCATTATTTCCTTCTGCTTCTGTTTTCCAATGTATGACTTTACAACCATTCTTCTTTTCTTGTTGATGACTTTCTTCCAGGTGTTCTCAGCTCTCAGTCTTTTCCTTGGAGGTGTGTCTTCCTCAGCATCTGAGCATGAATGCTCTGCATCCGAGTCTTCATCGCCTCCACCATGGAAAACTTCAAAATACACACACAAACCAAACGGGCATGAATGAGTTACATCTTTATAAACTGTCAACAGTGAGGGCTATAGTTGAAGGACCTTATCCAATTTAATGAGAAAATGTAGAAAAGCATCAAACCTACCCGTGTCAAACTGCACCTGCTCTGGAGCCAGCAGTGAGGCCTCCTCTTCATCCAGACCACCAGAGAAATCTTTTCAAACACATGGTACAATTAAGAGTGATTTTTTATTTTTATTTCTATTGTTGTGAAATCCATGTAGAAAAGCAGAAAGCAGAAAAGCAAAATGTAGAAAAGCATCAAACCTACCCGCGTCAAACTGCACCTGCTCTGGAGGCAGCAGTGAGGCCTCCTCTTCCTCCAGACCACCAGAGAAATCTTTTCAAACACATTGTACAATTAGTGTGATTTTTATTTTTTATTTCTATTGTTGTGAAATACATCTGCATTAAAACTCATTCATTTTGGCATGTGAAATCATGATTATCTCTCAGAAATTCACTCTACCAGCATGCACCACTGTATCCTCCACCACTGTATCATCCATCACTGTTGCTTCATCTCTCTTTAACGTTACACTCTCTCCATCAGAGCTCTCACTGTCTATTAGGGCCCTTGCCTGATCATACGGCACATTGACCATCTGACAGAGTTCCTTAAAGGACACAGACATGGTTGCTGCAAAAAATAAAATAAATAAGGGTCAAATGTTCGTTTCACTAAGTTATACGGCATGTTTACGTATGATAAGGCAAGAAGCCAGCTAGCTTGCTTAAAGTGATGAACATGACGGAATACCTTGACATTGTAAGCTACAATACTGACATAGTACATTAAATTATGTTGTTCCTCAGATGAGTGCCACAACTAGCGTTAGCGGGGGTCGAGAGATTTTTATTTAAGCCCCACGATAATCACGTTAGCTGCCTATCTCACCTAACATGATGACAAAACCAATAACGTTACATAGCGTCTAACTAAGTCAACGACAGGCAATTTTTGCGGTTTAAATAAAATTTCCTCGTCAGAAACAAAATCATGGAAGATTTCAATCAACATGATAAGTTAACAGCTAACTTACTGCAAGATGCAAGACATAGCAGAAAGAAAAATCTAGCATCCTCAGAAATGATACATTACACTAAACTAGCACTACCATTACTTTGATCGAGATAAAACTGTTATATATAATATATAAACTGTTATTATATAATTGATATAACAAAATCATGAATAAGGACACTTACCACAGAGGACGTGTTGCTCAACGAGGATTGCGACTTCCAATCTTTAGGAGAAAAAATGCCGCGAAGCTCCCAGCGCGGCGGCCCCAAGTGAAGAAGGGGTGGAGTTACGAGGTTTCTCATACAGTTGAAGTGTCCAGTGGAGTTAAGAGGTTTGCTCACAAGCTATTTTCAACACTTTCGACTGGTTAATAATTTGTAAAAATAACACCCACTTGGAGACTGACCAATAGCATCGATTTGTGAAAAAATATGAAATTGACCAAATTTGGACATACAAGGTTTCCGCCCGACAGCCACAAAGAGCGCCTTCGACAAAGCGGCTCTATGCTCAAAAGTGGGTGGTATTCTCAGGCTGGTGTGCAGCACAGAGCCTGGAGCCCTACTCATGCGAAGTACCGACTGTACTCGCCTACTTGCAAGATCTTTTGGATGGGGGTCGTACCCCATCCACACTCAAAGTGTATGTGGCGGCCATAACAGCATCACACACACACAAAAAAAAAGGCCGGACAATTACTAGGGAGAAACAAACTCGTTGTGCGATTTCTTAAAGGAGGAGGTTGAATCCTAGC
Source organism: Meda fulgida (assembly GCA_030578275.1). Classification (NCBI taxonomy): domain Eukaryota; kingdom Metazoa; phylum Chordata; class Actinopteri; order Cypriniformes; family Leuciscidae; genus Meda; species Meda fulgida. The sequence goes on from CM060630.1 coordinate 8,278,528, forward strand.
TAGGAGGTTGAATCCTCCTCGGCCCCGCTCTGTGCCCATCTGGGACCTCTCCACGGTCCTGGAGGCTATGAAGGACGCCCCGTTCGAGCCGCTTCGATCTACGGGCCTGAGGCCGCTTTCGCTCAAACCACACCAAGGGGCTCGTAGATGCTATAGTATATGCTATTGTGCTCGCTTATGAGTCTATAGGCCTTCAGTGCTCTTTAGGCATCAGAGCCCACTCCACGAGAGGCATGACCTCGTCTTGGGCTTGGTCCAGTGGGAAACCCATTGAGGATATTTGTGCGGCGGCCGACTGGGCCTCACCTTCTACATTTATGAGGTTCTATAACCTGGAAGCTTGGGTGCTTGCTGTATAAGTATCAAGCACATGACCCCCCCCCCCCCCCCCCCCTCATTGGTGTGGTGATGAGGATTTTTGAGAAGACTAACAGTTTCAATGAATGTGTCTTGTAGGTTATTTTCAATTATAACCTGAAAGAGAGCCAGTGCACCACTGCAACCCTGGAAGTTCTTATTTCCGTAGATCAGGGACAGTTCTGTTTTAAGTCTGGCTTTGTCCAACATGGGATAGGCACCCACCGTGGTTCCTAGTGCTGAATCTGGGAACTTTCTGCTGTGTTGTGGGAACAAGTCTCCTTGCAAGAGAGTGGCACTGATAAGATGCTTGGTGAAAGAAAACCTCTCCTTGGCACATACCTATGAAATGATACATAATTGTAGAAAAGTAAACACATTTAAGTTTTCACATTTCAGTTCAACAGTACAATAAAATCAGCATATTCATAGCAGTGCCAATTTTGTCAGGAGCAAGTAAGTTTTATTAATTATAATTATGAATCATACAAGTATCATTCTCTTACTCACACACACACACACACACACACACACACACACACACACAGTCTCAATTCAATAACCTTTATTGGCTATCTCTGTCACTCTCTCTCATTTACTCACACACTCACACATACACACCATATACACAATAATTATTAAACGCATAAATCATAAAAAAAATTCGTAATTTCTGTATTCTCCAGTAGATAGATATGTATACGAATGACAATTCAAAATACAAAAATGTGCAAGCAAACACAAATACATATATGCTAATAGAATACAGAAATATAATTTCTGTTACTGCTTTCCTCTATTGCCAGATGCTGTTGCGTTTCTTATCCCATTGTCCACCGTTTCTTCGGGGGTAGTTCCTGTACAGGTCCCCTATACTCCTCATCCTCAACTAGAGAAGGGACGTAGTCTCTGATCCAAAACAAGTTTCACAAGTCACTGTCCACCTTTACTGTATCAGAAACCAACTTGCTGGAGATATAAAAAAATTGGGTAACACTTTACAATAAGGTTCATTAGTTAACTACAGTAATTAGCATGAACTAATAATGAACTGCACTTATACAGCATTTGTTAATCTTTATTAATGTTAATTTCAACATTTACTAATACATTATTAAAATCTTGCTAACATTAGTTAATGCACAACATGAACAAACAATGAATGACCGTATTCTTATTAACTAACGTTAACAAAGATTAACAAATACAATAACAAATGTATTGCTCATGGTTAGTTCATGTTAGTTAATACATTAACCATTGAACCTTATTGTACAGTGTTACCAATAATTGTAATAAAACTGTATTAAAATATGTGCTATTGTTGTGTTGGGCCTAGTCAACGTTATCTTGATTCATCTTGACTCATCACAAATAAATTCACTTTCTAACATGGTGACGAATTGTGATATTTATGATAAGTTCTATTGTGCTCAGCCATGTGGTTTTATGTTTTTATTGTTTAGGCTATATAAGCATGTTTTCAGCTAATATGCAAAACCATAGCCTACCTGAAAGCCTGTAGCTGTGAGTGAACCTCTGGCTGATCCCTGCGATTGAGACGGAGTCTATGTTCCTCTTCTGCAGATGGTTAAACAGCATGTCTACATGTGGCATGATTTTGTGGAATAACGCCAGAAGGAAACAGAAAACCTCATCTTCCAACATTCTCATACAACCCCCCAGCCTGCAAAGTAACATGCAAAGCAAGTTCAAAGGCACCACAAAATTTCACGGCATCAATGATCTTTGACAAAATATGCCAATCCCTATAGACAAAATAGTCCCTCATCTAACTGTGTGGCTATGCTAATTCGTCCTAGCATGGCTAGCTTCACAGAGTTGTCCATATGCACTCTTGCGCACTCATGTTTCTTAATGCGTTCTGACATATGTTTCAAGTCTGTCACCCCTGTCTGTGTCCACAAGCTATCATAAGCACTTGTTTTAAACAGTAAGCAAGGGAAGCAAAATATTGCATTGGCGTAACCACAGCTAGTTAGCAAAGCCTTTCGATCGAACCAACCTCGGGAAAAGGTTTTCTTGTAGGTTTTCTCCCTTTTTCGTGCCTGTTGGGTTATATTCACTTCTGGCTTGTCTGTTCAGAGTTCTTTTACAACGAGTTTTTCTGCTAATGTTCTTCTTTCGAATGGATACAGGTGGAGAGATTTAACTGCATTTGGGGCTAGCTCAACTCCCACGACTACATTAGTGCTACTCGGCGTCGCCGGGGCCGCCATCCTGTACTCGCACTCCTCGGTGAGGTAAATGTCCCGTGGTGCAGCAGGTGCACTCCTCTAATCTTGGTACTACGGTCGATATTTTCAGAGCCCCCGAACCGTAAAATTCGATGATGATAATTGGCAAAATATTAACTTTGTTGCATTGCAACTGGGGAACCATTGGCTTAAATTCCAGCACTTTAGGGCTGAGTGAACTGGAGCCCAGGGAAGACAGCCTATTGGCCACTACTACACCAACATGATAAACATAGCGACGTAGCCAATGGCCGCGATAAATTGTTCGTTCATGTGTCTGTGGTGCAACTGCACTGCGTTTTAAAAATTTTGCAAGAAAAGGAGTTTTCCCATAGCGTAAGCTTACGCAATACTCGTTCCCTCTTCTCAGGGAACTGAGGTAACGTTAGTAAGCAAGTAGTCTAGTTTTGCGTGGGAAAGCAAATAACTTTGCAAGGGAATGCAAAAGTTTTGGGTGGGAACGCAAATATCTTTGCGAGGGAACGCAAAAGTTTTGCGAAAAACGCAGTTACTCAGAGGAACACAAAAGATTAGAAAAAATTAATTTCCCTTATCCTAAATTTTTTCCACCACCACGACCCTTTAGGGGCTTCGTAGTACGGGTCTTGACTGCTTCAGAGCTCTGAGAACAGCCACAACACAAAACAACTGGATGCAGAGGAAGAGGAGGAACTGCAGCAAGAAAAACTTTGTGTATGTTTTTCACCTTTTAAAAAAAAAGGTCAATAAATAAGTATGAGATAGAGGATCCAAGTATGATTATCCAGGCCGCCCCCTGAATGGACCTGCCATTGATGTTCTCATGTTTAGCCACTAGATGGCAGGAGAGGAATTTACTAAATATCCAGTGTGCATGCAGACAGTTTAACAAATCAGCAGTCACTTCCATGCAATTGTCAATGCTCTCCTGCTAAAACTTATAATGACAGAGAGAAGGTTAGTGTGTGACAAAATAAGCTTTATGTGCATACTTAAAATAAACTCCTTCCTCAGCTTGTCGTTCTTCAGCATCCAGACACTGAATTAAACACAAATGACACAGACTATAAAAAGGTTCATTCATCCTTTTAAAAGGAGGTCCTCAGACAGACAGACAGACAATTTACCTTATGTATTAAGTAATTATGAAACCATTAAAATCAATAACTTTCTTGCATTCCCTTAAAATGTGTTCATGATGAAAATGATAAAATAGTTTATTAATATTTGATGAAAAATGCTTCCAGTGCTAAAAAAAAAGAAAAGTAGACCCCCACTGCGATCATAAAGATATATGAATTCTGAAATTAGCTGCTGTATCCTTCAGTTAACCCCTAATTTCCATTTCACTGAACCTCATCCACCCACACATTTATTTTATGGTTTGAGATAGACTACTCATTGAGCTCCTGTGTAGTCATTACCGCACGCCATTAATGTCATCGCCGAACCATTAGTTTACTGGCTATATCCCGCTGGGAAAGCCCTCTGGATTTAAATGTGATAAGTCATTTCTCAGCTGGCTGTACGTGACGAAATGTGAATGCTATAGTCTCAGTCTGATCACATAAACACTACATTGATTTCCCGCCAATAATATATGTAATTTATGCACTTTGATGCTCATAAGTGAGTCTGTTTAGATTGACTCATTGGTTAATCTTTTAAGCAGGTGTGTGGTGTGACACTGGAGTGACTCTCAGTGGTGTCCTGTACACATAGCTGTGTTTGCATACAGATGTCATATATCCACACATCTCTCAAATGCTGCCCTCAAAGCCTCGCGTCTGTGTTTGGAGAACGAGCTGAAGCAGGAGGGACTGTAGATGTCCTTTACATCTTTCAACATAACACGTCTATATAACAACAGACTGAATTCTAAATCTTAAGAGATTTTTGAATGTCAAAATAAATGGGAAAACAGTTAAATTCACACAATCTGCAGGTTTTGAGATTGTTATCATATATGTGAGCTTGTGAAGGGCAAAACTGTATGAAACGAAGTAAATGTCAATATGTTGTTATGTTGCTCATTTTATATTACAAAATGATCCATGCAAATGTACAAATCATAATGTAATAGGGAAAAAACCCTTCAAGTCGCTTTGAAACAGAAGTTGTGATAGTCTTTTTTTTCCCTGTTGTGACGTATATCTGAGTAAAACGGCTTCTTGAACACGAACAAATGTATGGGAGGACTTGATTTTATCCATCAGGTATTGATTGGTTTGTTGGATGGTTGTAGTTTGCTATTGGTGGATCTCATGTGAGTGACAGGTTGCTACACCAGTAAACACGTCAGAGAAGAGAAGAGCTGCAAGAGGGAAGGGAAGATATTTTGATTAAAGATTATGTAGGTAATTAATGATTTATTACAAACAATATCTTACTCCTTCAGGGGACCATGAACCAGGCTTTATAGGTGTCATGAGAGCACGCATCCAGCCTGAGGCGTAGCAGCCATTAAACCTGATATTTACAACTTCTGCAAAACGTGATTATCGCTGATGCTTTACTAGAGTGTTGTGAGTGTTTCACAGGTGCTGCTATGTGGTTGCTAGGTGATAATGGTGGTTGCTAGGTGGTACCCGAAATTTAAAGAGATCACCTCAAGTCTTTGTGATATTCTGTGTCCCATATATTTGCGGTTCTTTTCCTCCTGATAGCCATTACCTTAGTGTAGCCTATACGTCTTTTTGTTCGATTTTCAAATATTTTGTTTAGCTTCATATCGATGTTTGTAATATTGTGATTCACCTTGTAGCTGGTTGGTTTGATCCATGGCTTGAAACCCTTTATCTAAGACTTTTAAAAAATCCCTATGGAAAAAATACTTCCAAATCCAAGGCAGACTGAAACGTGGGCATACACTGATTCATTCAGCAATGAGAGAGTCATTGAATCATTCACCCAACTGATTCATTTAAAACGCCTATTAATTCAGGAACGAAACAAGTGACAGTTTTTATGAGTCATTGAATCATTTACTCAATCAATTTGCAAATAAATTCTGATGATTTGACTATAACTTCTTTTGAACTATTTACATTGGCACAACAAAATACGTAAGTTAACTGGCAATATTGTATCTAAAATGTAAAAGTTTTTTCACAAGTCTGGCTTACCATTGCTCTGTGAATTTCAAAAGGAATCAATAGTGAGGACGAAAGGTTTCCACGTGCAGATTTCGGAAAAAATTACTTCTCGGTTTGAAAATGACTTCTCTGTGAAAGGTTGCTTTATTCATAGATATACTAATTTGCGTGCAAAATTTCGCTCATCTGCCAACGCTTTAAGGTTGTAGACTGACCAACAGCACTCTTGCTCTTGTGATATACTTAATTATATGTCATTAGCTGAGTATTTATTATCAATTTATTAGCATCAGAAATCCCTTTCTCACATCTCGTTCACATGTCAGAGTTAATAATAGTAATGTGTTCAGTGAACCGTCGCGTATATAATGGCTGTAACAATATCAAACAGTCTTTTTGCTGTACCTTGTCTAACAGCCAGTGGTGAGATGTCAAGCTGAGATAATGGAGGAGAGAAATGCTCTGTTCACTTGACCTCAATGTGTCATGCTGTGCACCTCAAACTTCTAACAATCTCCAGCAATATCAATGGGAGAAAAAGATCTTACACAGAAATGTGAGACACTTAGCACCAAACGGACTGGAGCTCTTAGAAGTGAGAATGAAAGAGACACGGAGGTTTCCTCAGTGTGTGTAAAGTATCATGGGTAGTCTCATTATGGGAACAGATCACAGGAGCAGCTTCATGCCTCACTAATGAGTAAAGCCAGTTCAGGGTATGAATTATTATAAACAACACATGTGTTATTCAACTTTAGCTTTCGTTAACACGTGATATTAGAGTCACGTGACAGATTTGTTTCACAGGCATTATACAAAAAAAAAAATTAAACATTTTTTAGCGCTGCACATTAATCAAAACAAAATATTTGATTGTACAATATTTCATTAAATGTAACATTATGAACCATCTTTAATTCCTGATGGATAAAAAGTCTCAACCTACTTTTTTCCCCTCTTCATATTTTCATTTTGAACTGTCAGATTGTAGAAGTGCTTGCAAATGCCATTTAATATTGACTTTTAATATGTATCATTATGCAAATGGTGTGTACAACATTGTATATTCTGTATGAAAAATGGTTGTAGCTGGTGTTAATGAGTAAAAACCCTCACAAGAACTAATGCAGATACATTTGTGGACTTAGATTTAATGTAGTGTGGGCAATATTTTATTTTACTTTGCATGATCTTTTCATAGGTTTCAAGGCCAATGAGGCCAATCCTGTTCATTTTGGAATTTTGGCTAGACTAGGAATTGATACGCAAATGTTTCAAAGCTTCTAGAAGCCCACAAAAAAACCTGTGAAAATGGCATTTGAATACATCTTTAGATTCTGCCAGTGGATGCCTACACTTCTAGCATACTTGTTAAAGTTCCCCTGTGGTGAAAATCAAAATTGTTGTGTTGTTTATATGTCTATGTGGTGTTTTTAATATGATTTAAGACAACCCATGTGAAAATTCATAAGTCAATTCCAATGCTGAGTATTTTCTCCTGAAAACTGCAGTGAACCAAAGACAGTCTCAAAAACACGGTTTGAAATCGCTGGTGTTTCTGACGTCACAAACTACCTTGTAACCAATCAGATCAACATGTGGATCTCTGAGCTGGTGTGAGTGAGTGGAGGCGGGGCCAATTAGCATATTCATAGAACAACGTATACTGAATGAGGCAAGGGTGTAGTTACATTCAAGCTATTTTAAAGGGGTCATCGGATGCTAAATTCACTTTTATATGGTGTTTACAGTGTGTGGAGACAATCACCAAACAATGAAAAAATCCATTCACTTCATCAAGCCGTTTGAATTTTCTGAGCACTATGATGTCATAATGCTCATGCTCCGCCCAAGACCACTGACGTACTGTACCGTATTAGCATATTTCTGCCCTCAGCCATTCGACACCCCCCATGGAAGAGAGGGGTGGGGTGAGCAGTTGCTCATTATCATTTAAAGTCCCCGTGAACCGGAAGTTGCAAACGACTTTTTTCCAGTGTTGTGACGTATTTCCGAGAGAAACGGAATACTAAATGAGGCAAAATAATGGGCACCTGGTACCTCATTGGATCTAGAAAAGTAGGTATTTCATTCAGAAATGGAGGCAGATTTTAATGCAAGTTTACAATCAGTTGTTGAGGATTACTCGCCGCCTGAAACACCGCCAGCAGTCCTCTTCCTGCAGCAGGAGGACGAGGAAGATAAAGAAGAACAGGAGCACATGGAGGATCATTTAGTCACGGGGGGAATCAGACCTTACATGTTTGAGCCGTTACATGCGGAGGGTTCGAATGGTCACCTGGACGTGGCGGCTCAGGAACAAGTTCACACTCGCGAGCATCTCGATGTGTCCCAATGGTAACACTAATTGGTATTATAAAACTATTTTTATTTGCTATTACTGCTGCAACCTTAACCGTTATGATAGTAACCTGCATTTTATGTTTTCATAAGTTTTTGAATGTTGTACATTGTCTAGAATAGTTGCCTACATCTATAATTGACAGATAATTAAGCATACCACGATTAAACCACAACTTTAATTTGTCAACTTAAACTGTACTAGGCTTTTCATTCAGGTGCTCCTGTGGCTACTGCCAGCACATTGACACTGGTCCTGAAATACTATGTTGTAGGGAGGTTAGGCAGGTTTGTGACAGAAGTGCAGAGAATGGGTATCATGTTATGTTCACACGCTGTCAATGCTCGCAAACACACAGGCAGCCTGTCTACTGTCAGTTGGAGGGGCGTGGTTATGGATGTTAAGCAGACACCAAAACAGTCAAACTTACGTCATCAGGGAAGGTCCTCCAATGCAGAGGGGAGGGGAATTTTCAGATTTTGATTAAAGACAACGAAGCCAAAACATTTTTTTGTGTGGATTGACTTGCATGGATGAATTGTTCACCACAAAACGATCAATTTAGGCAAAAAAAGGAAGTATGGTCAGTTTTGATTTCATGGGGACTTTAAAGAGACATGCACCGAAACTGGTCGCTGTGAACAGAGATGTTTTTGAGGAGGTAAAAAGGGTGTTGTTTTACACAACCATTGAGGAATTTTAACCAAAGTATGTTACAAACTTTACATGAAGACCCTAAAGAATCATACCAACTTCTGGAAATGGGCATCCGATGGCCCCTTTAAGGCATCAATAATTTTTTGACTACAGGGAGACTTTAATTATACTTGGTGTTAGATTTTCAAGAGTACGTTTTTGTGTGTGCGTGTGTGTGTGTGCGCGATGGTATGCTTGATGAATTCATCACACAGTTATATAGAAGAACAGACCCCTAGGCTGTTCACTGATCGATTGCTCCTGTCTGCCTTCCTGCCTGCTGTGAGTTTGTTTGCGTCGAGGCTGTAAGCTCTACGCCTCGTATTAGCTTTGTATTTCTTTCTATTTTGAACCATCATTTACTATCATTTCTAGTTGTTTATATAACTAAACACAGTTTACCCACCATCTCAGATTAACCTTACATCGCTAGCTTCCGTTATTGTTAGCACAGCACGCTAGTGTTTACGCACCACCCGCGCTCATTTATTTATTATTTATTTTCTCTCGCGCGCCCGCGCCTTTGAGTTCATAAAAGCCCAGGTAAGTAAGAATCAGTCAACACAAACGGTGAGTAATGTTTTGTCCTGTTATTGTCATTAATGTCATAGTATATGGCTTTAGTATAGCCTTCTCCGATGGCAATAGGATTTATTTGTGATAAATGCAAGGAGACAGTCAGGCTGACGGAAAGGATTTCAGAGCTAGAGACACGCATCCAAACTTTAATTGAGGATAGTAAGGATAGTACTAGAGCTTTAGATACTATTTTGGATGCGCCTAGCATAGTGAACTCTGTACACGATTCGGTTCCGCCTGTAGTAGAGCCCACGCAGCAGGGCAGATGGGTGACCGTGAGAGATCACTCTAGTCGCGGATTAAAAAACCACTCTTCCGTTCCGATTACCATAACAAATCGATTTGCCCCACTCAGTGAAACACCCACTGAGAATTCTGTTGATTGTGCCCTGGTAATTGGTGATTCGATCACACGGAACGTGAAAATAGAGACACCAGCCACCATAGTCACATGTTTGCCGGGAGCCAGAGCGCCTGACATCAAAGCAAATTTTAAAGCGCTGGCTAATGCTAATCGTAAATTCTCTAAGATCATTATTCATGTCGGCACTAATGATGTTCGATTCCACCAGTCGGAGATCACCAAAATTAATATTAAAGAGGTGTGTAAACTCGCAAGTACGATGTCAGGCACTTTGCTCTGGCCCCCTTCCTGTTCGCAGGAGTGATGAGATAGTTAGCCGATTGGCCTCACTCAATGGTTGGTTGTCTAAGTGGTGTCCGTTGAATAATATAGAATTCATAGACAATTGGAAAAGTTTTTGGGGCAAGCCTGACCTGTTGAAAAGAGATGGTGTTCATCCCTCCTGGGATGGTGCTGCTCTTCTCTCTAGTAATATGGCACATAGTCTTAGAGCTAAAACATGACAATCTGGGGCTCAGGTCAGGAAGCAGACAAACTGGCTAAACCGACCGTCTGCTAGCGGCCTCGCGTCACCAAGGTCAGATAAATCCCATCACATAGAGCCTCTTTCACCTAGATATCATCATATAGAGACTGTGTCTGTTCCCCGAATTTGGAAATTCAAAAAACGTCAGGTAAAAAATTTAATTGATGTTCAACAAATAAAAAACATATATAATACAGATGAGCAAATGATAAAGCTTGGGTTGCTGAATATTCGATCCCTTACTTCAAAATCGCTCATAGTTAATGATATGATTTCAGATTATAATCTAGATGTGCTGTGTTTGACAAAAACCTGGCTTAAACCAAACGATTACATTACTTTAAATGAGTCCACCCCACAAGATTACTGTTATAAACATGAACCTCGTCTGAAAGTTAAAGGGGGAGGTGTTGCTGTAATTTATAGTAATATTTTCAAAACCACTAAGAAATCTATTTTTAAATATACTTTTTTTGAAGTGTTGGTGCTTTATGTAAAAATATATAGTGTAAAAAATAAATCGCGTTTGAGATTTCTGCTGTCTACTGTATACAGGCCGCCAGGGCACCATAAAGATTTTATCAAAGAATTTGTGGACTTTCTATCAGAATTAGTATTGGCTAACGATAAAGCACTAATTTTTGGTGATTTTAATATACATGTAGATAATGAAAAAGATGCATTGGGATTGGCACTTAAAGACATTGTAAACTCAATTGGATTTAGACAACACGTGTCAGGACCCACTCATTGTCGTAATCATACTCTAGATCTAATAAATAATCACATGGAATAGATGTTGATGCCGTTGAAATTCTGCAGCAGAGCGATGACATCTCAGACCATTATCTAGTCTCATGTAAATTACATTTAGCTAAGGCTGCAAAGCCGACTCCGTGTTATAAATATGTTAGACCTATAACTTCTGCCACTAAAGATTGCTTTATCAATAATCTTCCTAATCAGTTTCATCATCTCAGCATCCCGGATAGCTTAGAAGAACTTTATATTGCAACAGAAACTTTTAACTCTCTCTTTTCCAGCACTTTAGACGCAGTTGCTCTGTTGCGCTTAAAGAAGATTAAAGTAAATAGTCCAACGCCGTGGTACAACGAGCACACTCAGGCCCTTAAGAGAGCAGCAAGAAAAATGGAGCGCAACTGGAAGAAAACAAAACTAGAGGTATTTCGGATTTCATGGAAAGGGAGCTCGATTGCTTACAGAGAGGCTTTAAAAGCTGCTAGATCTGCTTATTTTTCAACCCTATTAGAAGAAAATAAACATAATCCTAGGTGTTTATTTGAAACAGTGGCTAAACTAACGACAAGCTTCAAGCACAGAAGTTTCCGGGCAACACAGTAATGACTTTATGAACTTCTTCACTTATAAGATTGATAATATCAGGGACAAAATTATAACTATGCAACCGTCTACTACAGTATCGCATCAGGGAGTGCATTGTAGTCTCCCTGAGGAAAAATTTTATTCATTTGTTGCTATAGGAGAGGAAGAATTCTGCAAATTCGTTAATTCATCTAAATCGACAACTTGTATGTTAGACCCTATACCGACTAAGCTACTGAAAGAGATGCTTCCAGAGATCATAGATCCTCTTCTTAATATCATTAATTCGTCTTTGTCTCTAGGATACTTACCAAAAACCTTTTAGCTGGCTATGATAAAACCGCTTGTTAGAAAAACGCAACTTGATTCTTCAGAATTAGTCAATTACAGGCCGATCTCAAATCTGCCTTTTCTGTCAAAGATATTAGAAAAAGCAGTATCCTCATAACTGTGTTCCTTTCTTGAAAGAAATTATATCTGCGAGCATTTTCAGTCAGGATTTAGACCGCACCATAGTAGTGAGACAGCTCTCATTAGAGTTACAAATGATTTACTTTTATCATCCGATCGTGGTTGTAGCTCTCTATTAGTGTTACTTGATCTTAGTGCTGCATTTGACACAATTGACCACAACATTCTTTTAAATAGACTAGAAAACTATGTTGGCATTAGTGGAATTGCACTAGCATGTTTAAATCATACTTATCTGACCGTTATCAGTTTGTAGCAGTAAATGAAGAGATGTCTTATCGATCACAAGTTCAGTATGGCGTACCACAAGGCTCAGTACTAGGACCGCTGCTGTTCACTCTGTACATGCTACCATTAGGAGATATCATTAGGAAACATGGAATTAGCTTTCACTGTTATGCCGATGATACTCAGCTGTATATTTCTTCAAAACCTAACGAAACGTACCAATTCAGAAAATTAACGAAATGCATAGCTGATATAAAAAATTGGATGACTAGTAATTTCCTACTACTAAACTCTGAAAAAACAGAGATTCTAATTATTTGACAAAAATCTTCCACACGTAATAAACTAGAATACTGTCTAACACTTGATGGCTGCTCTATTAAGTCTTCGTCGTCGGTTAGGAACCTGGGTGTGCTCTTTGATAGCAATCTTTCATTTGAAAGTCACGTGTCTAGTATCTGTAAAACCGCATTTTTCCATCTTAAAAATATATCTAAATTACGACATATGCTCTCATTAACAAATTCGGAACAATTAGTTCATGCTTTCATGACATCAAGACTAGATTATTGTAATGCTCTACTGGGTGGTTGCCCTGCACACTTAAGAAATAAACTACAGCTGGTCCAAAACGCTGCAGCTCAAGTTCTTACTAGAACCAGGAAATATGACCATATTAGCCCGGTTCTGTCAACACTGCATTGGCTGCCTATTAAACATCGTATACATTTTAAATATTGTTGATTACTTACAAAGCACTAAATGGTTTAGCTCCGCAGTACTTGAGCGAGCTCTTAACGCATTATAGTCCTTCACGTCTTTTGCGCTCCCAAAATTCGGGCCAGTTAATAATACCTAGAATATCAAAATCAACTGCTGGCGGTAGATCCTTTTCCTATTTAGTACCAAAACTTTGGAACAGTCTTCCTACCATTGTCCGGGAAGCAGACAAACTCTGTCAGTTCAAAGCTAGACTAAAAACACATCTCTTTGACCTAGAATACACATAATACATTATAGACTTCTATAATTCAATGTTAGGCTGCATAGATTAGGTCAGCCGGAACTGGGATCACTTCCCTTAAATCCAGATGTACTCGTTACATCATAAGAAGAATGGCATCTACGTTAATTTTAGTGTCTTTGTTTATCCCGAGGTTTTCCCCCCAGCCTACCGGATCCAGGCCGTATCCAGATCTGACTAGGAGCTTTGCCTGGACCCGATGACAATGCAGTGCTGAAGCACCAACTAGCCTCTCCCTATGGAGGATCCCTTTCCCACTCTACAGATAAAATCACGTTCTTTCCATAATTGTTGTCACGAGTTGCTCTCTCGTTAATATACCTGATGATTTTGGAGTTAATTACTTAAAATGCAATTAACATTATGCAAAAAACAGAAAAGCACAAGCTTTTGTGTCAGGCTGTTATGTGGTAAAGCTAAATGTAATGTTAGAATTGTTTAAAGAGTGCAGCAGTCGGGTCCTGGAATTAAAATCTCCGTTCATTTTTCTCTATAGGTAAACAAATTTTAACTATAACCTATAAACCTTTAAGACATATCTACTGTCAGTTACGAGGTTGTTAATCAACTTGCTTCTATTGAAGCCGTCAGCCTGCATTATTCCATAAAATCATACTTAAAGTTTACTATTTATGTATAAAAACCCAAAATGTAGATACACAGCTTTTATTCACAAACAAAAATGTAATCAAATAAACAATGACTTCTCCTTGTCATATTTTTAACACAATATGTCAACAAGATAAAAACATGTTGTAGAACATATATTGTACTCTATATATCTAGCATACATTTATATAAAAATGATCAAGCTTTAAAACAAAAAAGGTAATATAGAGATATTAACCACGAATATTATTGCAATTCACAATGGATATGTAAATATAAACGCTCCACAATAATGATAAATATATCTCAAGCATACATGAAGTCTGTATATATAATGTATGTGTGAAGGTATTTTTAAAGCATTATAAATCTTTATTCCTTATAAGACACATTGCAATTGTGTATTTTTACGTAAACAATATACATTTTATAACATGGCTCTACAGAATACTTTATTCTGATAAAATATTTTATAATGATGGCTAAGTTATATTTCACCACTGTCCATGGCAGCATACCAGTACAACACTTTTACTTTACTATTTATTAATTAATTTTATCTGTCTACTGTATATATATATATATATATATATATATATATATATATATATATATATATATACATACATAATTAAATGTAATATTCATTAAATATTTTTCAAAAGAAAGCCTAATTTCTAATGCATTTTATTATTTAAAGGTCTTTACAAGTGAATAATAATAATACTAATACATTATATATACAGACTTCAAGAAAACTGTTACCAATCTCTCTTTGAACCAAAGCTTACTTCTACAATATAAATTCCAGAAAAAGAGAAACAAACACGCCCGTGAAATTCATATAATAAAAAAACAACAATAATTGGTCCTTTTTTTAAACACTTTTTTTAAAGAGCAGAGGAAGTACTGTCAAAAATCACGTCTCTTTGAAAAGTGCATGCTCATATTAATCACAAAAATGTCCGTATGAGCATTACGAGTCTTTATGAGTCGGAGTTGAAAGTAATTGAGGAAAGCCATCATGCCTTGGGCCGCAGAACCCGTCTCCACTGAGTCAAAGGCATCCATACTGTGGTTCAGGCTGTAGTTGAGGTCGGTTCTTCTAGTACGGATATTGCTTTTGTTTCTTCCCTGCAAAACAAGCGAGCCAAGTGCACAGCAACATGGCGGAGGCGGCGCCCGCCCCGGTGCAATAATATGCCCAGCCGATCTGACAAGAGCCTGAAGACAAGACAGAGAAAAAGAGTGTGGGCATTAGTGAACTTCTGAAAGCTTCAGATGACAAAGAATGAAGGGATCATATGTGTGATGGATGATGTTTATTAAGAAATGGTATGCGACAAAGATTTTTCTTTACTTAGCTTTTGGAAAAGTATGGTACAAAGTTGTACAATTTGGCACACTGATTCAGAGATTGTTAATATCCCTAAAGTCTCTCAAACCTTATTAGCACAAACAGTTTTAAAAGAGTTCAGTGCACCAACAAAATTTTAGTATCATTGATATACTATTACAGTTTTTGTTAATGTTTTGAATTTTATTTATTGTTATATTTTCTATTTTTATTTTAAATGTAGCTAACATTTTTAGTGATTTAGTTTTGTGTTTTTGTAAGTTTTATTTGTTTGTTTGTTTTATATGTCTATGTTTTTTAATGAAGCCAATAATCATTTGCAAACGTCAGTCCATGACGTCTGGCATACTGGCATACGCTCATGAGCAGGGCTTGACATTAACTTTTTTGTTCACCAGCCACTGTGGCTAGTGGTTTTCCAGTTACTAGTTACAGTTACTAGTTACTAGCCACTCAGCATTTTCACTGGCCACAATTTTGAAATAGATAACCATGGGGGAAAACGTCTCGGGTTATGACTATAACCCTTGTTCCCTGAGAAGGGAACGAGACACTGCATCGAGATCGACACTTTGGGGACGCTCCCTAAGCGTGCGCCTCTGAAGTATGAATAAAACTAATCCAATCCTGATTGGTGTTGCGTCGTGACGTAACATGTGACGGCATACCCGGAAGTATAAAAGTGACGCTGTCACAACACACACTAGCCTCGCGATGAAGCAAGGCGCTCAAAGGCCTCGAGGGGCGTGGCAGAACGACGCAGTGTCTCGTTCCCTTCTCAGGGAACAAGGGTTATAGTCATAACCCGAGACGTTCCCTTTCGAGGGAACTCAACACTGCGTCGAGATCGACACTTTGGGGAACGAGTGCCCACTAGGCCACGCACCGAATAGGCCTGTCCCGGAGTGAAACTGTCTAGGCACTCAGCAAGGACTGAGCACGTGTGCGCCAGGCGTACTTGGAAGGTGGAGACTGTAGAACCTGATAAAAGTATGCGGAGTAGCCCAACCGGCTGCCTCGCAGATCTCCTGTAGAGGTACTCCCGAAAGAAGGGCCCTAGAAGAAGCCATGCTTCTAGTTGAATGGGCCCTGACGGCTAAAGGTGAAGGCAAACCGCGCACCTTGTAAGCCGCAGTAATAGCCTGGACTATCCAATTACTAATAGTCTGCTTAGATGCCGGGAGCCCCTTCTTAGGTGACCCAAAACATACTAATAACTGGTCCGACCTTCTCCAAGAAGAGGACCTCCCAAGGTACACGCTCAAAGCTCTGACGGGGCAGAGCAAATGAAGCTTCTCCTCTTCTGCCGACACATGAGGTGGAGGATGGAATGCCTGAAGGACTACAGACCGAGCCGTGTTCGAAGGAACCTTAGGTACGTAGCCCGGACTCGGGTGCAAAAAGGCCTTTACTCTGCCAGGGGCAAACTCCAAGCAAGCTGGTGTTACTGCCAGGGCTTGGAGATCTCCCACCCTCTTAAGAGAGGTAACGGCCAAGAGAAAAACCATTTTCTGCGTTAAATCCCTAGGCGAAGCCGACTCTAGAGGTTCGAAAGGGGCCAGGGATAACCCTTCCAGAACTATAGCCAGGTCCCAAGCAGGAACTCTAGACCTGGTTGCCGGCCTCATCCTCCAAGTACCGCGGAGAAACCGAATGACCAACTGGTGCCTCCCCAGGGGCCCATCACTTAACGGAGCGTGGAAAGCTGCAATGGCTGCCACGTACACCTTAAGCGTGGAAGGGGAGAGACCCGCAGAGAACCGATCTTGAAGAAATTCCAGAACTGAAGCCACCGGGCAGTTTACTGGATCCAACTCATGTTCTCTACACCAAGTGGCAAAAACATTCCACTTGAGGCCATATAATCTCCTAGTAGATGGAGCTCTGGAGCTAAGTATAGTTTCAACCACTCCAGCTGATAGACCAGCATTCAGGTACTGAACCCCCTCAGAGGCCAGACCCACAATTTCCACAGCTCTGGCTGAGGGTGGAGAATTGTGCCCCCCGCCTGAGACAACAGATCCCTCCTCAGAGGAATCTGCCATGGCGGAGCTATCAGGAGTGATACTATGTTCGAAAACCACACTCGGGTCGGCCACATTGGGGCAACCAGAAGAAGACTGATGCCCTCCTGACGGACCCTCTCCAGGACTCCCGGGAGCAGAGCGATCGGGGGAAAAGCGTACAGGCGAAGCCTCGGCCAGGCCTGTACCATGGCATCCAACCCCAGAGGGGCTGGAAGTGAGAGGGAGAACCAAAGTGGACAGTGGGACGTCTCTCGAGACGCAAACAGATCCACTTCCATTGGTCCAAACCTCTCCCATATCAACTTCACCACGTCTGGATGAAGTCTCCATTCCCCGGGCCTCAGCCCCTGCCTCGACAGGATGTCTGCTCCCTGATTCTGAACCCCCGGAATATACATTGCCTTGATAGACAGTATTTTCCCCTGGGACCAAAGAATAATCTGATGCGCCAGTCTGCACAGAGGGCGCGATCTGAGTCCCCCTTGTCGGTTCAGATAGGCTACCACCGACGTATTGTCGGATCGTACTAAGACATGGTAACCCTTGATGTCTGGGAGGAAGCTCCTCAAAGCCCTGAACACAGCCATCATCTCTAGGCAGTTTATATGCCAAGAACGATGATGGTCCTGCCACAGACCCCTGGCAAAGCGGCCGTCCATGACCACGCCCCAGCCCGTGAGGGAAGCGTCTGTCGAAACGGATTTCCGGCGACATGACACTCCCAACACCGGCCCTTGGGATAGGAACCCAGGTTTCTTCCATATTTGCAGAGAACGAAGGCATCTGCGCGTTACTCTGATTAAACGAAACGGATTCCCCTTGGGAGAAAACCCCTTGGTTTTCAACCACCACTGAAGGGGCCTCATGTGCAGAAGGCCCAAAGGAATAACGTTGGATGCCGCTGCCATGAGACCCAGCATTCTTTGAAATTGCTTTACAGTGATGGCCTGGCCCAGCCTTAACCCAGATACCATCGCCAGAATTGACTCGACACGTGCGGGAGACATTCGTGCCTGCATCGTAATCGAGCTCCACACGATTCCCAAAAATATCGTGGACTGGGATGGTTCTAGCACACTCTTTTTTACATTGAGTCTCAACCCTAATTTCTGAATGTGGCCAAGGACGACATCTCGATGCCGAACTGCCATTTCTCGAGACTGGGCCAGAATGAGCCAGTCGTCGAGATAATTCAATATACGGATGCCTTGAAGTCTCAGTGGAGCAAGGGCTACATCCATACACTTGGTGAATGTGCGGGGAGAGAGTGCTAGGCCGAACGGAAGAACCCGATATTGGTAAGCTTCGCCCCCGAAAGCGAACCTCAGGTATCTCCTGTGACATGGAAGGATGGAGATGTGAAAATAGGCGTCTTTTAGATCTATCGTGACAAACCAGTCCTCGGATCTGATTTGACTCACGATTGCAGGAATGGTTAACATCTTGAACCTGAACCTCCTCAGAGATCGGTTCAAAACCCTGAGATCTAGAATTGGCCTTAACCCCCCATCCTTCTTTGGAACTATAAAGTACCGGCTGTAAAACCCGGACTCCCTGTCTAAAGGATGAACACGTTCTATGGCTTCCTTTAGCAGCAAAGTCTGCACTTCCTGTTCCATCACCTGAGCCTGCTCTGGAAGTACTGCAGTTTGCACCACCCCAGAAAACTTGGGGGGGGCGGCACGCAAACTGCAGTCTGTATCCTGATTTTATTATATGCAGGACCCATGCAGATATGTTGGGAAGATGATACCATGCCTCTACAAAATCTACTAGGGGTACCAGCCTCTCGAGACTGGCCTCTGGTGTTCTTCGAGCATCTTTCTCGACTGCCTGAAGCGGAATACCGGCAGGCTGTAGTCGATACGGTTCTTTTAACCATAACTGATGCTTTACTAGAAAATTTTCGCTGGAAAGAGATGCGGCCCGAAGCGTCGTTGACGGCGGGCAACCTACATCGTTTCCTAGAGGGCTCCGCTGCGAGAACAACCTCGGTTGCCCTGCAGTGGAGGGGACCGCCCTCAGAGGTCCTACCATTCCGGTCAGGACCTCTTCCCCGAAGTCCTCCTAGCCTGAATGACTTCCCTCAGGTCACCCCTCTGGCTGGAGGACTTCGATTTCTGAGAGCGCTTCCTCTGTTGCCAAGCTCCAGGAGGAGGGGCTCTAGAGGAAACGCTCTCTTTCTGCTCTGCCCGGTGAGAGTAGCTGGCTGCTGGCTGGGGCTGATCGCTCGGCCCCACCCTACTCGATTTGGACTTAGCCTTACGGGGGAGGTACTGCTGGAACGCCGCAGATTGTTTCTTCGCCTCCTGAAACCTGTCGACGACCGAAGTAACGGCGTCGCCAAACAGGCCAGAAGGCGAGAGCGGCGCATCCAGCAGAAAAGACCTATCTTTATCTTTTATTCCAGATAGGTTCAGCCACAGATGCCTCTCCGTAGCCACCATAGCTGCCATAGAGCGGCCAATGGCACGGGCCGTCTCTTTTGTGGCCCGGAGAGACAAATCTGTGGCCTTCCTCAACTCCGCAATATCCTCAGGAGTTGGCCCCTCCCCCTCATCCAAATCTTTCAGGAGGTCGGCCTGGTATGCCTGCAAGACAGCCATAGTGTGCAGACATGAACCAGCCCGACCTGCCGCCATGTAAGCCCTGCCTATTAAAGCTGATGTATCTCTGCAGGGCTTACTAGGCAGCGCCGGGGTTTTTAGGGAAGACGCCGATTCAGGGGAAAGATAACCCGCTAAAGCTTCCTCTACTTTCGGCATCTTCCCATAACCCTTGTCCCGTGCCCCCATAATATTGCTATAATCAACCATACTGGGACTGGAGACACGAGACGAGTGCGGTTTATCCCACGATCTCGAGATTTCAGAATGGAGATCGGGGAAAAACGGCAAACCCCGGCGCTGAGGTTGTGCTCTCTGCTGCAGGAAACGCTCATCAAGCTTGCTTTTCGCCTGCGTTCCCTGCTCATGATGTGGCCAGCTAATATTGAGTCTGGCCACTGCACGAGTCACAACCTCAACCAGCTCCTCATAAGCTTGGCCGTGAACTGGCGCGCCAAAATCACGGTCATCCGCATCAATACTCAGCACATCTACTTCCTCAGAAGCAGAGAGCTGAAGCATTGGGACCTGATCGTGGGCAGGAGAAGCCGCGATGCGGGCTCCTGGACCACTCTCAGGGGCTACGGGATCCTCAGACGAAGAATGAGAAGGTGCCTCAGCAGCCTCATTCTCATCTAAAAGATCCCGCTGCGAGCCCCACGATCTCAATCGCCGCGCCGCCTCAACAGACGCGGGACCAGAACCGCGGGGAGCGCGAGCCTGACCGTGCTCATCAAAGCACGCCAGCCGGGAGCGCAGCACTCTAATGGGTAGTGCTTCACAGTGAACACAAGCAGCTCCCTCGAGAGCTGCCCGTGCGTGCTGCGCTCCCAAACAATTCACACACAAAGAGTGTGTATCCCCACCCGTAATAAAGCGAGGGCAAGGATGCACACACTTCTTGAATTGTTCGCTGGCCATCATATATATATATATAGATATTGATATAAGGACAAACAACACCAAATAAGACAGACAGTTTTTCAACACAGAGCGCTTGCTGAAGAGCGAAAGCTAGTGTGTGTTGTGACAGCGTCACTTTTATACTTCCGGGTATGCCGTCACATGTTACGTCACGACGCAACACCAATCAGGATTGGGTTAGTTTTATTCATACTTCAGAGGCGCACGCTTAGGGAGCGTCCCCAAAGTGTCGATCTCGACGCAGTGTTGAGTTCCCTCGAAAGGGAACTGCCATATAGATATTTTAAAAATTATCTCATGATTCTGATAACTCCATAATTTGGCAGTAGGCTATATTAGGGCTGCTGTAACTTTAAGACCAGACACACTGACCCATTATTCTGTGCGCGCACTTTGGATGAGAGAACAAAATATGCGTGAATAAGTCGAATTACGCACAATCGCACGCCAAAGTTCAAGCCCTGTAATAGTAACAATATTCATCCAGAGCAAATGAAACGAGTGAGCAAAGGGATGGTTTGTGTCAACTCGCTGTCGGAGAGATGAGAGAGCGAGAAAGCGCAGGTATTGTGTATGTGTTCTGTGGAAAATTTGTATTAGAAGCGTTTCAGATATCGAAAAAAGCGATATTTATGACAACACTATTGTACTTAGTTCATTATTTCAGATGCCTTTTTAAAAGACTAATTATTCAACCCGCCAAAGTGACTAGTTGGAGTGACTGTGTTTCCAAAAAAGCAAAATCCACCCGCGGTTGGCGGGTGTTAATGTCAAGCCCTGCTCATGAGTATAAAAGGGCATCTGAGTTACACGTCATCACCTTTTTTTTGTCTTCAGAAGCTGCTTGTTTGTATGCACGTGTAAGATAAGAGCTGGTTGGATCATCGAGGAAGCTGGACATGCACTTTATGTTGCATTTGCAGTAATATTCTCTGTTCTTGCTTGATTTTCTCCCAAGGGATACAAACGTAGCATTTGCATGGAGCGCGTTCAGCGCTTGAGAAAGTTGGAGGAACTCATGTCAATGCATTCTCAGTAAGGGCTCTGTTACTACTTGATTCTGTCAAGAGAGATAAGAATCTAGTGTTTGCATGGAGTGTGTTTAGCTCTCGAAAGAGTTGGAGGAACTCATATCAATGCATTCTCAGTAAAGGCTCTGTTATTACTTGATTAGATAAGAATCTAGTGTTTGCATGGAGTGCGTTCGGCTCTCGAGGGAGTTGGAGGTACTCATATCGATGCATTCTCAGTAAGGGGCTCTTTTACTGCTTTATTCTCTCTAGAGAGATACGGAGTGCTTACACAGAGCGGATTCGGCTCTCGAGGTAGTTGGAGGAACTCATGTTGATGCTGTTATTGCTTGATTCCCTCTAGAGCAGTGGTTCCCAAACCTGTCCTGGCTCACCCCCAACACTGCACGTTTTCTTTGTCTCCCTAATCAAACACACCTGATTCAACTCATCAGCTCATTAACCCATAACTCATCCTTAAGGATGCTGAATGCATTTATTGTGAATGCATTTACTGTCTGAATTGTCGCGTCTGGTTAGGACACGGTGTTAGGTTGCAACTCGGTTCCCTGAGAAGGGGAACAGGACGCTGCATCTTATTGCAACACCTCGGGCCTTCATGCGCGTCTCCCCTCAGATAAAAATTGATGATGTTTAACTCAGGCGCCCTTTTATACTCACAAGCGCTCCGCATGTGACGTCATGGAGAGTCCATCTGTATCATCCAATGATAATTGACTTTTGTTTACATGTTCCTCGGACACAGGTCTTGTGATGGCGTTCCACACAGCGTCAATACAAAACACAGCGTCTTGTTCACCTTCTCAGGGAACCGGGTTGCATACGCAACCTAACACATTTTAGTTTTTAGTTTTAATTTAGTTTATGTTAGTACTTCAACAACTTAATCTAAAGTATATGAGAAATGTTGCCTTGGCAACTAACTGAAATAAATACTGAAATACTTTTTTAAAATATTTTATTTCAAGTAATGACATTTTTTTGGTTTTATGGTTTCATTTTACTTTTAGTCTAGTACATCTAGGACCAAAATATAAAGTTTTTTTTGCATTCATGCCAAAGTTAAATTAACATAGCTTCTAAAATCAGTGAAGTGTTGAATATTTTATTAGTACAAATGAAGCTGCTAATTAAAGGCAGAAAAACAGTGGCATCATAATGATGATTAATTACATAAAATTGGAGAGTGCCATGCAGTTATTTGCTTTTATATAAGTTCAAGGGCATTCACGCTAAACATAGCATCAGACTGATGTGAATAAAACAGACTATGGCTGCTTAGTGGATCAGCAGGCAATTCAAATTACAAAATGAACAGGAACGACCAGATTCTATAACTTAAAAGAAGAAAGACAGAAAGCAAGACCCTGAGGCATTAATTAAGGACTGTTACAGGTTCCCTACAGTTACATCAAAGGACCAAAACCTCTTGTCTCATTTAAAGCAACACTCATAGGGAGACAGACAAAACTTCTGGGCCACATTTGTTTGTTCCCCCATTGCGGCAAATATTTCAAACAACTTTGACGCATTTGCCCTTAGCTTTCAAATCATGTGCTGCCTTTAAAATAGTAAAACTCCCCAGAGTGAGAGCAGACAACCTCAGGAAAGAAATATTCTCAATTCTTCCCAATTCTTTTGAGCCAGACCCACTTGATGTTACACTATAATGCAGCTTCTTACTTTGAAATCATGCAGCCCTTTTCACTCTTAATAGCTGTTGCAGCAACTCGATAGTTTTTTTCTTATGAAAAATATTCCTTCTGACAAACAGCCGAGGTCTGGGATTTTCCTAATGCAGACATGGTCTGTCATTTTTATTATAGTTTGGGCGCTGAATGCTAAACAAGCTCTCTACAAGTCTGAGTACTTGAATCAATGGTCATTTGCATTCTATCCTTTTCATGTTCTCAGTCTCATGGTGACTCATAGTTTGTTACAACATTTAGTGTTGTTTGCTAAGGCAAGAATTGCTCTAACTATCGCTCATACTTTGAACGTGAATGATGCCTCAAAACTATGCGGCCTGTTGAGAGCCGTGCTGTTACTGTTTAAAGCAATTGAATGCACAATTATAATCTGATGAGTGATAAAACAAGCAGGACCTTTTTGAGTGAACTATACCTTGTGAAAAATAATTGCACCTAATTGTATTTAATGTACACTTGAAGTGTACTTACATTTTAAGTATATATTTTAAAAAAAAACTTATAATATAATATTAATTAAATAAAAGGCCACTTCAGTGTACTTTAAGAGAGTACACTTCCATGACTGTTCCTTAACACTCTTAAGTACACTTTTTTTTTTTTTTTTACTTTAAAATACATTTTAAAACTATGGCGTGGTTTCACAGAGAGGGCTTAGATTATTTAAGTAGCTTTTATAAGTGTGCCTTACAAAAAAATATTACTGCTGTGCATCTGGAGATAAAACAAGGGCACTGACATATGTTAAGATATCTCAGTGCAAGTTGTGTTCAGTTAAAACAGCTCCAACTAGCATTGTAGTCTAGGACTAGGCTTAGCCTTGTCTGTGAAACCGATGGATTGTTATAAAATAATATTTTGCCATGCTTAAAAAAAAAGTACACTTATTTTAATGTGTTGAACATACTAAAGCACATGTAAAGTACTTGATAAATAATTCAAAGTATTTTTAACCATGTATCAAAGACAATAGAAGTAATTGCATAATGTTCTTAAGTCCTATTTAAGTAGGCAAAAAAGAACTCTAAAGTTCAGCTAATTGCAGTTAATATAAATTTAAACTCATACATTTCTATTTTATTGCAAATATTATGTAGTTAACTACATTACATTTAGTCTGCACTTTTAAAGTATATTATTCCCGTAATAAGTGCTCTTTTTAATATATGATAAAGGGTACCTCTTTTTTACAAGGGATCTCTTGAAGCAAGGTCAATTGTTGGACATAGTGCATGAATAGTTCAATGCTATCACAGTGTAAATAATGTAGATGTTTGAAGATGTATATAAAGTTCCATCCTATATGAAGGTGACATGAGGCCGTACCAAGTTCAAACTGATCTGAGCTGTTGTTACACGTCTGTCGGACCTCCTCGCTGTCCCACCCGAGAGGATACAGAGCACAGCCTGAACCGATGAGCAG
Organism: Meda fulgida; assembly: GCA_030578275.1. NCBI lineage: Eukaryota > Metazoa > Chordata > Actinopteri > Cypriniformes > Leuciscidae > Meda > Meda fulgida. The sequence continues at coordinate 8,303,497 of CM060630.1, forward strand.
ACCTGCAGAAACAGACACAACAAGACATGAATGACGTTACTCATCTCATGTATAGACTATACGCATGCGCACAATCATTAGTGGTGTTTGCTAAGCATACAATTTGCTAAGGTTTTTCAAAGTACCAGCCCTAAGTATTAAACTTTAACCACACAGTTGTGATACCTCAAATCAAGTGAAATGTGCTATCTATTTTCTAAGTGATCAGACTTACAAAAAAATCCCATTGACTTAAAGTAAGCAGCCACCTACTATCCCGAACACCTAAACAAGCAGTTTGTCTACTAGTGGGCATTGTAGTGTCATCAAATATTATAATAAATATTATAATTGTTACGGTGCAGAAGGGAAGAGGATGATATTTTTGCAGCAATTAATTGATGAATCCAAAAAACAAACAAAGAAAACAAGAAGACAGTATTCCAAACTAGAACAAACACGATACCGGAACAGGGACCGGAAACGCAACAGCTTTACAAAAACATGTAAAGAAATAAACTGACAAACAAAGATAAGCTATATACTCGGGGTAACAAGGGGCTTCACAAGGCACAGGTGATAGAAATAAGTTGCTAAAACAACAAATGAGGGTAAGTGGGAACAATGTGAAACATGATCTAAAAACAAGAAGTGAAATTAAACCCAAGGAACAAAACAAGTGAACATGTTACAATAATAAAACGGAAACAGCCTTTAAACCAAAAATGAGGTCAGGTACATAATCAAAGGCTAGAACACACTACAAGATTTTTGCCTCGATTTGCAGTCCAGTAGCCTGGTTGACACCAGACCCTTCTCAGTCGTAACTGAGAGTGTGTCTGGGGAAGGTTCATTCACAGGTCATTTCCAAAGGGGCGTCACCAACGGACGTCGCTCAAATGCCTCTGGGCGCAATTGGATAGACCTAAAACCAATCAGATCGATCGTCATCGTGTAAAGTCAACGTTTGTGATTGGTGCCTCGATTTGGAAAGATTGCAATGGGCTTGAATGTGCTCTTGGCCAGACTGACTTGCAGAGCAAATCTAAATTTGCCAGAAGTTCGTCTGGGTTTTCTCCAGGCTAGCAGTCCAGACAAGGTGACAATAATTGCCAAAAATCTGCGCCAGTCTGCAGATTTTGGGCAGTCAGAGTTGACAGAGTTCACAGAAAATTACGTACTGTATGATGGGCACAGACTCAAAACGTTCAGCTTTAGATTATGATTCAATTCATTCGGAGGATCTTAAAACATGTTTGATATTTTGAACAGATAGTGAATGAAGCGTCGCCGTGTTAAGGAAAGTTACTTTGGTTGAACTGGATCATCAAAGGGCTGCAGCAAAGACACTAAAACTACAATAATCATCATGTTCACACACAACACACACAACACCTCTCCACTTATTCCCGACTTCTCTCAACATGAGGACAGCAGAGCTGTCAGTGGATAAAAGGGAAAACAAAGTAACATTACTTATTTTAAAAAAGTAATGCATTACATTACTAGTTACTTAAAAAGTAATCTGACTACATTACTCAAATTACTTGTAATCCGTTACACTAACACTGATGCATTGCTACTAAAACTGAAGCTGTCTTCTATAAAATAAAATACAATATACAAATACAATAAAATAACTAAATAATAAAAAAGTAAATGAACAGAACACACATCTGTTCAGATTTTAAAATACATGTAGTGTATCCCAGGCTTTAGTGAAAAAATAAATGAATAAATCATTCTACAAGTTTCACACCAAAAATGGACTGGGATCAGTTGAATCCCTGCTGAAACTAGCGGGCCGAGGCCTGGTCCCCAGTGCCACAGGGAGATAGTGCCACTTCTCTGAAATCTCAGCCGGGGTCTTGACACAGAGTCCCCCTGAATCCAGCAGCTCTGTCTCCGGATAGATACCGGCCCGCAGGTCTTCTGCTAAGGGGCTTTTCTATCACATTAGCTTAATCCTTTTCACTTCGCCCCTCACATGCCTATCAGTTTTAGTGGGGCGAGAGAGAGAGAGAGCACTTTGAGGCACGATGATTAACCCCCGTCACACCGCACACACTTATTGCGGTGGGCTGAGAAAACATACAGGAATTCATCTATACGCTGCTGTACACAGTTTGACCGAGGTGAGATATGTCGTTACACACTTCTATAATTCAATGTTAGGCTGCATAGATTAGGTCAGCCGGAACTGGGAACACTTCCCTTAAATCCTGATGTACTCGTTACATCATCATAAGAAGAATGGCATCTACGCTAATTTTAGTGTCTTTGTTTATCCCGAGGTTTTCCCGCAGCCGACCGGATCCAGGCCGTATCCAGATCTGACTAGGAGCTTTGCCTGGACCCGATGACAACGCAGTGCTGAAGTGCCAACTAGCCTCTATCTATGGAGGATCCCTTTCCCACTCTACAGATAAAACGTTGTGATTCCGGTTCGCGTACCCACCCCGAAGTGATAAAATAAAACAAAATTCTGTATCAAATTACAGTGACTGTAAATCCGGCCTCTAGTTCATAAACGCCAGAGGAGAACTGGCCCCCGACTGAGCCTGGGTTCTCCCAAGGTTTTTTTTTCTCCATTAGGTCACCTGATGGAGTTTTAGGACACCAGTTTTTCGGTTCCTTGCTACTGTTGCCTTTGGCTTGCTCAGTTGGGGATATTCGAATTAATTAACCAAGCACTAATACCATTGATCAGCCCTACCAAACGTGGATGTTTTTTCCACTAAGAAACAAACATTGTTATGTTATTTGATTGATACTGTGAAGCTGCTTTGATGCAATTTGTATTGTGAAAAGCGCTATATAAATACACTTGACTTGACACACACACACAAACACAAGCACACCGATAATCAAAGTCTCTGTGCTGCTCATTTTTAATATGTGTCCAGACGTTGAGATATTAATCAGGAATTGAGAGAGGAAATCATAAAAGCCCACCGGAATGTATATTAAGATATCATCACAATGTGCTTTGACATTTGGAGGTGCAGATTATTAATGTCTCATTGATGCCCGTGTTTTTTAAAGGCATTTCTAAATGAAACTATTTCGCACCCTCAAAAATGCATAGCTGTAGTTGCAAGATAAAGATGACAGCTTCTCATACCCTTGATTTAATCTCAAAGCAGTTGTAAAGTATATGGCTCGCAATGCCTTTGTAGATGTAGTAGACCTTCTGATGCACAATATTTTGGACTAAAAAATATAGCTTATACTTTTGATGAATGATACATCAATTCATGAGATCTTGAGAAGAACGATAAAAATGGCAATACAAAATATATTATTTTAGTATAATGGACATACTATTATAGTTTCAATTTTTCATATTTTAAATGAATCTTTATTTTATTTTATATGTCTGTATAGTTTTGATTAATTTTATTTTTAGTTATTAGTCATTTTAGTACCAGTTAAACTAAATGTAAAATCAGAAGTGTTGACTTAGCTGAAGGTTTGTTTAATGCTTTATTTTTATTTTTAACAAAATGTTTTTGATATTTACACCTGTTCACATCATGAATGCTCTTCTGTGTGAAATCTGTGTCAAACAGATACAATTGCTTCATATTATTCTCATATATTTATATATACAAAAACTTTTTTTTTAAAATATATGACCAATATAGCTTTGGTTATGTGGCTATGCAAGCTTACAAACAATGTGTGAAACATATATCTGAGTGAAACTGTCACAATCAAACGGCTTCTCGAACAAGAAAAAATGTCGAGTTGGACTTGATTTTGTCCGTTGAGAATTGACTGGATGGTTGTGGTTTGCTATTGGTGGATCTCATGTGAGTGACAGGTTGCCCCGCCCTCACGCCAGTAAACACATCATCAGAGAAGAGAAAAGATGAGCTGCAAGAGCGATGGGAAGTTATTTAGATTAAAGATTATGAGGCTCCATTAATTAAATAAAAAAATGTATGATGTACACAGATAAATAATTTATAATAAATGCTGCAATATTCCATTAAAAAATAAGAAGTGCCTTTGATTTCACGGTAAGTTTAAGAACAAATTATGCAACCAAACTACAAACTAACTACGAACAAGTTTGATTCCAGGGAATGCAGGAACTAATAAAATGTATACCTGGAATTTTTTTTAGGATAAAAATGTTCTGCCAAATATGAAACAGTAACGCTGTTCTCAAGAACACTGAGACTTCGCTTCCAGAATACGTTTTAATAAGTTTTGGGAGTTTATTTTTAGTTCATCTCTGCAAAACGGACTTCAGGGTAGGAGATGGTCTTAAAATTAACACTCAAAACTTACTGTCAGATTCTGGAAGATGAATTCTTCAAATAGTGGTAGAAGAGGATGTGGTGCTGGTCCTTCAAGAGTCACTCTCAATCTGTCTGTCTATAAAGCCTATAAAAAACAGTCTTCATGTATTTCCCAACACTTCAGCTTGTGATTCTTATTAAGAGGGTGTTTATTTGTAGGATTCTTTACCTAACCTAAGTCTCTGAGATCCTGACACCTTGCTCTTCTGGAGACTCCAGGTAGGCTGCAGTTCTGGAAAATGGTGGCGCTGAAGACTTAAGGGTTCCTGATGGTTTCACACTTAATTCTTCAACTTAATTCTTAATTCTTTTGCAGTTAACATGCGTATTTTCTTCTCCACCTGTTTTTGTCTGACCCTGCTGACCCAATGAGCATTTCACTGTCCAATGGTCATGCCTCAACTGCCATTTATATTACTGCATTAGTACTGCATCCTTCTCAAGGGCATTTCATAATTTTTAACTTTTCAGTCTTAGTTAAAGGTGCTCTTTTTTGGCTTATTTTATCTGTAAAAGAAAACTTGCCTAATAATTCTGCACACCTGAATATAAGGCGTTTTTCATTTCCAGCCTTCATGAACAATTATACATCACTTATAAATGATTAAATACAAAATTATTAGTAGTTATTAAGATTAATATGGTTTGGAATTGGCAAAATGTGCCTGGGAATAAAATATGATCAGAAAATCAACGTCCCTAATAATTCTGCAAACACTGTAGAATGTGTTTGACATTGGAAAGCACCACTTAAATTTCAGTGCATGAAAAAATCGATCTCCTTTAATAAGTGTTCATCATGCAAAATCATCCAAAAGAAAGTCAAGCTTGTAGATTTTACGTTTAGTGCCACTAAAACTTTTAGCACAGCTGAAATCTCTATTTTACAAGTTTGCATTTATATCATCTTCGTTGCAGCAGAGGCACAAATGTGTATGCCAGCAGCCCATGTTGTGACGCTAATGTATTCCTGCTGAATATTAAACAAAATCATAAATTCTCTTTCAAGTCGTCAGTAATGTCAAGAGATAAAGAGGCGTGTAATCAGCTTGAAATGCCCCGCAGCACTCAAAAGTAAAAACAAAAGGGGTACAGCCTCCACCGTCCTAAAAAATTAAAGGAATGCAGCATAAGGGATTTTTTAGGTCTTCATTAATCATAAAGTGGGTGTTGTCCTCATTTTAGCACTGAGAGACATATATAACACTAATACAGCTAATTAGCATTGTCATAAAACGGTGTTTCTGTTATCCATCCTTCATTTTTTTATTTATTATTAGCATAAAACGTATTTGAGGTTAAAAAGTGAGCAAAAAAAAAAAAACTCTAATATTATGAAAAAAAATCCAATTATTATGTTCCGATTTATTGTTTATTCACTTGGGAAAAAATTAAATAAATCAGTTTTATGAAGCAGATGGTAAAGGAAAACAGGAAGTGCAGAACAACAAAAGACTGTTCTTCTCATCATATTCCTCAGCTGTAGCAGGATGACAAGGACAAACGGAGAAAAGGTTTCATTGCCTGTTGATCAAAGTTTTGCTCCTGTCTTTTATCTTTTCATTTTCTTCCCTTTGTTCGTGCACTTCAATCATGCGATCATTCAGGAATTGTCTTCCATTGCAAAAATGTTAATGATGCATATTACTTATTGATTCAAACGAGAATGTGTGCCAGATAATGATGGTGTTCCTGTGCGAACTCTCCACGGGATCTGGAGGTGAGGCAACATGGCTAATCATCTCAAGATCTGAGGTGGGAAACCACAAGAAAAAACAAGTCTAACTAAAACAGCAGGTTTATTTTGTATCTGGTAACTGACGTCTATTGCATAAGAATGTGCATGAACTTAAAGGGATATACTTAACTGCTGGCAAAGTGGGATTTCAAAAAAACTTGACACATTTTTTAAAAATCTGTCCTACAAGAGAAAACAGAGAAAAAAGGCTGTTGTCTTCCCTTTTGCCAAACAGGTAGGAAAACTTCAATACCCATAATGCATGGGCATGTTGCCGTACATGGCCACTTCTACCAGTCTGCTATGGATACACTTACCAGACTCTAATACCGCCTTGCTTTAGTTGGAAATACCTCATAGCAAACTTCATGTCATAATGGTGTCGACTTGTGTTGTTCCAGATGCAATGAATTTCTTTCTTCGGCTGAGCATAAAAGAAGATATTTTGAAGAATGTCGGAAACCAAACAGTTGATGGACCCCATTGACTTCCATAGTATTTTTCTTTCCTACTATGGAAGTCAATGGGGACCATTAACTGTCTGGTTACCGACATTCTTCAAAATATCTTCCTTTTTGTTCAGCAGAAGAATGAAATTTGTACAGGTTTGAAACAACTTAAATTTGAGTAAATGATGACAGAATTTTCATTTTTAAGTGAACTATTCCTTTAATAAAAACACAGCAGGTAGCTGCTTTTAAAAATGCTTTTGTTTAAAACACGACAAGATGCAATACAATGTAAATTCTGTCCCCAATAAAGGTGAAAATGCAACACTATCACAGCCAATCAGAACATTAATGAAACAAACGTCAAGGAGGACGGGGCTACCCAGCATGACACCTCAGAAACAGGCCTGTTCGGAAATCCCGTCACTTTTCTAACCAAAATTAAAGAATTGTAAGAAAGAAATCGCTCATTTTTTGTCGCTTAATTGTGTATATTGGCTAAGACGAGCTGAGTTTGGAGTCTTGATCTCGAGGCTTTGGTCCAAAAACCTCTGGATCTCGGATGGTCTCAGACAAGACTTCAGTCTATAAATGTCTATGGTATTGGTCAGAATCCTGGATGATCAATTCTTGATTCCAACTCAGTTTCAAGTCACCTATCTTATGGTTGGTAAGCAACCAGCAGGACACTTGATCTAAATTAAAAATAACTATAGAAAGTCTCCTCTCAAGGCATGTGTTAAAAGTAGCGCCGACCACATGCAGTCTCATTTTTCATCATCTTTATTTGATTCCATTTCATTAAGTGTGTTTTTTTACCTCAAGTTTAATCCTTTCCTCCACACTTCCTATATGTGGGTTATTGAAAGACTGAGATGGGTAGAGGAGGGACAGAGGGTGGGTGGAGATTACCAAGAATGGAAACAGCAACTTTATTGATGTGCCAAGAAACCACAGGGAGGAGGAGGATCTGAGCGCCAGCGATCAGAAGCTCTTGTTCACGGGCCTCCGAAGTTGCTCTTGGAAAAACTGGGCTATGATGTGTCTTGTCGTTCGGTTTCATCAAACTTTGTGACCTCATTACGTCTGTTTTTCGACTTCAATGACAGGCGCAAACGAAAGCCCTGCGAGTGCATTGATGATTCACCTCACGTCAGTGTCCCAGATGTGCCTGCAATTACTTGTTTGAGGTGAAAAGCGGTGCGTTCTAAACCAGCGTAAATGTGTTGTAATGAATTCCATCTATTTCAGAGAGGTTTTGACATGCAACAAGAGGTGCTTTGGTTTTTAGAAGCATGGGAATGAAAATGAGTTCCTTTATGGAAATCTACAGCTCTGTTTCAGTGACAGATGTTGCTGATGGCAGGTGTGGAGGTGTAAAACACTTGTTACACTTTATTTTGCACTTATGCCAATGAACAATCTCTCCATGTCTGGCTTCCTATACCGTGACAGAATATGTGTCACAGTGTGTCTTTTTAGTTTTATGATATTGCATTACAGAAGCAGAATATTGAGGAATAATAAAATTTCCAAAAAATGCTAATAACTTTTGAATAAATTTGCCTATTGTAAAGACACTGGTATTAATAGATTCCAAGGGTTATGCTGAAAACATAGATACCAATTATGCCACAGTGAGCCAAACTTCCTGTCCGCCATCTTTATTTTCACTCAATACTCACCTTTTTTCACTCCTCCTAGACCGTTTGTCCGATTTTCACCTCCTAGACCAGGCCGACCAATATTTATGGATTTTGTGTTGATGGACGAAACCGTTTTCATATACGGCAACAGCAAAGTTGAGGTATGATGCCAAAATGACTATTCAGGCTTTATCTCTGATTTTTTTTATTACTCTTCAGCCATTTGCCTTGTCTTTAATTGCTCCTTGCTGCAGTTGGTCTGACACTCCCTGGCATGTTGGCATGTCGTATTGTCTTCTTGCATTTGCACCGTTCTTATTAGTGACCAAGCACTGAAAGTGCGGATGCATCTATTGAAATCGTTGGCGTTCTTATTATTCTTCTTCCATTTCTTCTGCTCTGGGAGGCTATGGCAGCCCATAGAATCGCTTGCGGGAAAGTTATGAAATTTGGCACACATCATTTAAAACAAGAGCCAGAGCAAATACTTTACACTGAATCAACATTTTTATATTCAGAATCAAACTATCTGTGAAATCAGATATTAGTAACAGTAGCGCTGGCAAAAGACGCACAGCCTTATAGCGAGATGTTGGCCAGCCAATATCGGTATGTGTCAGTGAAACAAGCTGGCATGGCAACCAGTAGATTGGGATTGTTGACAAGCAGGTGGATGTGGGTGAGATGATATGAATAAGACTTCTGCAACAGGCGTCCACCCATGTGTCAAGGGTCAACACAAACAATCCCTCACTATCCATCCCAAATCTATGACAATCTCTCACCTTCTATTAAGATCAGACGCCTGCATTTGAGAAGACATCGATCGCTGAGAGTGTAAAACCAGTCCATTACAGGCTGCCATTAGTGTTGTCCATAAAAGAAGCATTCAATATCCGCCTCTGAGTGGATCATAATGAGCCTGCGGTTAATGCGTGTGCACGCTCTGTGATAATCTCTCTAAGTGCCATTCATTCAGTCTGGCCTGAAAGCAAGCCACCCTGCTTCTTACATGCCTACAATTAATTAAATATTAAATCACATGATCATAATACCAAACAGCAGGTTTTAAGGTTTTAATAGGAAATGTGAAAAGCACACACCCTAGTAGACTAGTTGCCCTTGGTGCCACTTATGGAAATCTGTCAGTTGGTGGAAATGTTTTATTGGTTTAACTTAATTACCGTAATAACTTATGATCTTGATTAAGCGTGCATTTATATATAGTACTCATAATGCAGTCGCAAAAAACATTTCTAGTATGCCGTTAAAGGCTACATTCAAAATGTTAATTTAGGCAAGGAAATAATTGTAACAGGAAAGAAACAATTAGACTTGAAATAGTTTTGACTTTAGACTTGACTGGAGTTACAATAGACTTGATTTGAATTAGACATGACTGGTTTTAAAATAGAAATGACGACTTAAATTAGACATGACTTAAAATAGATATGACAACTTAAATTGGATATGACTTAAAATAGACTTAACTTAAATAACACATGACTTGACATGAAATCAACATGACTTAAACTACTCTTAACATAGACTTGACCTAAATTAGTCTTGACTTAAAGACTTGCTCTTAAATAGACTTGACTCAAATTAGACGTCTTGATTCAAATTATACATGACTTGACTTACATTAGACATGACTTAAAATAGACCTAAATTAGACTAGACTTGAGGTAAACTACACAACCTAAAATAGACTTGGAAAAGTGTATATTGGGATCAAAACCGTGGCCAGCATAAATGGGGCATATCCCGTATTACCATTGGTGTTATTTCATAGTTCCAATAATTACTTTAATATAAATCTAAAGTGAAGAATTCACTTTTAACTAGTACAGCCCACACCCAGTTGGCACAGAAAGCTCTCGGATGGAAAGCAACGAAAAGCATGTAGGCAAATGCGGTGTGAGACATAATTTCCCCATAAATGCATTAGGGAGTATTTATTCTCATGGTATTTTATGAGTTCATGCATTTAAATTGTGTGTCATTTCCATCAGTGAGCATACATCATTTTCCACATTCACACACAGTCACTTTCACTCACAAATGCCTTGATTGGCTGACAATTTTTTAAAGGCCTCCAGTGGTTACATGCATGACTGGGTCACATATTGTTCAGAGACTCTTTTAGACAAATAAGTCCATAATCTATATGTGCAAGGTTTATGAAATGAAACCTAAGCACTCGTTTCTAAATGTGTTGCTGGGATGCCAACATGACTGAATGCTTTCCTTCACGCTGTACAGCAAAATCATGCAGGTTTATGAAAAGTCGGCCTATGTTTATCCACGTAATAAAGGTTGAAAGGTGAGTTCTTAATCCAGCCATCAGAGGTTTACGTTCTCTGCTGAAATCCTCTTTGGAGTGAGAACAAGGCTTTTTCTTTCATCTGTCTGCCAGTCCTCTGTCTCGGGATCACTTGTACCTTTTGTCATCCTTTCCTAGTCCTCTTCAACGGCGCCTCAGGAATTCTGCGCCCCTGCTCTCTGGCCCACACAATGCCATTCAGGTTTAGCATTCAAAAGGGCAGAAAGGAGAGGGCAGGGCGGAAAGAAATAAGCCCAGTTGAGTTTTAGGGAGCGAGCAGAATGGGAGCCGTGAATAGGTCACGCCGGAGCCGCTTTTAAAGGGCTGCTGTCAGAGGCTTTGAAAGAATGAGGAGCACTGTGAAAAACAGCCCACCGAGGGATGAGGGCATGGCGGTGACTGTCGAGGTGAATGAACCGTCAGGACGGGACCTGCCTCTCCCTCAGACACTTTCACAGGGGACGAAGACTGATGGAAGGAGAACAGAATGGCCCAATGGAGAAGAAACAGGAGAAAAGAATACCAGAGGAAGTACAAGGACCAACTGACAGAAAACGACACATTAAGATGAATGTGAAAAAAACAACAGAAGCCAAAGTAGCTACACAAAATGAGATATATGATTGAAATAAATATTTAGAATAATATACATAATATTACAAATAGGATCTACTTTTTGTTATAGATTTAAAAATTATATATTATTAATAGGGCTGTCATTTTATTGTTTTAAATTGTGTTTTTAAAGAAAACAATTACATTATAAAGAATTTTGCCGCTTGACTTATACATTAATTTGTCAATAATGAATGATCCTATACGCATTAGAAGACTGCAGGCCAGTGATATGCTGTTAAATGATTTGGGGATAATATAAAAACACTTCTAAAGACACTTTTTTGTATTAAATGCTTTCTTCTGCCACAGAAACCTTTAGCTTTTCTCATCAAAATGAATTAATTACTGAATTTATTACTAATCTAATTAGTTTCTATAAATAATTTAGATATTTAAATTGTTATTAGTGTTATTTTAGTAGTATTGAGATATTATAAATGTTTTAAAGTAGTTTTTATTTTGTTCTGCTTTCATTTTAAGTTTAGTCACTTTCATAGACATACTAGTCATTATTTTGTGTATTTTGTCACTGTATTTAAAAAAAATGTCTATATAGTTTTTATTATTTTTATTTAAATTTTTGTTTTAATAATTAGTTAAGTTAAACTAAATAAAAATTATAAAATAGGTAAGCATGAAGAATCTGTTAATATTGATTAAAGATAAATAAATGATAGTATGAATAATAAATGTAATAAAATAAATATGAATCTACATATTATGTCATAAACCTATAATTAGTTACTATAAATCATTTTTTTTGTAAATCTTTTATATTATATATAATTTATAATAATGCAATATCATAATTTATATAATGTATTATTAATGACTGTAAATAGTATATATATTATATTTTTCACAGATATAAAAATATATATACATATGTAAGTGTGGTGAATAGCAAATGACTATTTCTGAGGTATATTGATGTCGTTCACATGAAGTATTGTGGCTGAAGTTTTGCCTCAGGTTAACGCACCCCAGATATTGAGATCTTATTCATACCTGCAAACAATATTATCTTTCATTTTGCAATTTTTCAAGAAACCATTATGCCTTCTTTATTTTTAAGGTCTCTTAAAACACATCAGACAAAAGTCTTGTATAATGTGAATATCCTTAGACTATTAAAATCGTATTTTCCCAGAGTTTGTCAGGTTTGTTGTGATATGACTTTCTTTATTGCAAAGTGCTTTGATATTCCCCCGCTGTCCCTGTAACATTTCATCTTTTTTTACAGTCCAAAAAATATCAGCATAGTTGTTGGAGTAGCCTTATGCTAAAGTGAGTTTATCATTAGAGAAAAGCTTTCCCATAATCCTGTGAGACAGCACTATGGATTCTTCTAGGGTCATTGAAAGGGTGTATTCTGCGGATTGGAGTGGGAGGGGATGGAAATTGGGGTGAGCAACTTCGGTGGGAAAGTTTGGATCTGGAGTGCAGTAAATGGAGGCTTGAGCGATTACGTGTTGAAGACCGGATAGTTAAAACTCTTATACCATTAGATGGCTGAACTTGAGAGGATCAGATGTGTTATAATTCTGATTATATCTTCTGTGTGAAGCAGTCTGGGAATGTAGCGCTGGCTTTAGGGCATTAGGGAGAGAGTCAAAGGTCAAATCACTATAAATAAGCCATTGTTTTTCATTAGTGTCATCTTCATCAGTTCACACATACGAGAGAAGATCTGCTGTATGAGAGAGAGTGAGATGGCTGTCAGCCCATGAGAATTGCTCTGAGGAACTACAAGGTCAGGTCAGACTGCATTAATCTCAGCAGGCACTGACCCAATGAAGACAGAGGTCAAAGCATGCTAATGAACATTACTAGATCTATTTCAAGAAGTAGATTAGCCAAAAAATTCAAAGATCTGTCTTATATCTACCTGTCTACCTTATGGAATTTACGACATTTATTACTACAATATTTTTCAGTACATATGATTGGCATATACACAATATATACTAATCCTTAACTCAATCTGCTGGCAATCACATCATTATCAGTACAGCGCGCTTTCAGAAACCCTTCACCTTTGAACATTTCTTGTTGTTTGAGGCATTACTGTCTTGTTTGCAAGCCAAGGCAGAATTAACCAAATTAAAGCCCCATTAAAAAAATGGTGGTATATTACACGAAGCAATCGTTTCAGCAGTACTTGAGATAGACCTCCGCAGTTCTTTGGCAGGAACTCAATTTGTCCGCATGGCTATTATGTCTTTCCTGAAACCCATACCCATCTCTTTTCTGCAATTCCCACTCCATCTCCATTGATCTGTTGTCCACTGAATATGTCAGGGGTCTCCAGTCAATAGCCGGATTGATCAAATCAAACACTTAGTAAATCAGGCCCTGTTAATAATCTTAGGGTATAAATTCACACCAAATGAAAACACTTTAATGAGGCACTTTAAATCCAGTTTAAAGGGATAGTTCACTCGAAAATGATTTACTTAACCTCCTGTTGTTTCCAAACTTGATTGTCTTCCGAGAAAAACAAAAGAAGGTATTTTGAAGAATGTACCTGATGCTCTTTTCCATACAATTGGAAATCAACTGGATGGAATTGAATGAATGGGGTCTGAAGCTTTCAAGCTTAAAAAATAAAGTTACATTTTATTTTAAGGTGTCATTGTTACAGCGTAATTATATATTTAAGTACTGAGTAATAAAAAGCAACTACATGTACTTACTGTAGGGTTAGGGTAGGATTAGGTTTTGGTTGAGGGTTGGTTGCATGTAATTATGCATAATTTACTGCTATTACTATGGAAAGTACATGTAACATATTTAACAAGGACACTGTAAAATAAAGTGCTACCAAAAATAATCATAAAAGTGGTCCATATGACTTTAACAAAGAATGTGTTACAATATTGCATTACTCCCTAAAAAAATTAACTAATTGCATTTGTGACCTTATATGGAAAGTAATGTGTTACGGTACTTTTCTGTTCCTTTTTCGAACATGAAAACATGAGCTTGAAAGCTCCAGTATCCATTAACAGTAATTGCATGGAAAAGAGGAACCAGTGCATACTTTATAATTTCTCCATCTGCGTTCCACAGACGAAAGACGTACGGTTGTATGGTTTTCGAAACGACATGCGGTTGAGTAAATAAAGACAATTTCATTTTCCAATTAACTGTTCCTTCAAGTTCATGTGTATTCATTTTTTGGGGGGAGAAAACTAAGCCTGTGGAACTACACTACACACTACAGCGTGTGGAATGATGATAAGCTGCAGTCTCGCTGTAAATGACTTTAAGATTGATATCAGAAGCTCACAACTCTGATTCAGCAGACTTCAGACGTGGGGAGCCATTGAGGTGAAGCTGGTAGGAACAGGAATGGTAAAATCCCCACAATCCCTTCTACAATAAAAGCCATTTTATGATACTCAACGTTTTATGAGACTCAACGTCGCTCTCCTTAAGCCTCATTTCAGACGTGTCCGAAGAAGACTTGGTGGAGGGTGCAAGACATAAAAAAGAGGACTAAGGAATGCATTAGTGCTTGTGAAATATTCAGCTTTTTCCTTCTTTCAAAAATGTCTGTCTGATTACTTTACTAAACTGGCACGAAAATCCCTGCTGCGGTACAGCTCAAATAAGTCCATGTGAACTCCTACAAAGTGCAAGTGACTGAGCTATTAAGCCAATGGAGTGCTTCTCAATGCTTGAGGACTTTCAAATGCCTCCTTTATAATTTTGATTGACATCCACAGCAAGTCGCCGTCTCTCTGTCTCACAGATCTTTTAGTAAACACTCAGTTATTCCTTTGCTTTGAATGCTGAGAGCAGTAGCTCCATGTTGAAGACGTGATCGGTCCTCAGAGGGGTTTCGCTCAGTTCCCATGACCCCACACTTCTCTGGCTTCCATCAATAATGGGAGAATTTGTAACAGCCAGCAGGGAAACTAATATTTAGAACTTAAGACATTCACATGCATTCTGGATATGACTTCAAAGGTATGCTACATTTAAGTTAAAGACTCATTGCTGCTGGGTTTCTGGTTGAGTTGGGTGTATTGTTAATAAAACACTGGTTAGCTAAACATCGCTTTCACTGCCAAGCCTGTTTAAAGTGGAGCGGTTAGATGTTAGTGTTGAGGGCCAGGACATGCAATTGTGATGAGTCGAATTGTTCCTTGTAGAGCTCGTAATTACTGCTTGTAAACTGGTAATGTTTAGCTTCATTGTTCTTCACATACTTTAAGTACTACTAACAGCACTACTGTATCCACAGAGGCTGCAGCCAATGAGAATAAAGATTCTCTCAGACGTTTAGTGAAACACTGCGGGTCACGTCAATTCAACATGACGAAATACATTGAGAGTGGTGACCTGCACCATATTAAATTAAAACATTTTTTATAGAAAATATTATGAGTACAGTCTTTATATCATGTGGGCTTAAACCATTCAGAAGACTGAAATACAATTTATTTCTTAATGTAGAAAATGTTCTAAATTTGCACCAAACTACTGAATGCACCTTTAAAGGAGTAGTTCACTTCAGAATAAAAATTTCCTGATAATTTACTCACCCTAAGTCATCCAGGATGTTCATGTCTTTCTTTCTTCAGTCGAAAAGAAAATACATTTTTTGAGGAAAACATTCCAGGATTTTTCTCCATCCAACAGTTTGAAGTTCCAAATTTTGATGAGACCCTTGTTCCTCGGCTGGGATCGTCTAGAGCCATATGAAGCTGCATTGAAACTGCAATTTCTTTTCGACTGGGGTGAGTAAATTATCAGGAAATTTGAATTCTGAAGTGAACTAATCCTTTAATATCAGCGCTTCCCCATTTTTCAAAGCTTGACAGCTACTTTACTTTCATTGTATAGGAAACACATTGAATTAAAAACATACACAGTTTTGTTCTCCAGGGGAAAAAAAACCTATACAGGTTTGAAACAACATGAGCGGGAGTAAATGAAGACAGTTTATGGGTAAATTATTCCTTTAAAACTGCCTATTTATAAGCCTTAACAATAATACTTGATCTTCACGCCTTGGGATAAGCAAAGCACAACACAATTCATCAGCAAGAAACTGTGCTATACTTGGCTATAATCACACCTCTTTCATCTCTGACGCACACAAGGCAGTTTTTTCCACTTTCCGAGGTTTCAGTCGGGCTGTCAAGATCTTTACAACAGCAGATACTGAGCACTGAAGAGAAGTCAGTGAAACTGCATTTAATAATATTTCTACTCCCGGAGCCAGAATATACAGCGATACGCAACATTGGATGACGAAAAAAAAGAGGTGCAGACGACAGAATCTAAAGTATGTGGTTTTCTGCAGTGGTCACCTAGGGTGTAATTTATTTGCAAGTTTTCACACTATTAGCCTACTGAGGTTTCTCTGAGCAAATTAATCTCAACCCCAAAAGGGCCTTTTTACCATAATATGTAATTTCACATTTCTGCTGCATACTTCTGTGTTACATTAAGGACCTCAGAACCGGGTTAAGCCGCTTTGCTCATTTGGTCAGTCTCTGTAGCGGGCAGTGAACTATCAAAGTAAGCCTCTTTTTGCAATTGCTGATCAAACAGGCACTCAGTTCAAAGTCTGCTGGCAATAAAAAACAGCTTAGATCACCAAATTGCGCTTACATCACACTCATTACTAAACTACACAATCACACTTTCAACAAGAAATCCAGTTGTCTTGCATTGAAAGAGGATCTGTGTCACATCTAGAGACTATAATATCCTAGAGGGCTAGTAAACAACCACCTAGCAACCATCCAGTACACCCTAGGAACCATAAAGAGATACATTTACAATTACAAACAAAATGTAACCCTTGTATCATGGTGGCAAGCATTACAGTACTCCTCCGAAAATCTAGTTTTTATAAAAAGATGTTGAATGAATTTACATTTGCCATGGCTTACATGACCTTCTTACCCAAAGAACTGAGTTAATATGAGGTAACGCATACTGAAATATAATGCACAATAAATATGCATGAATATAAGAAGATCTAACTACAGTCTGTCGACTTGCCACTGTGATGAAAGCCATCATATGTCCTTAGCCAACTCTCTGAGCTGCTTATGTTGGGTTCTCTTACGAGAGGTTCTCTCGTATTGCGTAAGTTGCTTACGCTACGGGTAAAGTCATCTTTTCTTGAGATATGAAGCCAAAAATTATCCTTAATTTTGTATTTATTGTCAACGCAGTGCAGCAGCTAGCAGACCTAGAACAGTCTATCTAGCGTGCTCATTGGCTGCCCTGGAGCTTCTGCAGCAGCCTACCACTGAGCCTTGCGTGACGTCACGCCCAACGAGGGCGCTCTACGCGTCCTCTACGCCTCACAGCCCGCCAGAATGGGTGTGGCTTAGCGTATAAAAGAAAGGCTCGGAGACTGCTTCCCTGATTTTCATCTCTTCAGCGAAGCTCTATGAACCGCTGGATCCTGAGAAAAGCCACCGCCGTTGAAACCAGCGACCAGCAAGCAGAGGAAAGCGCCCGAAGAAGCTGGTCGTCTTCGCCGCCTTCAGACATCCGTGTGTGCTGCGCTATCCGGCGACAGTATCCTTTTTGCTCTGCTGTGCCTGTTCGCTGCCGCGACACACACTTCCTAAAAGAGCGCGAGGCGTTTTTAATAAAAATGCCTCGCACTTCCTGTGGCACGTGATCTGCGCTCTCTGCCTGGGCCCAGACCACACAGCCCTCGCTCTTTCGTCGGGAGGCTGCGTCCACTGCGAAGAAGCCTGCGTCCACTGCGTCCCCTGCGGGCTCGACCCGAGGTGTTCAACGCCGAAGCTGTCACTCCGCCCTCTGCTGGGCCGCGCAAGAAGAAGCGCCATTCACAGAGACCGCTGGAGCCTGATGTGGCATTTAGGTGCTCACCGGAGCCCCTCCCTCGAGCTTCTCTCTCTCCTTCTCCGCCTCCCCCTCCCGGACGCTCAGCTGCTGGCTCCGCCCCTCACTGCCGTCGCTTCAGGGGACGAGGCGGAAGGAGATGCCGCAGGTGACAGCTGCTCTATCCTGGCCTCGGACAGTGAGGAGTGGTCAGGTTCTCGCCACTCCACCTCCTCCTCATTCCAGGAATCCGGCCAGACTCGGGCTGGCGTGGACGCGGAACTTGTGCGCCTCCTTTCTAAGGCCATTGACCAGCTCAGCCTTGAGTGGTCACCGCCGAAGGAGCCCGCACCTAACAGACTCGACGGCTGTTTTTTACATCGCCGCCACCAAGCGCCCGCATTCAGGTCTGCACCTTTTCTGCCGGAGCTCCACACGTAGCTTTCTTATTCGTGGAATGCACCATACTCCGTGAGACTCCACTCACATGTCTCTTCAATGCTCTCCCAAGGGGACGGCGCCGCAGAGAAGGGGAACAACTCTATTCCCCCAGTGGAGGAGGCGGTAGTAGCGCACCTTTGTCCGACAATGTTTTGTCTGCCACCTTTGTTTCTCAACGCGCCGCTCTCCCCTACTGGTCTCTTCGGCCCAGCAGTAAACGGGATCGTCGACCGTTTTTCCGAAGTGCAAAAGACCTCGCAGGCCATGAATCTCTTCCTGCCTCGACGCTCCAGCTCAGCTCCAGGCCGCTCACGTGATCAGCCTCCTGCGAGAAGCGCTATCCAGCATCCAGCTCAGCCTCAGTCTTTGCAGCGACGACAGGGCCATCCAGCCATCACAGGCCGCCTCCCCCGTGGGGAGCTCGGCCTGAGATCACGCTGAAACCCGAGCATGTGAAGTCCTCCTAGCGGTAGCAAGGAGGAAAAGATGGTTAAGTCCCGCCGCGGCTGGACCGCCGTCGAAATATCTCGCCCTGTCAGTCCACTTAGAAAAAGCTACTGCAGCGGTATATTTGGCAGCCAACGAGCCGGTAATACAACCCACTCGCCTGCACACAACCGCCGTTTTTACGGCGACCCAGAGAAATCTCAAAAAGAGTATAATATCTGGTTATCCGGCTCACGCCGTTGGTGTCCTAAGTGTAGAAAATGTGCGAAACCCCTCGTGTCTCTCACACTCACAGAGCCCACTCTCATAAAGCTGGCAAATGCCGCTTGAGTGTTAGATGTAGGAAATGTGCCCACAACTCCGTGCCCACACCTACTCTCTGCCCGCTCTGTCACACGGCAAAAACAGCCTCATATCGGTCAGGTTATGAATGTGAGTTACGTGCCCACTCACGAGCACTCACGCTCACTAACAAACACCATGCCCCCGGCGCTGCTCGCGCATCACAAAGTTATCACAAAACGTTCCCAGTTCAAAGCAATCGGGACGTCACATGTGAAACAGCCAGTCATCGCTGTCAGCGAGCCGCCGTATCCAAGCTTGTATCTCCGGATTAAGTTTCTCAAGATTATGAACTATTTGGACGATTGGCTGATTCTGGCACAGTCAGAGATAGAATTCTTATCTCACAGAACAGTGCTCCTCAGGCATCTGGAAATCCTGGGTCTCACGGTCAACTGGACCAAGAGCTCATTACTGCCCAGTCAGTCAGTTAGGAATAGAACTGGACTCTGTGGCTATGATGGCTCATTTATCGACACAGCGCGTGCGCCGTGTTCAACACCTTGCCGCTTCTTTCCAGAAGGGCAGCTTCGTTTCTCTGAAAACATTTCAGAGAATGCTGGGCTGTATGGCCTCAGCTGCAGCAGTGCTTTAGCTGGGCTTACTGCGCATGCGCCCGCAGCAATGCTGGCTAAACGTTCAAGTGCCTCACTGAGCTTGGGCCTCTGGCTGCAGACGAATCAGGGTGACTCAGAGCTGCCGACTGGTATCAGTGGGGGGTGACGATGAGAGCTGTCTCATACCGGAAGGTCATCTCAATGGACGCCTCCAACTTAGGTTGGGGCGCACTCTTCGAGGGCAGACCGGTCTTTGGCCTGTGGTCAGACCAAGAGAAGTGCCTTCATATAAACTGTCTGGAGATGATAGCGGTCGAGAACACGCTGAAGCGCTTCCTCCCGTTCATATGGGACCACCATGTTCTAGTCCGCTCAGACAACATGTCTGTGGTGTCCTACGTGAACCGTCAGGGCGGTCACTCACTGCGCTCGCTGAGAGCTGCGCATGTGCCGGGCCACCTGAACGACGGCCCAGACAGACTGTCCAACATGGTCCCTGCACCCCCAAACAGTCCAGTTGTTATGGCGCCTTTTCGGCAAAGCGGAAGTCGACCTTTTTGCATCAAAAGACAACGCTCATTGCCCGATGTTCTTTTCAAAGAACGAGATATGTTTCCGCCCACTGTATGCTTTCCCTCCGATCTCACTGTTGCCACAGGTAATCAAGAGAATCAGGGAGACGCACCGCTCAGTGCCACTTATAGCCCCACGATGGGAGAACCAAATCTGGTTCCCGGAGCTGACGCGGCTGTCGAGCACAGCCCCTTGGCCGATTCCGGTGAGGAAAGATCTCCTCTCTCAAGCCCGCGGCTCAATCTGGCATCCCCATTCAGAGCGCTGGTCTCTGCACGTATGGTTGATCAACGGATACCTGTTGTCCTAGGCCTCCCCGTCTACATTTCTTAGGTTTTAGAACCTGGAAGTTCCCGCATTGCAGACTAGACTTCTGTCAGTATAAGTGGGGTGTATGTTCTGCCCAGAATTAATCGTGCGCAGGCTAATCTCACGTGACTTTAGCTCTCCTGGTTGAGCTGCACAATATTGGGTTGATGTGCTTTATATAGCCCGGCAATGCCGTTTTGTATTCCCTATGAGTGCTTATGTACATGTGCCGGCCCGCGTTGCTGGCCGCCCGATTTCCATTTATCTGTGTTTCCCAGGATTCCCTGGGACTCATGAAGTGGATGCTTGGCACGCACGGCGTTGACAAGGGGTTACCGTAGCGTAAGCAACTTACGCAATACGAGAGAACCTCTCGTCAGAGAACGTACTCTGTTACCTAATGTAACCTTGGTTCTCTCTAGAAGAGGGAACGAGTTATGCGTAACCTGCCGTGCTTGCGCCACGAGCGACTTTCGCTTCAGTCGATGAAAACCAGGGAAGCAGACTCCGAGCCTTTCTTTTATACGCTAAGCCACACCCATTCTGGCGGGCTGTAACACGCAGAGGGCACGACATCACGCAAGGCTCAGTGGTAGGTTGCTGCAGTAGCCGCAGGGCAGCCAATGATTTGGTCTGCTAGCTGCTGCACTGCATTGACAATAAATACAAAATCAAGGATAATTTTTGGCTTCATATCTCGAGAAAAGATGATTTTACCGTAGCGTAAGCAACTTACGCAATACTCGTTCCCTCTTCCAGAGAGAACCGAGGTTACATTAGGTAACCAAGTACGTTTTCTCAGTTTCCATCATTTTTTTTGTGTGTGTGTGGGGGGGCGGGGGGGGGGGGGGGGTCTTTGGGGGTTCTGTCTGATGTGTGTTCACCTCTGGGCACATGACTGACAGCTGCTATTTTGGTTTTTGGGTTGTTTCAACATAGCAGAGGAACCTTTGGGTTTAAAGCCGCACACATAGAAACGTCTTGAGGCAAGACTTTTCCAAAGCAAACTCTACATCAAGAGCAGGGTCCTATAAATCCTGACTACAAATCCTGACCAGAGGCAGAAGGATGTAAAATTATCACTGCTTTCCTGGGAGGGTTGATGGAGAACAAAAAATGTTTGTATGTTAATGTATGACTGGGGATTTCTTCAACTTTGGGCCTTTTTTTTTCTTTTTGTCACATTAAGGTGACATTAAAACTTGGAAACTTTTCACCATAACATTATCTTACATTTTTTATATAAATTAAAACAATGCTTTTATACATTTTATTATTTTACTCTTGTCCCAGGCAAGAACAATGAAATCCCATTTTACAAAATTATTATTTTTATATATTATATATATATCATACAACCATAAACAGTATGAAATGCAGTTAAATGTTCTGTGTACATAGAATATAATTAACATGAATTAGAAATGTAATTTACAACACAATGTAGAAAAAAATGAAAAAAAAGACAGACAGACAGATAGATAGATAGACAGATACATAGATAGATCAATACATAGATAGATTGATACATAGATAGATAGATACATATAGATAGATAAAGAGCTATAAATTAAATATGAGACATAAAAATAAAGAAAAAATCCCTTGTAAAAGGTAAATATCACCTGTGAACAGAATATGTTTAATGTGCCATTCCCAATCAAACTGTTATTACAATATGCAAAGACTGAAAATATTAAGAAATTCTTTATATTTAGGATACATAAAATGTTAGCTAATGAAATCATCATAAGTTATGAAACACAATACAATTTAAGATCTGGTGGAAAGAACATCATCATGAAAATGTTCATGACTTTCAGAAAAAGGACCCAAAAAAGGGGCCATAGTTGAGGAAACACCCAACTACATTAGTATAAGCCTTAAATCCATCTCAAATATTCCTTAAGTGGATTATCGTAAGAGGCCGTTCACAGAGCGTGTTTCTTCTTTCCACTGTGCTAGACTGACATCTTTGACTGTTGTGCTCGTGTCTCGCAGCTTTTGCAGCATCTCGCACATGAAACAGTGTTCTAAAAATGCTCCTATCAAGTTAAAATAAGTTCAACTTTTAAAAGACACCTTGAGTTTTTTCCTATTCCAGCGCTCTGCGTCTCATGCTTTTAAATGCAAAAACCGTGAAACGGCCCTAAAGAAGTGAACTCGACTCTTTCCATGTTTACTCTCAGTATCTCTCCAGTTTGAGCTGTTTAAAGCGCGTCTGTGTGAGCCATGGGAATTATTTTCCATCAGTACTTCAACCACATTCCACATCTATCTAAATCTACACGCACAAATCAGTATCTCTGCTTCGCCTCGCTTTCACAGCTTTCATGTCCCAGAAGCCTGGAGAGATGCTGATGTCTCGACACTTTCAAGACCACCCGTCTGAGCGGCTAATTAATCCCTCTGCACATAGAGGCCTGATGGAGCTTTTCCCTCCGCTCCGAGTCCAGCGACGGGAGTTCAGCGGGGATCAGTGCTCCATTACACCACTGCAATACACCACCCTGTGCTCCTCAATCACTTTAGCAGCTTTAGGACATCAGATCCCGTACCAGAGACACTGCATTAGGAACAGCTGTTGATTTGTCCTCTTTAGGGTAATGTGGATCCTCTGACGGAATCTTGTATGGAAATGCGATTGTCACACTTAAGTATTACTGGTAACACTTTAAAATACTGTTTCATCCAATAAGGAATAACTACACAGGAACAAATGAGTAACGCACTACAAACATTCTAGTAACTACTAATAAATAACAAGATATACTTGTAGATATACTTATATAGCAACATAATTAACATGAATAATGCATATTTTATTAATAAAGGTAACGGTAACCCACTAGTAATGAGTGTTACTACATCCTTCTAAAAGAACTACTATTTGGATCAGTATTCTAAAGTGAAGATCATGATAACATAATAACGACCTAATATTGACTGAAGTCATTGTAAGCTTTTGAGATTTTTGTGAGATTTTGAAAAGTAATTCCTTCCGATGGATTTGGTTACACTAGTTACACATAAGAACCAGTGTGTTCCCATGATCTTCACTTTAGAATACTGATCCAAATAATTAGTAGTTCCTTTAGAAAGATGTTCTAAACACTTGAGTCATTACTATCCAAAACCTTACCAAAACCTTACAATGACTTCAGTCAATATTATCAAGCTTTTCACTTTAGACTGATCCAAATTATTATTGCTTTAGAAGGATGTAGTAACACTTGATTAATTACTAATGGGTTACCATTACCTTATATTATACATTATGCATCATTAATAGTAATTATGAACCTGTACATAGTAGTTCTTAGTAGTCTTCAATGAGATATGAAAAATAGTTACTGATTAGCTAATAGTGAACTACAACATTCGACTGAGCGCTATTACTTACTAATTCGTTAATCAGAGTTTCTTGTTAGTTATTAGTAGTTACTAGAATGCGAATTGTGCGTTTGTTCATGTAGTAACTCATTAATGAAGGAACAGTATTCTAAAGTGTTACCGACTTTTGTCTCCACCTCAAATGGTAATTCACTATTCATGGACTGATACAGACCTTTTCTGTTATTCAACTTAGTTGAACTTGACAATAAACCTTTTAAACTTTGCCATGGTGATTTCACACTGCGCTTAACCCCGGGTTATCGTCGTTCTAAACCTTGCTTTTAAGGGTAAAGGACTGTTTCACACTTTGGCTTAGCACCGCTTTTTACCCGGGGTTATCAAACTCTATCAAATGATAAAAAGATTGTTAATTGTTAACCACAGGTATGAGAACTGTTGAAAAGTGAAGCAAGATAATCCAGGATTCAATTGACCCGGGGTTTACAATGACCCATGGTTAAATACCTAGTTCTGGCAGGAAACTCTTGATGGCGCAGGCTGATAAGTCTTTGACTCATTTGGTAGCGATCACATCATTATCTGCTCAACATTCAAACAATTACCGGGGTGTTGCTGGTAGCAGGATGCAGCGCACTTTCAGAAACCCTTCCCCTTCCCCAGCTCCACCTGTATATATCTGCTACAGGGGTTAAATCATGAATATTAAATGTCTTACATGCTCACAGCAATGTCTGTAAAGGTATTCTCTGTACTTGCTCTACAGCAGCAGTGCAGCAAATCTATTCCGCCAACACCAAATACATTAACATTGCCATTTCCATTACCATGCCAATCTCTATTATACCAATCTCCCAAGAGTTGTCGCGACTGAACTATTTAAAGTGTGAAAAAGCCCTAATGTGTGCCATCTTCCATGTGTGAAATTTTCTGAAGTGGTAAATAGTTAGGGGGAAATAAAAATCCATAAAGTCTGTAAAAATGAGTTCCACACTGTTCAGGTGACCCTCAGAGGACAGAATATACTCAAATCAGAGGGGACTACTTTTTAAAGCATAATTTACTTTTAACGTCAGTGTTTACTCTCATGGCAAACTATTTTATATTTTTTTGTGAACTGGTGGATAATTCGTAGGAATTCGTACAATCTCATACGTTTTTGTACGATATGCTTATTCCCCACTGATGGTTAGGTTTTTTCATGAGATCCTGGCATTTCCATCTTTACCTTTTTATAATTATTTATTTACATTGCAACTGAATAAAATGAGGATTCCCAGATACAAACTCATATCTTCAATATTGTGTCAAATAAATTAGTTTAGTTGAACACTTTCCCAATCATTTCACTCAAACTGACAAAATGTAGTAATGCAATCTCCAGATTCCTGGAAATATGTCTTTAATTGCATGGGTGTAGCTATTGTGTGTCGTTGTCATACCGCCACCAGCTGGCAGCAGGAAGTGTGGCACATACAACAGACTGAAATAGTCCTCTTATATTTACCATCTTAAATGCATGTGCATTGCTTTTCTAGAGCCGATGACACATAGTTCTTGTGATTGCTGCTGGCAGCTATATTTTTGTATTTTTTTCTTTAAGGCAAGACACTACACAAGACAGGTGAATAGGGTAATATGAATATAGGGTAAATGATTTCCCCAGTTGATTGATTAAAAAAAAAAGTATTACAAGTTTTCTGAAATGTTGTTAAAATTTGCAAATGAGGTGTTATCTAATTAAATATGCACTAAATTGCACACATTTCTAGAACAAAAAATCTGAACATTGGATTAAGTCATGTTCAAAATTCTTTTGACATATTGGAGTCAAAGATTATCTCATCTCTTTTTATCACTCCATAAATCAGAAAATACTGTCACAACACCAAGAAAAAAAAATCAATTGTCACCATTTTTTATTAGTAATTAAATGTGTAAAATGTGTAAAATTAGGCCAATTATATATGTACAAAAAAGTAAAAACGTTCAGAATATAGATAGGAATAAAACTGTAAAGTTTGGTGTATGTCATGGTTTCATTTTAAGAAAAGGGCCTTTAAAGATATATAAAGATACATACACTGTCATTTAAATCTACAGACGCAATACATAAAGTGATATAAAAGATACACTTAAAAGTGTATTTTTGATGTTTTCTTACAACTAGTCTAAAAAAACACCCTGAAAAAAGCCAAAAAGTCCAAAATCTCAAAACTGACAGATGCATAAAAAACAGAATATTTGACATGGTTGTCATACAATAATTGTCATCATTTCTAACAGATCTTGCTGGTAAAAAGTCCTCTATTTACAACTACCATCTGCTGCAAATCAGTTTCAGCTGAATCTTAACTTGAACTGTTCTCAACCTTGACAATGTGTAATTGTGATGCCACATCACTGAGGTGATTGTTTCCATGATCCTGGTTCTGCGTCATGTGAAAATGTTTCTACCATCGATCATCAAGCAGCTTCAGGTTCATGTAAACCTTCCCACAGCTGTCTTTACTCACACAGACTCAAATAACATTGAGTCACAGGTAGGAGCTCAGGAACGCCGTAAAACAAGACACCTGGATCTGTTTGTTCTCAGTAAAGTCTATACGAAATGTCTGGAGGCAATTTAGTTCTCCAAAATAATGAAAATACAGGCTGAGAAAATGTTCTTTTCACCTATGGACTTTCATGAAGAAATGTGAGGTCAGACATCAGGTATTGGATTGACCCAGAGCTCCAGAACTCTGTTGTGAATTTAACACTGCATGAAGCCTTCATGTTAAAGGAATAGCAACAATTCTGATATTATTTACTCACCCTTGGGAAAAAGAAGTGTTTCATTTTATAGAATGTGCACTTGTAGTATACTTCAAATTTTAAAAATGTATATTTTAAAAAACTACACTCATTTCGCACTTAAGTATATTCGTTTAACCCTTAAATGCATGAATGTTTCTCCAATCATTATTACATATTCGGGTCTTTAGCGACCCGCATGTATATCTAACACGGATGCATCTCTATCTGTCGTGATAATACAAAACTCTCCTGATATTAGAGTAACAATAACAGAAGAATAAAAAAAGCATACTTTGTAACCTTTTGGAGCTTGGAAGGGTTCAGTTTGAGCAGATGTTTTATACCATCATTCACTGTCCTCATCAGAGCTCATTTCCCAGTACATTCAGCATCTGGCTCATATTCGCCATCTCAAACACATTCACAAAACTATAATTTCAACATCTTCAACATCAATATTTTGATCACAGACAGCTTCTTCATCAGATTCATCATCAAGTGACAGTGACACTCATATTTCATGGCGTTCAGTAGTTGCTCTGCAGTAAATCACTGAGCCATTTGAAGATTTTTGATGATACTTCTTTTGTTTTCTGCCTGCGGTAACTATGAGTGGAACGTCACTTCATCATTGTGTATTAGAGATTAAATTAAATAAAGGCGAATTGCACTTATTCAGTTATCAAAGATTAAATTATTGTTGTGTAGAAAAAATATCCTTACACTGTTTCACACCTCTGGTCGTTAGAGGCCCTATACAATATTTACAGAAAACGAATGGAAAACAGGCATTCTTTTATTTTATTTTTATTGTTATATTGTTTATAATGAATTGATTAAGGAATACTAAGAAGGTTGATGTCTAACTTTAAAAAATGAATGAGGAGGAGGGTAGTGAATGACGTCCCGGGTCACTATAGACCCGAGTTGCACGTTTAAGGGTTAACGTATATTATTCTTGTGTGCACATGAGAATGTGTGTGCATCATTTTAAAAGTTGTCACACTTTAAACTCTCTCATGATGTTTGCCTTTGGTCTCTGAGCTGATTAGTGTGATATTTCAACATCCATACCATGACAATACTTCCAATTAGATGTAAAATAAATGATGTAGCTCATATATCAGAATCTCTTGTCTGCACAAACAGCCAAAAGCATCTCATTTCCATACAGATCTGTTCATGTACAGCACACTTTAATTTATCATCCGTTATTATAAACATTGCTCCATATACATTAAGATACAAATATATCGTGTATAAATGAATAAATATGCTAATTCTTTTTATTACAAAATACCTACAATGTTTGTACAGTTTTGGTCATAAGTTTACATTTCTCTTGCAGAATAAGCTGAATGTTGACAAATGTGTGCCTCTAATATATTTATTGTTGTTTCTGAGTCAAATGTCTTAAGAGAGTGTGCGGCAAATTCCTTCACAGATTCAGATGTGTGCCTGTGTGTGTCCCTGCACAACCCCCCTCTGTCCCAGACTGCTCATTAGTATTCTATGCATTTATGAGTTCACACACACCCATCTGTGGGAATATGCAACCTTACCAAACCCACCAGGAAGCACCAAAACCGGCCCCCTTTCATATGAACAAGAACAATGAGAACCGCCCCAGTCCCTTAATCTCTCACACACACACTCACAAACCGCTGTCCTCTAAATCTCAATGTCAATGTGTCCTTACCAGCTCCATAAATGATCTTATGATCCGAGACGGAACATGGGAGTCAGTGTTCAACATTTTTATCACCACTCTGTGCTTTCTAAATGCATTATATTAATTTGATAATATTTGTAGGTTAAATTATGTTATTTCACAGTGTGGATGTGCAAAACTAAATAGATTGATTTATTTCCTGTATTAAAGAGGTCATGACATGATTGTTTTTTTAAAAAAAAATGTTTCTAGAGGTTCACTTATAATACTGTATAATACACTTATAAACTGTGTATATACATATATACACACACACACACACACATATAAATATACACACACACATATACAGTATATAATGACTCATAGCACTCAAATGCTCAATAATCAATGTTTAATGATATGCTTGAATAATGACTTCACAATCACTTCAACTATTTATGTGTTTCTATTTTAACACGAAATAAACAGAAATTTGACTCGAAACAACATGGATTCAAAGTTGTTGTATTGAATACGAGCGCATCTCATGGGGAGCTCTGTGGCGATCTGTCACACTTCACACACCTTACACTGTTACAAACCATGATGTTTCATGACTTTTCCATGTAAGTCATAAAAATAATAAGTTAGATCCATGTTGTAGAAAAAATCCCCCAGCAAATATCTGCAAAGAGAAGAGTGAGTACGTTTTGGCAGCGAGACACCTTGTTCAGAAATCCTGTTGCTCTAATGATTCATAAATTATATTCAGGCTGCTCTTTGTTACTCACAATGAATCACTCCGTAAAGAGGCTCGCACTTCAGTCAGTTTAATGAAATTCAACAGTCTCATCCTACATGAGCAAATCAACCCAATAAATCAACCAGCACGAGGGAGGTATACACTTTCCAAAAGGACCATATTTATACGTGCAAAAGAGCATTTTTCTAAATTCTAAATTCTAAATAAGTCTTTATACCATTCCTGTATTCCAAATTAAGCTTTGGATAAAAGTGTCTGTAATATGCGTAAACAGGTTTTGAAATGAACACATGGAAAAATCCTCAGTGGTGGGTAACGCATATTAACACACAAGCCAATTCGGCAGGTTATGATTCATAAATTATGTTCTATAACTTTGCATGTCGCTGCTATAAGAGCCCTTTATCTAAAAGTAGCCTCAAAAGTTAGCAATGTTCGATGTCTGTCCGCAGAGCCCAACTACGACTCCAAAATCATGATTTCATTGAGAAACATTTATAAATTCTGCTATTTTTTTGTCTTGTGGACTATATGTAAACATCTTTTATGTAAAACATCTTATTCAGGACAGCACTAAGTGAAACATTTTTTTTTTATGATCCCTCTTATTTTGTGAAAATAATGAACATTTTGCAGATTCTTCAAGGTGTATGTAAACTTTTGACCACGACTGTGTGTGTACATAAGTCAATTCAGGTCACATCGCTTCTCTAGTCTAGTCAACCTGACCCAAAGCGAGTCCATTCAGAAGATGAAACATGAAAAGGTAAAGGTAAAGCTAATCTTTCTTGTGTCATACATAAGATGACACTTTGAAACCATCCTCGATACCATACGATATCTTATTTTGTCAAGTGCAAATTAGCCATGATTTTTTTAAAGGTAACAGGCATTATAGAAAATGATAAATCTCAATTTCCTCCAAGCAGGGCTAGGAGAGCGAAGAAAAATTGTGCGTGAGCTTTCTAAGCAGCACATCCCTCCTGAGACCTTGCTGTTATATAGCAGAGCTCGTCTTTTTGTTTCCACCATCAGGGTGTGGGAGAGATCCTTTGATCATGGGTGGAACTTTCTACAGCCGAGAGCACAAGAGGGCAAGAGGAGCTTCCATCCAACTGCGCTGAAGGAGAT
The DNA here is from genome assembly GCA_030578275.1 of Meda fulgida. Taxonomy (NCBI): domain Eukaryota; kingdom Metazoa; phylum Chordata; class Actinopteri; order Cypriniformes; family Leuciscidae; genus Meda; species Meda fulgida. Next base: position 8,333,758 of record CM060630.1, read on the forward strand.
GAACAAGAAAATGAAGTGCAGAAAGTAGGACAAAGCGTGGAAAGAAAAGCACGCCTGGAATGAACACAGCAAAACCAGCGCCATGAGCTTCAAATCAACGTATACTGAACCGTATTTGAGACAAAAAAAAAAAAAGAAAAGAAAAGAAGAGGGGAAAATACACTATATCTGGAGCTTCCTAGAGAGGGGGGAAACACTGACGGCACTAGCTAAATAGATGTTCCTATGGTGTCCAAGGTCAATGTTGACAGAAAATAAATTATGGTTTGATTAGGTATCACTGTAAATCTGACAGTAATTCTGGTGGTTCCAAATCTAGGCTGCATTTCTCTTTTGTTGTGCAGTCAACTGTAAAATAGGATTTCTCTTGGCAGGGGGCTTTAACTTAGAAGAGGCTGACATATGATGCCAGGCATGGCAATGCAACACAATGGTGTAAAGAACAAGCAAACAAACAAATCAAGACAGCCCTCCTAAGGCATGTGAGTTTCTGATGGCTTCAACAGGATTCAAAGAAATTTGTCAAGAGTCAAGATTCACGGGGAAGGGGGGCGAGAGCATTGTTAAATGTGGTAACATGAAGCAAACTTCACTAAAATCAGTGTTGTTTTGAAAGGCTGATATATTAAAGGTTTTAAATATGCAAATGTAACTGGTCCTACTCGCACCGCTCTGAGCGGCATCACCGAGATGGGAGGTGGGCACTAACAAGGACAATAAAGGCCGCAGCCTCTAGAATCAGTCGCTAGCCTCTTGAGGCCAGGGGAGTGAGGTTTACTTGTACAGCTCTTACTAGCTGGCCTCCGTTACACTCACCCCTCTAAACCTCACTCCCGTCCGTGTCACGGCACCAAAGTAACTGGTCCTACTCATACTACTCCAAGTGTGATTCGAACCAACATCAACAGCATTGGAGGCGGGCACACTAACAAGTATGCTAAAACTGCAACCTCTAGAGTCAGTTGCTAGTGTGCCTCTTGAGGCCAGGGGTATGAGGTTTACTAGCACAACTCTTTACTAGCTTGCCTCCGTTACACAAACACGTAAAGATTGCCAAAAAGAAAGCAAAGCTGGAGACTCTTATACTTCACCTGGCTAGTAGAAATACAGAGAGGAAAAACAGAAAAGGAGAAGCAACCAAAATTAACCTTTTGTTGCCAATAATTTATAACTATTTCTTAAAGGTCTGACCTCCCTAGCTCCACCTGCTCCATCATCAAAGTTATGTCAGTTCCACGGTTCTGCATAGATGAATCTGACATTTTGAGTTTGTAGGTTATGTGGTCATGTAAACACACAGCATTCTTACAGGATTTCTTACAGGAATTTTTGGGAAACCTGTTCAAAAGAGTCATTATGTTTGCAGTACCATTTAGCGCCACTAGTGGTGCACAAATTCTTTTTTGTCCCTATGACAATGGAATTATCTTGCTCTTTCTTTGCAATGAGACTAGAATAGTTTTTATCAGATGAAAAAAGCAATGATCATGCAATCATTCTTATGTTGCAATTTTAACTAAGCTTTATTTTGCAAACTCTTTTTTTTCAAACTTGCCGCTTGTCAAGTGTTCATTTTAGACCCTGAGGATGAAACATGCAAAACTATGTTAATGAAATGGAGGAGTGTGTGTGTGTGTGAGAGAGAGAGAGAGAGAGAGAGAGAGAGAGAGAGAGAGAGAGAGAGAGAGAGAGAGAGAGAGAGAGAGAGAGAGAGAGAGAGAGAGAGACATGTAACAAAGTAATCAAATGTGTGGGAACTATGCCAGTGTGTGGGTACCAATTATTGCTGAGAATAGTGGCAGAGGGATTAGAGATGCCCAGCGGGCACAGATGGCAGTGAAGTCCTATGGGTCCCATTCAAAGGTCATCCGCTTTACAATAACCTCTACTCCACCTCCAGGCTATTCATAATTTACACATCATTCCACATCTTCTCAAAGACAGCCTCTCCAAGTATTTCATCCCTCCTTTTGTCCACTAACAAACCCTTCAAACTGAGGGCATCTGTGTTATCTAGCGAACAAAATCTGCACTTTGAAAATACACCCTCGCAGGTGAAGTGCTAGATAGATGTTATCTGTGTCTTTTGTTAAGACATTTCATGAAGAGTGGCACAGTGAAATGTCACGTCTCCTTCAGGTTACGCGGGGGGGGGGGGGGGGTATGTCGCCATTAGGCACCCGATGCAATTATTGTAGTGGCAATTTCCTTTCTGAAGGTCATTCTCGGCCTGGTATGCCTCCTAACTCCCTAAAATGCCTTTGTCTTCAGAGTGACATGAGAATCTACTTCTCTTTGTAGCTCTGTCCATTCTAAAAGGCTTAAGATTGAGTCATTACTGTTACAGCTAATAATTGTGCAACAGTGATCTTACACCATATTCACAACAGATCAATACACACACATTCATTTTTAACCCTCAACCAACTGTCTATAACCAACTGTTTGGTAAGAGTATATCACTGCTGCTGATGTATTTGGAACGTCCCTTTTACTCCTAAGCGAAGAACCATGTCATATTTGTATCCTGATTTTCCACAAATTTAACAATATTCCAGGAAGTGTTCAACTGTGGCATGGTTTCTTTTTTCATTAAATAATGGAAAATATTGGTCAATGCAAGTCAGTTGTTGGTAAATTATAAATTACTGGACTGTGCATTCATACAGAAATGTTTTATTTTGCGGGTTTCAGTTTTCATTCCACTTTAACATATTTTGTGCTTGTTGGGAAGGTAAGATGTGACAAGTTTATTTGTGTAGAGCAACTTGTACAGTACTTTAAATTCACTAAGACTTGGCATCTTTAATTAATGTAATCTTTATAATGAATGCTACTATAATTAGGGATTTATTACTGACATTTTAAATTATTATTCCGTACCTTACTGAATGTAAAAATGCGACATATCTTTGTTTTTGTTTTTGAGCCCCGCAAATGACATGCCGGGGAATTTTTTTTAAATATTGTGGCCATGAATTAGCAATTAATTCCAAAGACTTACTAATACATCAGCACGTTTTATTAATTTGTTCCCTTGTTTTAAGTAAATCATGCACACAATATAATAATTAATTCCCTCGATTTACTAAATCATGGTTATAAAAAATGTGTTTTCTTGTATTAGTTAAATCAAAATGAGGGAATGAATTAGTTCAACGTGGCCACTGTTTCCTAAAACAAGGGGGGGGGAATTATTATTTTGTGGGAACAATATATATATTTTTGTTCACATGTCATGTGCTGGGCTCCATCATTTACAACCCAGTTTCGATTTATATTCAGGTGCGACCTTTTGTTTTCTGAAAAATGCAGTATGCTAGTTGGGAAAGTGGCTTATGCTAATCAGTGTGGCATTGTGTTGAGGTTTCATCAAGTGAAAGTGTGTGTGTTTGTGTGTCTACCCTGTCTGCTTTTGTTGTCTACCAAGTGTAGCATGTGTGACTGATAGCCTCTCTTTATTGTAGCGTGATAAATGTAAGCATGTTAGCAGGGTGATGAATAGATCAGATTTCCCCTTGAGAGCCAAACCCTCGTTTATGCCACTTATTACCACTTGCTCGCTGATGTCTTAATTGAACCTCTAGGGTTTTCATGTTGACCTTGTGGCCAAAACCCATGGGACGGCACATTTATCTTTACTTTAAAAAAAACCCTTCCTCTGAAAAAATACAGCATCTGATAACGGATGATAAGCGACCGTCCGGACCACCCCAATTCCACATTCAATCTCCCATCTGTCAGACAGACATAAATCTACCAGAGGGAGATGGAATAAACCGGCACTATTGGTGTGCCTGCGTCTCTACATTACTTTCCCAGATTATTAGATAGTGCCCTGACAATGTATAACAATTCCATTGAACATGGAAAGCAATCATAGTAGACTTAGCAGTGCTGTGAATATACGCAGAAGCTCCAGCGTGCGCTAGTGTGGTAGAATCAAAAATACGCAGTGATTACAGCAGTATGCTTCCGTGCACTTTTTCTGCCATATTTATAACCTTGTGGCCTGATTTAGATTCTCCATCTGGTCTTTCACTGTGGGGATGTTTGCGGTCTGTCTGTCCCTCTCGTTGGCGACACAGCACCTCTACCCTCAGTTTTTATTTAAGGAGCAGATCCTGATGTTTATTTTTGTGTGCTTAAGAGGTTGAGGTTTAACTTCACAAAATATATTTATATAATACACATACAATATATATATATATATATATATATATATATATATATATATATATATATATATATATTCCCTCGCCAAGACAAGCATTTTGACAAGTGCATTTGTGCGCTCATGTGCACATGTGTGTTACTGCGAGACAAGAGTGCGCTTCACAGAGCATGAATGCAAATCTGCATGTGAGCACTCAAACAGATCCAACAAATCGAGTCTAGATAGATAGATAGATAGATAGATAGATAGATAGATAGATAGATAGATAGATAGATAGATAGATAGATAGATAGATAGATAGATAGATAGATAGATAGATAGATAGATAGATAGATAGATAGATAGATAGATAGATAGATAGATAGATGTAATATAATCAGAGCACTTTTTGATTACTTTTAGATTACTTTTGACCTAACTCGTTTATCGCATTGATTTGAACAGGATAATCCTAATTTATTCATTTAAAATCTCAGAGGGTACTTCAGGTCTACTTTAGGTCAAAGAGGTTCAGCTGAAAACAAATCTTGGGGAATCATGTTAATGTGAAATGACACAAATTCGTGTAACCAATAAAAAAGTAACTGTAGTCTGATTACGAGCATTTTAAAACCAAACATAATTTAATTACAAGTACTTAATTTTTGGAAAATTAATCTCATTATGTAATTCAGATTACATGTAATCCGTTACTACCCAGCATTGATCGCCACAGTGCTTTTGTAAGGGTTAAATTGAAGGTATAGCCTAGGCTGCTTTGAGGTAGAAAATAATATTATGAAGACTTCAGGGTTCATAAATCAATACTTGGATTGTTTTGTACCATTGTGTTCTCATAAAGAAACAATGTCTGCGTACGTGCATGGTTACAATAAATTTAGAGCAGTATATATGCCGCTATTATTACAAACATGCAAATTTGCTCCAAAGAAATTAAACTGGAAAGGCAGCAAGCGTCTGCATAGTGAGTAAATATATCTCAGGCATATGATTTGGCGCTTTTCTGATACACCGCAGTGGTCAGGGCATCTTGTTGAGTTTATAGGGAGGAGGAGGACAACGTTTCAGTGCTTTATTACACACTACGGCCCCTTTATATGTTCCCTTTGCTTCTAAACTTCAATTAAACTCTTTCTCCTTTCACCATAAATCTAATTCGCACAGTTTACCTCCTAAACATGGAGCATTATTGGAAAGTACTGCATAGGCCAATCTCATATTTCTCAATTCATTCTTTTATAGATGATATATTACATGCAACACTGAACAAGCCGATAATATGGTGTTGGTCACACAATAACTACATGAGAATGGCATCATTATAAGACATTAAAGACAAAATAAAAAGGTTTGACAAACATATATTTCTTTCCTGTTTTAGAGTGTTTCCTGTTGAAACAGGAAGTTGATGCAACCATTAGCATATATATTGCCTCTAACCACTATATAATCTTTCAGAAGTACAACACTCATCTTAGTAACAGCAGAGCTCACAACACCAAACAGCTCATAAAAAGCATTACTGTTTATACCAGGTGACATAAGCAATGAAACATGAGCCTCATTTCTCTTTATGCAATAAAGCAGGACTCTCATTCTCTAAGCTAGTTGTTATTGCATGTTAACGTGCCTGATCAGTGTAGTCATGATGAGTGACCAGCTAAAACCAGCCTCAAACTGTCCAAAACATACTTACACTGGTAACCAATGATGGTTTAAACTTCAATAAAAAACAGTATTCATAGGTGTTCATAGGTGATATTTTATTCTTATTGATTTTCAATGGTAACTAAAGTAGCTTAAAGCAATTATCATTATTTATTTATTTATTTTGGAATAGCACACGTCAAATGTCCCTACAACCTGACAGATCTCACTGAAATAGGTGTCGTGAAAAATCCCACCTGTAGTTTGTGACAGCCATAGGCTATAGAATCAGGAAAAAATTGTGAGGGGAGCACTTGCGTTTTTTATCAGCTTTCTGCCCGTCAGTCAGAGTGAGTTTGGATTTGTTGACATCCAGTTGGCTGACATATCTGTGGAGGGCAGTGTTCTGTGGTGAGCCATGCATGGTTGAAGATAGTTAACTAAATGCATTTTATGACATCTCTCTGAGTAGTTGGAGTGTTGAGGAATGTTAAATGTGAAACTGAGCACCACAGCACACTTGTAGCCAATCAGCAGTTGGGGGTGTGCTCATTCATGATAGGGGAGGAGAGAGAGTGAGCCAATCAGCAGTAGGGGGCATGTTCACTCATGATGGGGGAGAAGAGAGAGTGAGCCAACCAGCAGTAGGGGGTGTGTTCACTCATGATGGGGGAGGAGAGAGAGTGAGCAAGAGGGACTGTAGAAAGAGAGATGGCTGAGAGACATTACAAAAGAGAAAAGGTCAGAGGAATATCACTGGAAAAATAAGGGTTATGATCAGGCAAGAGCTCTAGGACCCGTGTTGATATTAGAAAAGCTTTCCAGCGCTGAAGAGACCTAAGCGATAAGGCCTGAAAACAGACTGCGACTGTTCATTCGTCATCTTTGGTTTATTTTTCTATGAATCTACGATAAAGAGACGATCAAATATCAACATTGTTTCTCTGAAATCACTTACTGCACATGTAATAGGATGTAATACTCATGCTGCTGCTACTGCTGTAGAGCAAGTAGACTTGCTACTGCCATTAGACACACAGACACTATTGTGAGTATGTAAGATATGCTGCTGCTGGCTGAATAAACATAAATCCTGTAGCAGATTTTGGCAGGTGGAGCTGGGGGAGGTGGAGGATTTCAGAGGAACTCTAGCCAACAGCGAACACTTAACCAAACTATTTAAATTTTGAGCAAGCAATTTCATTGGCTCCAGGATCACCAAAGGCCAATCAGCTTGTGCCATGCCGTAATGATGTGATTGGACCAATCAGCCTGCACCATATAAAGTTTCAAAACTGAACCAAAATTTAATGACATAAAAATGCATTAATGCACATAATATTTTTTTATTATTATTACCGCATTCATTTATCTCTTTCATTTCTTGTTAAAAAATATATTAACATTTTGATTTTGGAGTGAAATTACTCTTTTTATCCTTTCTCTCACTTTCTACCTTTCACTGTGCTCTTTTTTACCGTCTTCAGTCAGATGATGTATGCCCCCTGCACCCATAGTTGACACACATCTGCTCTACAGGAACAAACAGAAGACTGTGTGTCACTCACGTGTCACTGGCTCTTGACTGTAGGAGATCAGGCAAAAGACCTTGCAAACTATCAAATTCAAGGCTCTTTCTCTCACACTGATAATACAATATCATAGAGGATTCAACAACAGCAGAAAATTGTACAATACAAGCTGAATTCAAATTTATTCTTCTCAGTCCGCTAAAAAACTACCCGACTGTAGTCAAATGTCACACTAGCTCATGATAAATAGAAAATGTACAGTATTACTTTATCAACATACTGTGATGTATTTTAAACAGAGCTATCAATCAATTAAAAATGTAATCAAATAAATTTTGTGATAGTTATTTAAGGCATTAAAATTAATTTTTTTAACAATATTTGCAGAAAAAAACATGAATTAAGATCATTTAAAAAAATTATTTATAATGCAAGAAATGTTGTATTTTACTGTATTGTGTTATGTTTTAAGAATTTTCAATACAAGTATTTCTACAAATGGTCTCAAAATCATATCTTTCAAATATAATCATAATTTACAATATTATAGATAGATGTTATGTATGCATTTATATTACTGATCATTTATAAACAATATACACTGTATAACGTACAGAAAATACAACATTTCTTGCCTAATATAAATTTGATGGAAATATTAATTTAACAGTGCTGAGATTAAGTATTCATAATTTATAATGCCATTAATTTTAGAGGCAAGGGTCAAAAACAAGCCCATCCCCAACATTACTCTTCCCAGCAGTAACCGTCTGGTCATCCGGTGAACAGTCTGCCCTCTGGCTTGCTCCATGCTCAGTGTGCTGTCCTCCTCTACTGAAGACAGATGTGGTAATAAGGTTCAGTCTGGGGCTTCTCTGGACCCCCTGAGATCCGGGCACCAGGTTGTTGGATTAAGCATGGATCAATGTTGACACCCCTGGGAGGGATGATGCCCTGGAGGGTCCGCTGGCTGCACCCGACCCAGAAAACAGCTCCACCGTAATCAGGTATTTGAGACTCAGGTGATTTAGAAATGTTGACGCTCAATCACATTGAGAAAGGGGGAGTAAACAGCCTCAAATTGGAAAAAAATACCTGCTAGCTACTATGGGGTTTCTCACTTCTACTTAGGTCAAAACTAATTCTGCCTGCACTCTTCCTGTGCATAAATGGGTTGGAATCCATTGACATACATGTAAACCAAGTCACTAGATCTGCAGTCCGCTCTTGACCCAAAACAATTAGCATGACAACTTCAAGGCTGCCCAAGAGCTAACTGCTAAAAATAGTGACAGGGACAACAAATGTAACTGTCTATCATACTTGACCTGAACACAAGGTGTCTATTTTAATGGGCCTGGGTCAATGTGCCAGAGTCAACCAATTATGAGGTCATTGGAGGACCATGACCTGAGCATTGTGGCAGTATGAGGGTAATTGCTTTGTAACTGGGAGGGGAAAAAACAGAAGTGCTTTCTAACATTCTTAACAGGTTACCTCAAAACTCATTCCTTAAATCACCCATGCACATACTGTAAATTCTTACAATTAGGTTCCTCAAAAAGTGTTTTACATTCTGATTGCAATGAAAAACATTTATAAACGTATATTGTCTTAGCAGATTTGTAAGGATTATTTCCCAACCCAAAAATATAAATTATCATTTGCGTTTCTACATATTCCTACGAGATGTTACGAGAGATATTGCATTTCTACGGGCTGAGGTTACAAAAAATTCGGAAATGAATAGCTATATTTGGTGTCACTGATGTCAAACCCGTTGCAATGTTTCCTCACGTACCATATTAAAATGCAAACAAGAGTTGAGAGCTACAGCTTTTGTTGTTGGAAAAGAGCAGTTTGAATTGATCAAAACTGCACATCTGTGTTTGTGTTTCACAGAACAAAATAAAGTAATAATCTGTCTCCAAAGTCACATACTAAGTATACCACATTATGAAGAACTTAATTGTCGACTGTTAAAAACATACATTCTATACAGTATGAATGCGTGCAGTATGAATAAAATCCAGAAGTACTAGAATGGACATGATATCAATGTCATCAGCTTCACTGCCAGTCACAACTCCTCTTCCATGACCTCATAATCAGATATACACTTTACAATATCAGTGGAAGTTATAAGTCATCTCAGTACTTTTCAAATACTTTTCACCTATACCATGAATTCGGACACATTTTCACATACTGTTTTTCGCCTAAATATATAGTAGGGAAGTAGGGATTCCTGAGGGATTTTGTCTCAGCAATACAGATTTGGGATGACACCAGAGTATGTAACTGATGATTCAAATTTTAATCTAATATATATATTAGTTCTGTTTAGAAAATCTAAGTGGTGCTTCAAAGAAGAAGCTTTACTTATCATATTGTTAAGCTCTTAAAAAGAAGAGGGTCCTTTTACAGAAAATAACCACTAAAGACCTTTCTTTTTTTACAGTGTACTGAAGATCTGAAGCTTGAAAAGGGCTCAGTTGCTTGCAAATGAGAATTCAGTTGCCTGTGAGTAGAATTTCAGTGGACACATATCTCTCTTCCTCCAGACAGCAAGTACACCACCAGGTTTTGTATCTGAGTGCGTGTGCAGCGAGCTAGAGCCATCTCACCGGTGACAAATAGATGGTATCCCTGCCTCTGCAAATGGACAGGACAGGGAAGAGGTAGATCTCTTTCTACAGATCAGTAGTGCTTGAAAGCGCTAGCTTGGATTTGCTCCAGGTCATCGTCCTCTGGGAATTCTGGGAAACAGAGTACTCCTTACTGGAAACTAAAGAGCTGGTCTAAGCAGGAATCAGGTCATGGAGGAGATAAGAGTTTTGATAACATTTATAAAGCCTCAATTCTCCCTCTTTCTATCTCCCTTTGATTCAATTTACTCTGTCAACTAACAGGTGTCTCTAGGGAAATACCTTCCCAATACTGACACATCACTTAGATTACCTGAGCATTTTAGTCCAAGACATTATAGAACTACAGAAGTTCGTTTTGAAAACAGTTGAAATCTTATTACTGAATAAATTTGAAATTCACACTCAAAGTACCTAACAGCAACAGACTCTTGAGACAGTTCTTTTCAGTGAATCAAAAGCATACACAGTGACCAGTATAGTCCAGTCAAATTACTTCCAATTGTTTTAGGTGAATATATAATACAAAAAAATATAGCAGAACCAGTGTTGACTAATTCCCAAACTAACTGGTTCAGGTAATTGTCATTTGCATCAAAACCGTGGGCTTCATCCGAAAACGCATACTTCCCTAATACAAGCGAAAAAGAGTATGTGACAAAAGTAGTACGTCCGAATTCACAGTACTCATAAAAAGTAGACAAAAAGTACCCGGATGACCTACTTCTTCCAGCGAGATTATGAAGTGTGCACACGATGGACACTTTACTATGTCAATGAGGTCTAATGCTGTTTTTGTGCCTACTGACTTTCAAAGTATTTGCAAGAACAGTTGAGCATTGTTCAGAATATCTTTTGTGTTGGGCAGGAGAACATTTGAAACCCCATGAGGGTGAGTAAATGATGGCAGATTTTTAATATTTGGCTGAACTTTCTTTTTACAGCATATCCATCAATGAAATGAGCTCAACACACAAAAGGCAGCCTCGAGATCAAGCATTTCTACATCACAGTATTGTAATGCTCATAACCCAAACCGGCCTCCTCAAAGCTAGGAAGAACTCTTATTTCAGCCAAAAAAGTGCCTTACGGTCACATTTTTACTTTAGTGCTGCAAGCCAAAGCTCACATAGCTGGAATAATCTGATGAAAAAACCACATGAGCCACACCCACATGGTTCCCTCCCATAATGCATCTTGTTTCATGCATTAGTAAACTCTGGGTTTCCTCTTACGTTTATTGAATGGCTGAAAGCTGTCTCTCCATCACTAGCGAGGCCTAACTTAATGTCTTTTTTTCGATTCAGAGTAGGTACTCAAAAAAAGCTCTGCTCAATTTGCTCTTGAGTGCATCATTTTAAGGATGTGGAAAGAGTGGATATTACCTTACAAGCAGTGTAAGAGTGCTATACATTATTCTCCTTTCTCCATTCACTTGACTGTGAAGATCTGAACAAAGACAAGGACTATATATGTACTCCAAACCTAGCCCATGCATTAGCCGAGAATTTGCGGGAATGTGTAGTTCACACAAACCCGGAGAATATGTAGCCCTCTGGCTCAGTCAGTGCTCATTATATAAACACTTTCTCAAGTCTTAAGAATGACAGGAATCCCAAATCCAAACACAGCATTTTGCAGGGCTTAAAGCAGGCTGCAGAGCCAATGTAATAAGCTGCCAGACTTTCACATCAGCCAGAGCAACAAAAGCAAATGAAATGTCAAAGGCTTAAGACTTATTCCCTCATTAGATGGGATACCTCACAGCAGAAGTGAATCTCAAGGCTGTAAAAGGTCATTGCGATGCTTAACTCTGCCATTTAAACATCACTCCTTCACTTATCATCCTCTCTTATCTTTGCAAATCTGAAGGTTTGCGAGTATGTCGGGTGGGATGTGAGGAATAAATGCATGGTGAAAGTAAGAAGTTTGACTCGTACTGGAAGTACTGGAAGTAGCAAGATTCTTGTTGGGGCTGATTGGTCTCAGGCAGTGGTGTTAAATCCTGCACCCAAAAGGCCACTGTTCTACAGAGATTAGTTATAACCTTGATCCAACATCTGCCCGGAAGTTCTAGTAAACCTGAAGACCTTGGCTGTGCCCCCCTATACCCTTAAATAGGGCATTATTTGAAAGGACAGCCATTTGTATCTAATTTGTATTTGTGTCCATCGGTATACGAAACCACAGTGGGCGTAAATAAGCGCACTCATTCAATCCAACAACGCACCGCAATAACGAGTGTACAACGGATGTACGCTCAATGGCTAGAGAATACCCATAATGCACTGTGAGAGTCGTGTGCTGAATGAATTCCCGCGTCTCACAAGATGGCACCTGCAGCTGAATCATCCATCCATTCATTTTAAAACCGCTGGTCCAATGTGGCTACAGCGTAATATCATACAGGTATAAATTCCTTTTTAATTGATTATTAAATTGTTTGATTAAGCTTTATACATGCTTGTTTCCATGACAGAGTTCAAGATAAATCTTTATTACTACTGAAGTTTCAAATAATGATTAAACACAAAGCACAAACTATGCAAAAGCAGCAGCTCTTCAGACGCACTCGCACTTGATTCACTCACTCGTTTTCATTCACTTCTTCAAGTGGACTAAATTAGTGGAGTAATGTAGGGAATAGTGAATGAGGATATAGGGGTCGATTTCGGACACAGCCCAAGATATGTCTAATAAGTATTTGACCTAAACTCAGCAAAAACCAGATTAGACACTCATGGAGTAAGGGTATGCTTCTTGCTTTGGGTGCCAAAAGTTCTCGATTAAACAATTAAAATCCCAGATGAGCAGACTGTTTGAGCACTAGGAGATAAGGTCTTACAAGGAGCGTGAAAGGTTGTTGGATTGAACTTCAAAAGAAATTATCCTTGAGCTTCTACCATTATGCCCTTGAGCACTTAAATCGTAATGGACCTGTTCCTGTTAACATAGCAACTTAGCAATTTCCACCAGTATCAATTGTGTAGCAAAAAACAAAACAATTCTGAACTGATTTTAAGAGAAAAGAGAACTGTGTTGTGCTCTCTGTAAAATTGTATAATGTTTGTAGAGCATTTGGAGAGCTTTGATAGGAGATTCTTTGAGAGTCAATGCTATGTCAATGCTATCTCTTCATCCCAATTGGGTGCCTACCTACATGAAATTTCCATTATATATGATCAACCCCTGGATGCCAAGTACCCATCTCTTCCCATGTGCAAGCACTGTTCATTCCCATTAATATGCTCAACACAACGAAAACCCAAGCAAGACGTTTCAAAACACTGCCATCAAATACAAAACACATTGATATGCATGTCCCAAAAGCATTTAAGTCAGTATGCAAATACCAACATCATATTGCCATTGTGATATCTCACCCTCCTCCCGCACGAGAAACTGACCCGAGCTGTGGCCTTCGCAAGCGCCTTCAATGGAGAAACTGAATGGCTGGAAATGAATGAAATATGGCTCAACGGATTGCAAAGCCCATAATGATGGGAGATTTGCCTCTACAATAGCTGAGAAGGCGGCCCCAGGCACTATCAAGGGCTCCAAGACCCCGAGTGTGTCCTCTTCTCTTATTATCAGCCTCTTAGCCCCAAACTTCCCATTTAGGCATTAGTGGCCCGCCGTGATTGAGTGCATCGTGGGCCTTCTAAAAGAACCAGGCTTTTGAGTCGCCTCCCCTCCCCACCTGCATCCCACTGCATGGTTATCTCTCTGTCTCAGAGAAGGGAGTCATTATCGCAGAGGCCACATCCAGAGCCACAGCAGTGTAAATGCCTATTATGCTAGGACAAGGGTCGCTGCTATGGGCGGCTGGGATAAATCTGCTCAATTTAGGGTGAAAAAAGACAGCAGCCTTATTTGTTAAAAACTTTCAAGTTGCATGAAGAAACTTTACTGCACTGATGCAAAACATGGATTTTTTAGAAACATTGGTAGTGCATTATCATTTTGCAGTGTCATTTTTCATTAACAGTATGTTTAATTATCGTCATGATACATGTTTTGTCTCATTTTCATTGAAAAACTACTACTACAAACATTTTCGTCTGTAATTTCATAGACAAAATTGAAGAACGTCTGATTGTTAAGGAACTCTCAATTCATGGTCTTTTAGCTGTCCTCTTCCAGACCAGATAGGTTTCAGCTTCACGTTTTCCACACCAATTCTAATCCTGATTTCCAATCTGGAATGAGATGATAGCTTTTCATTCTTTGTGAGATGATGGATGAGTAGTATAGTGTCAGGGTTGAGGAGGGTGATAACCATCTGGCAGGGTGACGGGAAAGGTGAGTATGCTAAAGTAACGCTAATGAAATTCTCTTCGAATGACAGCCTAGCTAATAATAATATCTTCGTTCATGCGGGAGGATGGCTCTCGTACAGTGAAATCCTGCGCTTCTTAAAAACATATGTCTCTCTGGAACTAATGACAGCTTAATTAATGACTACTTCTATTTCCAATAACACCTATTGAGGCTAACATTTGCTGATCCATCTACTTCATGAAGCTTTTAGTTTTATATTTTTCACTTATATAGTAGATCACAGAAGTTAATATCAAAGGCGTCCCTTATGATATCTTCAGCAAATATGCAATACCAGTAGAGCTGCCTGCGGTTGCATGACATATAAGAAAGATGATGAAAAACTGCAGTGGTTTGTTCCATCACTGCTAAGTGCTAAAGGTTTTCTTGATATACAAAACCTGTAGAATATCCCATCTTACAATAATATAGAGAACTACTAAATCATCAAAAAGTTTTTTTTCTTTGTTCTCATCTTATCTTATGCAGCAATATTGCTACAGAAAATTGGTGCATGATGCTCGTCCACAAACACTAAATCATGTGAGAGAAAACACTTGAGTGTTGTTTGTCAAAATTGCTTTCCTGACATAAATTTAGCAGAGTTCATTATAATAATAATAATTCACACACAAAAACATTTAGAGTCAACAATCCCTTTAGTGCTATTGTAAAAGTGTCAAACGCATGGTCTATGGATGGTATATACAAAGAGTAATGTCATATACCTCGACGCATATAAACGACGCATGGTAATAAGTTCTTAACTCAATCTGCTAGCAATCACATCATTCTCTATAGGGCACAGCTGATTGGTTCCTGCTGTATCAGTAGCCAATGAGTTCGCTGCTCAACCTTTAAATACTTGGTTAGCATTTTGTCACGAGGAGTCGTAGATCCAAATGCAAGTAAAACAGTTTATTGTAGACACAGCCCAGGGGATACTCAAAACACCACGTTTAGCAGGTGGGAGACCTGGAGGACAACACTCCGACTGGAGGACGTCAGGAGAGGATGTACACACTCGACAGGAGATACTCAAAACACCACGTTTAGCAGGCGGGAGACCTGGAAGGAGTCCGACGGGGAAATCTCCAGTGAAGGAAAACTCATAGTCATGTGAATGGACTCAGGCGAACTCCCAACCGGCTAGATGCGTAGAAAACACAGACAGAAAACTCCGCACGGAGGCTAGGACACAGGAACTGTGTGAGAGACACAAACAAGAGAGACGAACTGACACTAAGCACAGAAAACTCCAGCGATATAAAGACAGCTAACAAGCCTAACGATAAGCCGCAGCTGAAGGCTGATGAGAACCAGCTGGTGCTAACAAACAGGTAGAACACACCCACAAACCCACGCCTACAAAACACACCAACAGAGACACAGAACGAACACCCGGATTGATGCACCGTGACACATTTGCTGCAGTGCGCTTTCAGAAACCCTCCACCTTTATAGATCTGCTAAGGGTAATTCATGTACGCTATATTGTACAGCAGCAGCATGTCTTACTTGCTCACAGCAGCGTGTTGTGTGTGTATTGGCAGTAGCAAGTCCCGTACTTGCTCTGCAGCAGCAATAACCAACAGCAGCAGCAGCGTAGCAGATCTACTCCGCCAAGGCCAAACATATCAACATGTCATACCCTTTACCATGCCAAACACTCAGAGAGTTGTCATGGCAGAAATATAATTTAGCAACAGCAAAACTTTAATAGAGCAAGTTTTTCATTTGTTTTGTTAACTGTGTATAGCTTGCACCTTAATGTGGTAGAGCCTCCCATAATTTTGGTTTGGCACATATGCACGAATTTGTGCTTTTCAGCTGAAACTGGATTCCGAGAGTGAGACATCTGTCCCAGGGTTTTTTTTTTTTTAAATTGCACAATGTAATATTTATTACATGGACAGATGCAAAGAATTTTAATAATAATAATAAAGTACATTTCTCCACCAAATACTTTTCTTTTTAATATTGTTGTTGGAGTAATATTTCCTAATTACTTATTTGTATTTGTTTCTTTTTTTGTTTTATTTACAGGCTTTATCAAAATTAGTATGTGCTCCATTTGTTTTACCAAAATATTTAATACTAAAGTAGTAAAGTTGATTCTGGACTGTAAGCAGTAGTTCTCCTCAAAAAGAAAAATTGTCATAATTTACTCACCCTCGTGCCATTGCAAAAATGTATGAATTCTCTTTCTTCTATGAAACACAAAATTAGGTATGTATAGCAGATTGTCAGCTCTTTTCTACCATGAAAATCAATAGTGACCACAGTTGTCAAGCATAACTTTCAGTGAATAATTACTTAAATTTCAGTCTGCTCCTCACATAAAGTCTGACTTGAGAGGACTTACAATACAGTCATATGGACCATTTTTATTGTGCTCCTTTAGGAAAACATCCTCCAGTCACATGATCACTTTACACTAAGTGAATCAGAGTTATGTACTCAGATAACTTTTTCAAGTAACTAATAAAGTAACTCATTACTTTTAAATTTACAACAAAATATGAGTTACTTTTTCAAATAAGTAACAGAAGTTAAAAGTCAGTTTGTTTTCTCATGTATTGACGGCTCTCGTGTCCCCATGTTGAGAGAAATTGCGAGTAAGTTCAGAGGCGTTGTGTGCGCTGTGTGAACGAAGATTATTGTAGATCTAGACTAAAATGTCAACATTCATTTACTCATCTCACTTCCTCAAAAACACATTCAGTATTTCTCATAATGAATAAAAGCAGTAAAATGCAAACTCAGAATATTACGCAAACAAATGTATATTTATATTATATACATATATGAGAGGCTTTTTTATTTTGGGGCCAACTATTCCTTTAGTGGATGTGATCATTCTACAGATAATGAAAAAACAACTTGTAAAGACATGCTTCAAGTGCATGGTATTCATATTCAAGGTACAATATTCAGAATCTCAACAACACCTCTAATAATGCCACAAGCAGTTTCATTAAAGTTGAGTAATTCAATAGTTCTGGTTTTACAGCATTTCTATGTGTTTTGGTAACAAACATGACCAGCAGTTTCTTACTGTCATGAAAAAGTTGTCTCAGTCTTCAGAAAATCAGATATGACTGGCAGACTGTAAATCAGTTGCCTCTGTCTTAAATATTTATTGCTAAACATTGGTTGCCACCAGCATTCTTGAGGCAGACATTGGATTTGATTGACAGTTCATAGTCATTTCAGACTCAAAAGTTCCATCTGGAAGAGTGTTTATGGCTTGTTACAAGATATAGACAATAATTGTGCCTGCTACGTACGGCTGTATCTGTCAGAAACTGTTTACTTGTTATAAAAACTATCCCATCTGGCAACACTTGGAGCACTTGACCTACTGTGGAAAATAAGGATTAAATATGGATTGCCCAAAGACAACAAGCATGATAGAAAGAGAAAGAGAACATTGTTCAGTGCTTTTCATTTAGACAGGTGAAAAACAACACAGAAAGGAAGTGAAAGTTCTCGCGTCTCACATTTCACTCAAACTATAAATACAGGTCGTTCCACAAAACAAGCAGCTGGAGGAGTTCAGGAGTGACTGAAATCAAAACCACATCTCCATATCCCTGACTGAAGTTCAGGACAAAAGCACTGGCTGTTCTTCAAAACAACGAATGTCACTTGTGCGCCTCTTTTACAAAATCCCATTGCTGCCTGGAGAAATAAATGAGATATTTCTCCTAGTCTACATGCAGCTTCAACCTCACATGTTCCACAGATCTTCTGTGCAAAACAGCTCATATATGAAGAAGTCCAGCCTGCATAAACAAACCAATGTAAACACATAAATTATGGAAAGGGCCTTTAGGGTCATTTGCTGAATATTAAGCTGGTGGATTCCAGAAGTCTTGCGTTACGGGTTCACAGGTCTATGTGGGTCATGTTTTGAGATGTCGGTTTTAAATATCTTCGTGTTTCCCTGCTGTAGGTGGTCAGGGCAGGATCACAAACTCAGTAGGCATTATTGGGAATACTGGCCGTATAGATGGCTAATTATAAAAACTGTGCTGCCACTAATAATAACCACATACAATAGCCCACACACAAACATACTCACAACCCAAGAGAAGTATATTTTTGAATGCTTAAGAATATTTTTATTTTAAACATTCCAAAGATGTTGGCATATAAACATTTTAATGTACTTCTGTTTTATAATATTTTTGAAAGAAGCTTCTTATTTGCTGAGCAAAGCTGCATTCATTGTAAAATATTGTTACAATTTAAAAGAACTGCTTTCTATTTGACATTCCTGTGATCAAAATTGTATTTTCATTATCATTACTCTTCAGTGTCACATGATCCTTCAGAAATCTGATCTAATATGATGATTTGATACTCAGTTATTATCAATGTTGGAAACAGTTGTGCTGCTTGATTTTCATGGAAAAAGTGATACATTTCTCTTTTAGGATTCTTTGATGAAAGAAAGTTTGGAGAACAGCATTTATATGTATTTTTTTTGTAACAATTTAAGTCTTTGCTATCACTTTTACACAATTGAATGGATCCTTGCTAAATAAAGTATTCATTTCTTTAAAATAATTATAATAAAACAATCTTACCGACCCCAAACATTTGTGTACCCTCTTAGGTAACACTTTATTTCGCCAAGTCCACTTTAGACTTTCTACTGACTATAAGAAACTTTGCAACTACGCCAACTAACTCAGTGTTAGTGGACTGTTAGGTTAAGGTTTGGGTAAGTAGAATAGTGGACCTGTAGTTGAAAAGTTACATAAAGCGTGTGAGAACTGAGTTCTTTTTGCCGCCTAACTGGGCTTCAATGGTTAAATACACATACTTATGTCAAGCACTGACAATTGTAAGCATTGACAGTTTGCTAGACATGATCAAGTATCTGTTCGCACCAACTGTTGCTCACCCACTAGACGTCTGTGCCCTCCTGCTACCATGGAAACCAGATCCCATAATAATCACAAGCCCACCCAACTGCTGTCCATCATCGATTGAGATCTGGAGGGCCAGCAGAGGAGAGAAAGAAAACAGATAACAAGAGACGAATGATTGAAAGTCGTAGTCATGGTCCTTCATAATCTTTAATCAAAAAAACGTATCGTCCCGTGTTGAAACATCTGTTCTCTGATGATGTGTTCACTGGCGTGAGGGCGGGGCAATCTGTCACTCACATGAGATCCACCAATAGCAAACCACAACCATCCAGTCAATTCTCAACGGACAAAATCAAGCCCTGCGCTACATTTGTTCTTGTTTGAGAAGCCGTTTCACTCAAATATAAGTCACAATAGAGAAGAAAAGACTATTGCAAGTTTAATTAAAAAGTTCAACTTTGTGGAAATAAGTCAACACAAGTAAGAACATTTCATGGGGTCTTTGAAGTATTTGAGTGCCTGTGGTATTTTAAATGGAGGTCGGTCACTAATGCACTGATGAAGCTTACCGAAGCTTTTTACATCTGTCGCACAGAGCTATAAAGTGTTATATCATCGTGCTGACAAGTATACATGTTCTCCAATAAAATGGTATTTCAAGAGCTTATTTATGGAAATGAGTGTGCATTGGGGAACACAGGACCTCAACACACGCACACACACACACACACACACACACACACACACACACACACACACACACACACACACATGGAGCCTATATTGTTGCAAAATCAAAGGAATCAGTTTCTTTGACTACAGATTTTCATGCTTTTAAATATATTCACTCGCTCTCATTCAGACTAGTCTCGGTTAGCTGTCTCATAGCCTCAGTCATCAAAGGTCAACTAAGACAAGTCTTTTTACGTACACAGCTGACGGCAATTTATGCCACCCCTAACCTCTGAATGCGTATGCCATTTGAACTGTTTCCTGTACGGTATCTCCAAACACCTGTTGTTCTAGGTGTGAGGACTCACGGGCCATTCGAGGTGAAGTTCAATGAGTCTAGCGTCCCACTCAACGCTGAGTGATTATGTGGAGGTAGAGGAGTGAGTCAGCAGGTATTGCTTTCTGAAATGTCATTATGTTCTACAATACTAACACCATCATTGTTATTATACCTGAAGTGCTGCTATCTGCACATCAAGACCAGTTCGATTTTCTCTCACTTTCCTTTGAGCCAGTTATTCAAATGTCTCTCGCCCCATCCGTCACTCTCACACGCAAACCGGCAGCAATGAATAATCAAATAGAAGATCTCTCGAATGTCTCCATTAATGCTCCAAGAGTGCACTGATATTAAATGGAGAGCAAATGAAGACTTTTGCTTTAATCTCCTTTTTCTAAGATGTTGCTTATAATAAAAAGGCTCTTGTAATAAATAAAAAACAGATTTGAAGAGATCTCCACAATGTTCTCAGATTCAGAAATCTACAAATTTATCAGTCAAAAAATTCAATATGAACTTATATATTTTTTCATCAAATTATCTTAAGACCAAAATATTTGGCATGCGTCTCAACAATGTCTCATACTGTGCTCAGTTTAGCCAAAGCACTGAATTCTGCAATTAAAAGTAAGAGATCTCAATATGACCTCAGATATTTCTCATCAAATTCTCATATGAATCTTCTTTAAAGTTTTTGAAGACATCTAAACAATGTCTCATACTGCGCTCAGACACCAAAGTCTGCAATAATAACTCAATTTGAGTTCTAAATATGAACTCAAATATTTCTCAGCAAAGTCTTTCAACACTAAAATATGTAACGCGTGTCTCTTCTATGGCCTTAGAAGACATCTCAATGTCTCATACTGTGCAGATTTGCCAATGTTACCTTTGCAAATTGTAGCAGTCAAAAATTTTGACATAACCTCAAATATGTCACATCGATTTCTCCTAAGAACATTTCTCATGAGTCTCCTCAAGAGTTTAAGACATTTCAACAATGTCTCACGCTGTGCTCAAGACAAGTCAAAAATCTCAAAATTAACTATTCCTACAAGACCGAAATATCTCACGTGTCATTTCTAAAAATTTAAAGAGCTCTTAACAATGTCTCATACTGTGCTCAGATTTGCCAAGACATCAAATTTTGCAATTAAACTTTAAAGATCTCAATATGAACTCAAATATTTCCCATCACATTCTTCCATGACCAAAATATCTCACACGTGACTCCAGTAGAGTTTTTCTAGAGATCTAAATGTCTCTTCTGTGCAGTTTTACCAAAGTCTGCAATTAAAAGGTAGAGATCTCAATATGAATCTCTAATACAGTATCTCTCAACAAATGCTTCCAAGACCAAAATATCTCGCATTTATCTCCACTAGAGTTTTAGAAGATATCTCAACAATGTCTCACTGCACTTAAAATTTCCCAAAAAAACGAAGCCTGCAATAAGTCAGAGATCTCAATATGAACTCAAAATTGCTTGATGAAAATAAGACAACTGTAATTGGTATTAGAATAATTTAAGAGAAGCATTAAAGACAAAGTTAAAAGTTTGATTAAACATAACTGAGTGCTCCACAAAGTCTTGGGAACAATAAAAAAAAGCTCTCATCAGGGAAATCACACTTATCCTCTACAATGATTAATGAAATATAGCATTGAAATATTCTTCTTGACAAATTCAGCACACACACTTTATTCCCCAACACAGGCTAACGCAGCTCTAGCTGAGCTCTGGCCAAACAACTCTGAGATTTGCCCCTGAAGCAGCATCTCTCTTTCAGCCCCTGGAGCTGCATTACAGCAGGTCACATCAACACCTCGAAAATGACTGGTCCCAAACCAATCACACAGACATTTAAAACGACAAGAGCACAAGATGCCAAAACGGAGACTGGGGGTGTGTTCACACTAGTTCAGTTCTCTTGGTTCTTTTGGACTGGACCAAAAAAGAAAATTATACATTTAGCCCTGGTGTTCTTAGTGTTAACACTGTCATTTTTAACACAGAACCTAAAAAAAAAAAAAAAGCTTTTATGAAGTAGGCAATATTTTGCGGCTAAACTTACCGAACATCCGAAACATGGTATGTGCTGGGCTAAATGCGCTCAGTGTATGTGTGTACCCTACATATGATGAGCTGTGAACTTGTGAAGAGCTTGGAAAATGTGTAAAGGACTCAAAAACGGCAGCAGGAATCCCTCCGGCACACACGCAAACGAAGATCTGCTGCGTGGAGAGTTAGAGCTTCTGACGCCTATAAGGAGAAAAAAACAGGTGTGCTTGAGCTTTTTTTCCGGTTGTATCTTGGGATATCACGTCCTGTTTTTTGGTTCGTTTAGATGTCTTTGGTTCTTGTTGGATTCAAACCTGTATTTAGTCCCCTTGTTTTTGGATCAGGTCAAATGTATATTGAACATACGGCCGTGTTCGACGGCTGAACTGTAAACTGAGAGAGGTGGAAGGGTGGGTGAAGTGTCTTCCTCTCCCTCACGGAGCAGTGACAGATGACTGAGCTGTCGGGGCTCTCCATACGGCTGCTGGCAGGGCTGTATTTCACTATAGGGCTCACCACAGTGCTCCTGTTCTTTACATGGAGTCATTGTGGAGCAGTGCAGGACAAAAAACTGGCTGCTCTTTTCCATGCAATGAAGTCAGTGGAGACTGAAGCTGTCAAACCCTACAATTTACAAAAAGGACCATAAAAATGATCCATATGACACATGAGCCAAGCTTTTTTAAATGTACTCTCAGTACTCGGGTGGGTTTTATATGGTTTTGAAACTTTAAAACAAACAAAAAATTTTTTTTACATTTAATTAATTAAATACATTTAAAATGTGTGTGTATTTTTAAATGTATTTAGTCATTAAATGTAAACTTTTTTTGTGTGTTAGAATATATGCCAAATTTGTTTTGTTTACAAAAATGTCATAATTTTAATATTGTGGTCAATAAAACAAAATGCATTTGATTATAATTAACATGACAATGTCCACAAAACTAAAGTAGCCAAAATTCACGTTTATTTTTACGTTTCTGTCAGTCTGAGGTGTCGTTGCTAAAACGCGTTGCTATGGGTTGCGTCACTCGCGTGTGTCTTGCTTCGGTCTAGACTGACGGGGTGGGGTCAGTCTCCGTTTTCGAGGGTCTAAATCTCTGGATTAGTGTGTGTGTGGACGGCAGGCATAACCGTAGCAAAAGTTATGCGTTTTCAAATGAAAATAAAACAGCAATATACCGTTGAAAAAATGCATTCTGGGTGATATAGCATGTCGTTTTCGAGAAAGTAACCTACAGGAATATACTGTGAATTAACGGCGTTCAAAGTCGACACTCGGAGGCTGTGTTCCAAATTACACCCTAATTATTCCCTACATTAGTTCACTAATATAGTCCACTTGACTGAGTGAATAATTTCATTGTTAATTCAATTTCAAAGTTAATTCAGACACTGATGAACACCTGCTGTTAACAAGCAGAATCACTGAATGAAAGAGGAACAAGAAGAACAGAAAAAAAGATCAAATCAACTGAAGATAAAAGACATTAAATCTCTGAAGATCTCAGCAGAGGAGGATTAAACAACTCCACAAACAGCATTACCAGCTTCGCTTATTACTAGCCAGACTGACTTTATTTCTGTCAGACGTCTACAGAAGGTCTTATTAAAAGGTGACCGATTTAGATGTCATTTTATTTTCATTTGATGTTACCATGATGGTGATCAGAGTTTGCTTTAGTTGGGCTCTTGACCCTTGATTTTTGAACATTAGTTTTTCAAAAAAGCTGAAAGAAAACGGTATTAGATGACAGTGACTATTTGTTAATGGTCACAATAATCATCTAGTGGCCAGATTCACTGACCTTTTTGTTGTATAATGTATTTATTTGGGTGATGTTTTGTATTCATGATTATGGCATCACTGTTCTTTTACATATTGAGGTCTATCGGAGATTTGACAACAAGAAAATAGATTTGATGTTATCTTTTTTGTTGATTGTCACCATTGTTGAGATTCATTGGCTGATTCTTGATGTTTGGATGTGTCTAACTGAAGCTGTAGTTCAATTATTTTAGTGAATGATGAGTTTAAAAATCCTTCATAACTGATTGTGCAGGCTTTTTTTTTATTTATTATGATATCAGAAAAGTTGTATCACCTTGACAATTTTTCATTTATGTTCTAAAGAAAAAACAAATTAATTTCCATTAAAAGGTATGTATGTATTTATTTAATCATTAAAAGTAAAATATTAATGTACTTATTGAATGAAATGTGTGGAATATTAATTGACCCAGTGTCATTTAAATATTATATATTTGCAATTACAGTATTTATTGACATTTTGAATTAGCTTTAATTTTTATATTTATTTATATTAATTTCATTTATACTTTTTTATTTTAGTAAAGTAATTTTGGTTTTAAATGTCCATTTATAACAATTTCAGTTTTAGTAATTTTAGACTTCAGTTTCCAAGTCAACATCTCTAATTTTTGTTCAAGTTTTCAAAGTTTTTCATCTACTTTTTATATTTTATTTTATGCACGCTTTATTTCAAATAATTAAAAATGATTCATAATATTTTTTTAGTTATAGTTACCAATAACAAAAAAGAGCTTCATATCATTGTCCCTGTAACACAATTGATCAGTTTCGCGTCAAGCCTAACAACACCCTGTTATTTATAATAAAATGACTATTGCACAGCCTCTCTGCTTATTGCTTTAGTACAGTACAGTCCCATTGGCCCAGAGCTTTTCTGCCCAAGGTGATTTGATAATAAATGTCAATTACAGGCAAAACACTTCTATACATCAGCTGAAAGAGCTTTGAATTGCTTTAATGATCCACCTTCACCTCTCGCTTTCTCGAACCCGTACAATTTACTTCCATAAAACAGAAAGCTGAAAGTACTGTCCATAAATCAGCTGTGAAACAAATTTTCCCCACTACTGCTCCTTTCATTTTAGGGTTGGCTGTGCAATAACAATCCCCCCTATGTCAGCGCGGTTCATTTTGCGGAGTGCTGAGTGTGAGGTGGAACAGTGGTGTGTGGCTCTGAAAACAAGGACTTAACAACCCAAAGCGCTGAAATAACACTTCCTGCCTGTCCTTTAGCTGGCCAGACTTCCTGTTTGTCTGAAATAAATCTTTGCTTAAGCTGGACATTCCTCCGTGAGCTGGTGTCTCTCTCTCTCTCTGTTTTTCGCAAGCTCTCTCTTCCTCTGCTTCTGTTTTATTGTCTCGTTCTCTCTCGGGCTGCTCGACTACCCCATGGGTGACAGAGCTGTGAGTGGAAGAGGTTAAAGAGAGCTGGAATAGAGGGCTGGAGATCAGGTCACAGAGAGATAAGACCTCCTGAACGTGGGTAATTGAAAAGTTTAGAAGGACAGAAAGGGAAAGAAAGAGCTGGTAAACGTCAGAAGAGAAAGGCAAACAAGCACACGGTCAAGCGTAAATGAAGAGGCGGAATCACACAAGACCAGCTGCCCGTCATGTCATTCCTTCAACAAGCTCCTTTCAGAAAACATTTGCATTTGTCAAATATAATAAAATAAGTCAAAAGAGGGGATTTTTTTTTTGTCCTTAAAATGTACGATATATTGAATGAACTGAGATGAATACTTTTATTCAACAAGGATCCAGTAAATAGAACAAAAGTGATAGTAAAGGCATTTAGAATGTTGTAAAATATTTCTATTTAAAATGAATGCTGTTATTTTAAACTTTCGATTCCTCAAAGAATCCTGAAAATTGTATCGCAGTTTCCACAAAAGTATTAAGTAGCACTTAATTGCTTAATATTGTTTATCTAATAGCCTTGGTAAGCAAAAAAAAAAAGACTTCTTTTAAAAAACATTTTAAAAATCATACCAAAACTATTGAACGGTAGTGTATAATTAATCAATATTGGATATTTAATTGCTCAAACAAATTACGGAGGAGCTTGCGAAGGTATGCCACCACTTATTAAGGCTTGAAAGTATTTCAGTAACATTTTGGTAATTTTTTTCAAACAATCTTTCAGTAATGTTACTTTACAAGTTAGTCAGAAATAATGTATGTCTCTAAATATATACATGCCTGGGAACAGAAATCGCCTGCATGAAAAGGTAACCATAGCAACAGCTGCTTGATCACTGTCTGTATTGCATGGTACATCAACATCATTGTACAGTCATTGTAAACCAGTTTTGGGGAACATTACTTTTAAAAAGTAATGTGTTGCAATAAAGCGTAACTCCATAAAAAGAAATTAATTGCGTTACTTACCCTAGTGAAAAATAAATATACTAAAATGTAAAATGTATTTGAAATACATTTATTTTATGCTAAGTATATTACGAATACATTTACATATTTATTAATATAAATACCCTGCAATTGTACTTTTGATATACTAAATAGATATACTCAAAGTCTGCTAAATTGGAACAAATAATTTTGTACTTAATGCTCTTTAGTTATCCAGAAATAGTGCTGAAGTTCAACTAAAGATATACTTAAGTGTGTTTGATTGTGCTAAAGTGGAACTATTGCAAGTATAGGTTCACTTTAAATTATACAGTGATCATACTATCCTTACTAATAGTGATATTAACACACATTAACACACAAACATGTGGGGTCCCTAAAGTGCCACAACCGCTGACCCTTCCCAGCGCCCCATGTAAGTCGAACAGACCTCCATACCTGGTGGGACGGAGGGACAGAACTTTACAAGGGTGAGGTCGACAGCTGCTGTTGCAAAGTACACTTTCAAAGTGGAAGACAGCCTTCGCTCCAACCTCTCCTGCAGGAAGGAAAGCAAGGAGCTGATTGAGCATTTACAGGGGTCTTTGGGAAGAACACTAATCGACGAACAGACTCCACTTCAAGGCATAAGCTCACCTAGTAGAGGGGGCTCTGGATTGAGTGATAAGGTCTACCACCACCTGTGGTAGGCTACTTAAGTCTGCCGCGGGTGCCACAAGGTGCCCCATCCCTGAGAAAGTAGGTCCTTCCTCAGAGGAATCCGCCAATTGATCCGAAATGACTCAATTTCAGCTTGACCACCTGGGGGAGGAGTCTCCATTCTCCAGGGAATGTAAGCTGTGGTGAGAGCGCGTCAGCTCTACAGAGGAGATGGTGATCAAATTGCAACATGCGATGTGAAAGTAGACCACCTGATCATGAATGTATGCCACCATTGCCGCATTGTCCGTCCAGACCAGCACGTGCTTGCATGCGCAGGGAGTGGAGCGGAGGAAGCACCGAAGCAGCTTCGGGCAGTAAAAGATGCCTTCCACGACTTTGTGTCCTCCTCATGGTTGACACCAGACCCTTCTCAGTCGTAACTGAGAGTGTGTCTGGGGAAGGTTCATTCACAGGCCATTTCCAAAGGGGCGTCACCAACGGACGTCGCTCAAATGGGCGCCTCTGGGCGCAATTGGATAGACCTAAAACAAATCAGATCGATCGTCATCGTGTAAAGCCCGCCTCAATGTTTGTGATTGGTGCCTTGATTTGGAAAGATTGGAAATGGGCTTGAATGGGCTCTTGGCCAGATTGACTTGCAGAGCAAATCTAAATTTGCCGGAAGTTCGTCTGGGTTTTCCCAGGCTAACTGTGCAGCACATCTCACTCATCAATGTCCATTGGCTTGTTTTGTTACCATTTGAAGATGAAGGTGATTGGGGTCCCAAGTGAGATCCCTGAACGTCAGTCTGTCAATGTAATGTCAAGCTTGGCTGACTGGTAGGGAACTCAAATTTCCACACAAGCTTTTTTCAATTTAAAGAAAAGGCAATAACATCACCCATCACAGCAGAAAACATTTTATTCGGAAATGACTCAGTATATTTTGACTGCTCCAAATCAAATCAACTATTCAATACTATTCAAAAGTTTTTTGGCCCCTTTCAAACAGTCTACGGTCAGCAATTCATCACAGTTTGAATCATAAAAGCACCCAACAATGAATCACTTGCTGTTTTCCACATGATGAACAAGGACGTGTCAAAGGGGGATGTCATATAGACAGATAAATCTATAATC
Source organism: Meda fulgida (assembly GCA_030578275.1). Taxonomy (NCBI): domain Eukaryota; kingdom Metazoa; phylum Chordata; class Actinopteri; order Cypriniformes; family Leuciscidae; genus Meda; species Meda fulgida. Next base: position 8,362,028 of record CM060630.1, read on the forward strand.
CAAAAGTTTAAACATGAAAGGGAAAATTGTACTTTCAAGAACAATTCGCTCATGATGAGCAATTCTCCCAAATGACTCATCGTTCTCTGTCTAACGTTTTTTAGCCAAAAGGACACAATGCACACCACAGCAGGAAGAACCTGTTCTCTGATCCCCAGTATTTAGTCCGAATGTACTTGTCCTAGAAACATGGCAATACCTTTGCCTTAGTAATATGCAGCTGAATTGAAACTAAAATGTATTCAAATCCACTACAACGCCTGAGTAATATGTCCATTAGTTTGACAGAGGAGGTTTTCCATTAGGTTTTCTTGGTTCAATTCCAGCTGGCAAACACATACACACAAACAAACACACATTACCACACACAAGCAATGCAATTATAAGTGCTGGTTTATCTTTATCCTGTGAAAATAAAGACACATGCTGGTACATTTGTAATCCAGGGAAATTATTAAGCAAAACCATATTTTGAATGGAGATTATTAATAGAAAATAATCATCTATATATAGTAAATCATATTTGCATATTAAACAAAAATATAATATACATTAATATTTCATAAATGATTTACAATAGAGTTGCATTTTAACATTTTACATTTGCCTTATCCAATTGCCATTAACAGGCTCAATGATCCAGTCAGAGCAATTCTTGAGTTCAACAGAGGTGAAGATTGTCAGTAAATAATTAAATTGTTGTCTGTTCATTCCACAATGTAATTATATTATTTAAACCCTTTTTGGGGGAACACTTTTTACTATGATCTGATTATAAAAAGCTGTATAAAGATTCCTAAAATCTTCCTCTTGTGTTTTACAAATAAAACAACAACATAAGGAGTGCGAACAGTTATACAGTTAACAGGGTTATTTTACTATTATTTATATACTGTTGATGTATTTATTCATATTTTTAATTGGCTTTTATTTTATTTTTTATATTTTCAGTTTCATTTTCATTCTAGTTTGTTTCAGCATTTTTGATTTTTTAATATTTCTATTTAGCTTTCATATATTTCTATTACAGTGTTAGTACTTTTATCTTAGTACTTCAATTTAAACTTGTTTTATTTCAGTTAGTTGCCGAAACATTGTTTTTTGAATTTTTATTCTTATTATTTTTCATCTAATATTTCAATTTCGTTTTATTTCAGCTTTATTTCAATTAACAAAAAACTGTTGAGTGCTGCAAGTCCACTTTTTAAATGACAATATCCTAGCCATACTACTGTTTTCAGTGATATAAGTATTTGAAATGAACATGATTTCTTAATGTCTAGTGACACATCAGGGCCTTTTTATGATTAATTGATATAGATTTCTTACATACAGCTCCTTTAAATAAAAACAGCCTTGGTGAGCATACGAGACTTCTTTCAAAAGCGTAAAAATAAAAATAATGTTTTCAAACTTTTGACAGATAGCCTACAGTACATTTATATTATTAAGGTGAAACTCAGGAAATTTGAATATTGTGCAAAAGTTCATGTATTTCAGTAATTCAAATTAAAAGGTGAAACTAATATATTTAGTATATATAACTATATACATATGCATGATTATACTTTTCAGAGGGCCGACATTTCTGTATTTAAAATCCTTTTTTTTATTGATTTCATGAAATATTCAAATTTTTCGAGTTTCACCTGTAGTAATAAATAGAGCATTTTTGAATTAGTGATTAAACTATGAAAGTGGCGCTCCCAGTCGCCCATAATGAATTTTCAATTTATAAAATAACCTTAATGCATTTCTGACCAACATGACAAATGAACCATTGAATTATAATAGATGAGATTAAACTGCGTAATTCTGGAAGGGCTTTCCATTACTTCACAAAGGGAAACATCATCCATCTCACCACCAACATCACAAGTCTACATCCCTACCAGAAGCCTACGATCAGTCAATGAGCGACGGCTCGTGGTACCATCACAGAGAGCCTCAAAATCACTCTCCAGAACATTCTCATTCACGGTACCATTCTGGAGGAATGATCTGCCCACCCTCATCCGGAACGCAGTATCCCTGACAGCATTCAAAAGACAGCTGAAAACTCATCTCTTCCGTGAGCATTTAACATAAAAAAAAACTCTCCTTTTCCTTTAAATCCCAGTTTATCTGGCTTATGCTACTCCGAGCAATATCTGAACTTTGTATTTTGAGCACTTCTTGCGTTGTTTTTGTCTCTTCACGATGACTCGCTTGGTTTAGTCCTCAGTTGTAAGTCGCTTTGGATAAAAGCGTCTGCTAAATGACTAAATGTAAATGTAAACAAAGAACAAAGATAGATTTTCGAACAAGAGGGCAAGAGAAGGGCGCTAATCAAAGATGCTTTTGGTGACACATAAAGGGCTTATCAAACTCATTATCAGCAAAATGGGCATCAGATGAATCAATGTGAGCCACGGGGAGGTGTTGTCTTTGCCAAAGCCCCGCTGTTCAGAGCCCTCGCTGCCAGACAGCACTCATTAACACACCACAGTACAAATGAAAGGGACTCAATTGGCAAGGACAAGCTGCGGTCCAGTGATTTAACATCAGGGTACTGTTCCGTCTCTCTCTCTCTCTGGGTGCTCGTTTTTCTCTTAACCCCTGTCTGGTGCCTTTCACGGCTCTCATTCAGTCTTGTTCAGTCGTGCATACTTCAATTTAACGCCACGCTTCAACTCCTGCGGCTGGTTCAATGTCAAGAGTTCAGCCGCTGCTGTTAACTTCCAGGAACTCAAAACAAAATAGTCGATAAACCTTAAATTATGACCACACTGTCCAATCTATACACTTACAGGACGATAGATACCATATAGACTAAAAAACATGGTATTATCCTCATTTAGTGGATATGGTGTCTGGGCATGAAGTACAGTAGCAGTACTATAGTACAGTAATGGTAATACTGTACTCCGATAAATACCATTGTGCTGAAATTCATATAGCATGCTGTTATCATGGTTATCCAAGGCACATGCAGGAATATAATAATACTATGGTACATATCACAAAACAAAGCATGGACTTTTTGGTACTTTTTTAGTGACATTAGAGTTCGGTTACACTTTATTTGAAGGTGTCTTTGTTACGGTGTAAATATACTGAATAATATTAATTAACATGAACATGTACTATAGGGTTACGATTAGGTTTAGTTTCTTGTAATTATGCATAATTTACTGTTAATACTACAGTAACAAGGACACTGTAAAATTCAGGTCTCCAAGTACATTTGATCAAATACCATAGTAATTCCATGTTTCACTGTAATTCCACGGCTTTATTGTGGTAAAACTGTTACTATAATTCTATGATAGACTATGGTCTTCTTAAAATGGTAAATATATTTTAAAAAAATCATAGTATGCTAAATTTTTGGATAGAAAATAATTCTCAAAAGTACCTTGCATTACCATCTAAATACCTTAATACTGTTTTTGGGACAACTGCCATGATTAACAAAAGTAAAAACACTTACAAAAAAAAAAAAGTACTGTGGCGGTAATAGGATACAGTAATGATGGTAACACTGTGGTCATTTTAAGAGCAAATGAAACGTTTCAGGATTGTTGCAACATTATACATGCCTTTACTGATCAATTTTAATGCATCCTTAGTATTATACAAACTACTTGATCTGTAGTGCACTAGAATAAATGGCTACTCAGCCTGACTTATTCTCTCCTGACCAACAAAAACACAACGTCAGTTCAATTGACAAAACATCAGTTTCATGATGCGACTAAACAACTTATTGTCAGTTTCCATTAATTGTACGTGAAAAACTGCTGATGAGGGGTATGATGCTTGCTTACATCAGCCACGAGGTCCTACATCACTCTGTCTGATGAAGGCAGTGCTAGCAACGTGACAGGAAGTGATGCGTTCAGCAGTCCTGTGACCTCCTTGTGTCTGGCTCTCTTAAGTCAAACGGAGAGCTCTGTCTGCTAGTTAGAAGCGACAGTGGACCCTCAGCTGAGCACAGGATGACGCACCTGGACGGCTAACCGGAGATCATGAAATCTGTCCTGACCCTGTTGGCTTTGGGCCAATTTAATGTCACAATAGTTATGAGTGCAAACCTCACAGGATTTATACAGGAGGACAGCATGGACACACATTTAAAAAAAAAAATGAAGACAGTATTTTGAATGCATTTGATACATACTACTTCAAATTATATCAATAAGTGTTGTGCAAATTGTTCGCTTTAACATTAATTTGAAAGGGTGAGTGGGACTGAAACACATTTCTTTGTCCGCCCATTTGAATTCAAAATACATTCATTCAGCTCACCTGCTGAGCTTGTTGGTTCAACTTCAAAGCATTTATTTAAACAATCTAAACTTAGTTGTAACAGAAAAGCTGCTTTAAGATGCATTGCTTGTGTTCCTGAATGGTAGAACTTCGGAACAAACTGTAAAAAGTTGTATTAGTGTAACTTCAACTTAAATTACATTAAACTGACTTAAACAAAATTAGTTGAAAATTGCACAACTTATTTTAATGTGAAATTATTGATCATACATTTTTTTACAGTGACCATATGAAGCACATCTTTTAGTATAGTAAGAAACTACAATAATAAGTAAATATAATAAGTAAATAAGTAAATCATTGTTTTTTTACATTTTATCAATCATCATATTTTAAGATTGGAATGCTTAAAAGTTAAGAACATAAAAACAATGTTTGCAACCCATTCTACATAATGCATTTCCAATTGAAACAGGACATTCAACAAGACAAAAAAATGTAGCAACGCTGATTGTGTCCATCAGCAAAAGTAAAAAGAGGCCGTTATAGCAGAAAGGAAGCAGATGATGGGAACTAGCAACACCAAGGTTATGGGTTCGATTCCCAGGGAATGCATGAACTGATAAAATGTATATACATTGAATGCTGTGCAAGTCGTGCATACTTTACTGTTTGAGCTTCAAGAAAAGCAAAACCATTCATGAGGCAGAGCAAGTTTTTGCATTTTTGACGAGCATTTTTATGATAAATTGCACACAATAATCCAAGAATGTGCATTAAAGTAAATAGGCTCCATTTCAATTCCATGTCGTCTTTAGAAATAAGCAATTAGCATGTGCGTTTGCACTACACTAATGAGAATGAAGATGAGCTATTGTCACTTCGGCTGACACAAGAGACAAATGAGCTGAGTTCATGAAGATAAAGCATTTTTAAACATCATGAGTCCAAGAGCCTGACTAGAATTTTCCACACTTTAGGCCCCTGCAGAACAAAGAAAACGTCCTTCTAAGACGCCCCACGCAGTACCCGTTTCACCTTCTCTGTCGAGTGCCACAAGCCCTCAAGACTATGAGAGCAGCAAATAAAAGACACCTTGCAGGCGAGAACTAAACAAACTGAGTTTGGAATCACAGACCCCAGCTTTAAACTCAATCAGTTTCCCTTCCCTCTCTCCTCGCTGAGGCAAAGGCACCCTGAATTACACCGGCTGGAATCGATGTTCACTGAGACAGAGAAAAAGGTGCTGGTACTCCATGATCATCGTATCATTTACGTTAACATTATTAGAATTGCACACAAAGTCCATTTATAAAGCAGTTATCCGTAAGTCTGTGTGTAGAATGTACACTACCATTCAAAAGTTTGAGGTCAATAAGAATTTTCTTATTTAAGAAATTACAACTTTAATTCAGCAAGGATGGAAAAATATGAAGCAGAACAACTGTCTTCAACATTGATAATAATCAGAAGTGTTTCTTGAGTAATAAATTACATTTTACAATATATTAAAATTAGTGCTGGGCAACGATTGATCATGATTAATTGCATCCAAAATAAAAGTTTGTGTTAACATAATATATGTGTGTGTACTGTACTGTGTATAATTATTTTGTATATATAAATACACACATATATATATATATACATAATTTATATTATATATAAATATTTTATATATAATAACACATTTTTCTTAAATATATACATGCATATGTGTGTATTTATATATACAAAATAATTAATAATTATTTAATAATCATTAATCGTTGCCCAGCACTAATTAAAATAAAAAACTGTTATTTTAAATTTTTATAATAATTCACAATATTACTGTATTTTTCATCAAATAAATATAGCCAGGTGAGCAGAAGAGACTGAATTGGTTCAAAATCATAAAAAAAAAAATCTTATCAACCCCAAACGTTTGAACTGTAGTTTACTTGGCTATTATTGCTCACTTATCACACACTTATAACCTTAATTATATTATTATTTCAAATATCAATATAAATACTTATATCGGCTTTACAGTAGCCTATAAAACAGTTTTAAATATGTTCAATAAACATGCATGCTTGTAAAGCGGTTATAGTGAAAATCTCCCAAAACCTCTCAAGAACATGAAATAGTCATAAATCACCTTCAAAATAAGACCGAAATAAGAAAACATGTTTCAGTAAAAAAATATTAATTATATATATTACAGTAATGAGAATAATCGTGGAAAGAGAAAAACAATATCAAACTAACTAAGCAAGAAATAAATCGTGAGGTAAATCTGTGAAATTGTTGTGAACACAAATCATTTTTTCCCTTTCAATTTTGGGATGAAATGTGAGCAGGACGTGTGTTTGTGAGTTACCCCCTAAACTTGTCTGCATGTAAACACATCTGACAGTCTGTTTACTCACCTCCCAGGAACTGCATGCCCCCTGCAGCGCGTCCAATGGTTCTGGAGATGAGCTCTGAAATGCAGCAGCCCATGAGCGCCGTGAGCGCCACCAGCAATAGCAGGCCACACCCCACCCCCGTCACCACCGTACAGATCCGCCACTCCACGCTCGGGATGCCCTGAAAGCTCGCGTAGCGCCCGCACTGCTCCAGCATGACCGTAGCTTGCCTCTCCTCGTCCCGCACGGGATACGAGCACCGGCGGAAAGTGCCGAAGGACACCGGCTTATCCATCTGTGAGCCCAGCAGCCAGTAGGGCATGAAGAAGCCCACACATGAAGCTGCTGCGCTCAGCAGGGACACCAGAGCCCAGATCATCCCGGTGCACGTCAGGCTGGATGCCATGCTGCACAAAATGTGTTTAAATATTGGACACGCTTCCAGAAGAGAGCTTGGGGAAATGAGGATGTCACGAGAAATGGTTCCTTTTCCCTTGTTGGAAAGAGGATGTCTATCTCCATACGGTTTTCACCATGGTTCTGTGCGCCGTCACCTGAGGAAGAAGCATTAAAACACACTGTCCCATCAGTCTTCAGAATGTTTCGACTAACATTTAGCAATCAGTAAGAGTCACAATTCCTGTTTTCTGATGCAACAACATTCATATACACCAGGGGTCCTCAACTCTGGCCCTCGAGATCCACTTTCCTGCAGATTTCAGCTCCAGCGTTGATCAAACTCATCTGCTTTTCTAGTAATCCTGAAGACCTTGATTCGCTTGTTCAGGTGTGTTTGATTAGGGTTAGAGCTAAACTCTGCAGGAAATTAGGGGGGGCGTTAGACTACCATTTTCAACTAAAAACTTATAGTCCCCCTGTGGTGAAAATCAAGCTTTTAATGTTGTTTATATGTCTATGTGGTGTTTTTAATATGCATTAAGTCAAACCATGTGCAAATTCACAAGTCGAAACCATTGCTGAGTATTTTCTCTTTAGAACTGCAGTGACCAAAAACACGGTTTGAAATCGCTGGTGTTTCTGACGTAACAAACTGCCTTGTAACCAATCAGATCAACGTGTGATCGTCAACCAGTGGATCTCTGAGCTGAGTGAGTGAGTGGAGGCGGGGCTCATTTGCATATTCATAGAACCGCGTATACTAAATGAGGCAAGGGTGTAGAGTTAGATTTAAGATATTTTAAGGCATGAAGATTTTTTTTCAAGGAAAAAAACGTTTAAATATGTCATTTTGTTGATCAAAGATGAGTTTTAAGGGATACAATTATTGACTACAGGGAAGTGTTTTGGACGTTCATTTACAGGACAACAGCGTTTTGGAGGCCTGAAAATGTAAACGTAAAAAAAAGGGGTTTGTTGTCGCCTCCATGTAAACTACAAAAACGTGAATTCGTGGAAATGCTGACATTATGCAAATTACTTGTTCAGTCTATAGGCACATGGTTTTTCTTTACAAAGTGACATCGCCATCTACTGGCCTGGCATGAATAATACAACGTTTTTGGCGTTTTCACAGATCTGTGTGAATGGGGATCATGACAACGTTTTCGCCTGTACGCAAAGGAAAAGTTTTTCGTTTTAGTACATCATTGTTGCGTAAACATACCCTAAGTGAACCTCGAAGGAAATAATACTTTTATTTAACAAGGATGCATCAAATTTATCAAAAGACATTTACAATGTTACAAAATATTTCGTTTTCAAATAAAAGTTGTTCATCAAAGAATCCTGAAAAAAATATATTACAGTTTCCACAAAAAAGTAAAGCAGTACAACTGTTTTCAACATTGATTATACTAATAATAAATGGTTCTTAAGCATCAAATCAGCATATTAGGATGATTCTGTAAAAGACTGTATAAAAATACAATTAAATAAAAATATGCATAAATAAGTAAACAAACAAACAAGTAAACATTTCCATTCCTGTTTGTTCTCCTTAGAATACTTAAAATGAACGAATGAATTAATTAATGAATTAATGTTTCATAACATGTCTAACTACAGTACTTGAATGACAAATGATTTTAAGCTTCTGAAGTTTAACTTGATGTTTGTTCATCAGTTATTGTTGATAAAGTTGCTACTCAACTTCTTTAAAAAGAGTGAACATTACTCCATATAAGGCTGACTTAGGGCTCAAATATCTAATATTTACACAAAAGATTGCAGAGGGACACAGTGGAAAAGAAAAGAAAAGATAAGAAAAGGAAAGTTTTATGTGGTAACATCTTGATTTTATTAGTCAAAAATATTATTTGATTTGCTAAACGAATAGCTTCAGTAAAAAAAAACTAATTTTGAGGCAAAACTCCTTAAGGTAACTGCACATTTTCACTTTTCACAGTGAGAATCTTTACAATAATCAGTTATCGTTGATAAGTCATAGCCTATAGTATGATTAACAGATCAGCCGTGCTAATTAGCCCCATACATTTAAGGGTGTTAAGAATAATTTAGCTTAATGTAATCATATTTATTATGATATGAATGTAAATTAGTACAAAGTGTTTGCTATAAGGGGCTATGTTAAGGGTTCAAACAGAAAAGAGCGGGGAAAAAGGAAAAGTTTTTGGCAAAGCTCCTCAACAAACTGATCATCTATTAATAGTGCCAATGATATATTTATGATAGGCTATAAACTCCTGCAATGCAAAAGACTAGCACATCATGCTGAACACAAATAACCATATAAATAAAAAAAGACATCTTGTGAGGTAACTTACATAGATAGGCATATATTCTGACTGGCGTGTTAATTCAAACTCCGGTCCAGCTTCAGATGGGACCGTGAAGGAGAAATAAACTTTGTCCGCACAACGGGGCGCAACTCGCTATGCGCGCAGAAAACGCACGTTAAATCCCGTTAAATGAGGGTCTGCTTGCGTCTTTCTGTTTAGTTCACTGTCACTCCTGCAGGAAAGCGCTGAAATAATCCCAGTGTCATTAATAAGAGACGCGAAGTAGCCTACTGAGCAGTGTGTCCGTATCGCTGCACTGAGCGCAGTGAGGCAGCAGTCAGACTCTCGCTCGCTCTCTAACCCAGACTACTAGAAGAAGCTCCGCCCACCGGCCTGCTGCCTCAGAATCACACCGGGGCTAGTTGTCACACTTTTTACTGCAGTAAAACTTCTTCTCAGGGTAGTTTTATTTTAAAATCAGTTTTTAAAATCACATGGCTTAAGGTCTTTACTACAAAAAAAAAAAAAATGTATATATATATATATGCTATATACAATATATATATATATCGAATATCCTTTGTTCATGCCCAGCTGAAAAATATGCTGATCAAATATCACACACCCATATAACTTACTGCTGGGAATGTTGTCTATATGGAATATGGTGTCCCAATGGGAACCTGTTTTTTCAATTATACCGATTTTTGAGACGATTACCTGCATTGGAAAATGAAAGAAATAGGCCTATTGTCTAAAGCAGGTTTTTTTTTTTTAACTGCATGGACCCCCAGGTGAGTACTAGGTGGTCCCTGGAAAAGTTTAGAGAAAACAAACAAAACAAATCTAAAATTAAATAGATAATAAAATAGGATTATAACTAAATAAATAGATTCAAATAAAAACTGATTTAAATTATTTAAAATATTGAATAAATGGCTACATAACAAATATGTACTTAGGCCTAAATAATAACAATGTTTTAATAAATAACAATATTTAATTAATAAATAATCTAACAGTAAAGTAAAAAAAAAGACATAATATAACATAATAGAAACCAAACGTTTTCCAAATAATATTCGAAACATGTTTTTAATAAAATTGTTTAATATATAAATTGAGTCTTTATACATAAAAATGTTAACAACTTTTTTTTTTTAAAAATTGGAGGGAGGCTCCCTCGCACGAGTCTGTGGCAAAGCTGATCTATAGAAATAAAGTAAAGAAAAAATATAGTAGAACTCTCCAAAAATCTGTGTTTTAAATGTTTATAGGATTTTTTCAAACTAAAGTTATACAGTAGCACAATTATGAAACAAATTCATGCATAAAAAAAAGTATCTTAAAATATCAAAACCATGTGGTCAACAGGCTACTCAAACATACTCTGATATACTCTTAACAGACACATTGATCAATCTTAGTTCTATTTGTTTACAGGTGTGTTGTCCATTTGTTTGGGGTGGGGCTATCTGATATACAGTGGCATACCACACTAGCATGAGAATAAACAAACAAGCAAACAAACAAATAAAATAAATATATAAAGTTAGTTAGTTAATAATAAGTAGGCTAAGTAAAGCAAGTCATTTATGGCATAGCAATCTTAAATCTAAAAATTCTCTAAAGATTTGATGTCACTTCTTGCAAACAGTTCCTCAAAAGCACTTGCATCATATCAAACGAAAACCATAAAACAAACCAAAAAACTGTCACGGGTCTTAAAATCCAAAGAGACTTGAAACAGGAAATCTCGCATATGAAACTCGAATACTCAGGATGGTATGCAACAAACACAACTAACACTGACAATGACCAACAAAAACCTGAACCAAACAGGAAGTATTTATACACAAGGAATATGAGTGGACTAATGGGAACAGCTGGACGGGTATTAACTGATTAGTAACCATAGAGACTAACAAAAACTAATATAGAAACAACAGGAACGAACCAAACAGAACATAATTGTGACAGAACTCTCTGCTCCTGCATGGGGTGTCATCGCGCCATAACTGAAACTCACTCCGGAGAGAGAGAGGGGGCTTTGAAGGTGGGTGTGTAGCTGGCGATGGACAGGGACCTGGAGGAGCCGATGGTGGGAGGAGCCAGGGTGAAGCTTTGGCAGAATGCCCATGCGGAACCCAGGGACCGACTGACGGAGGCAGAACCAAGGTTCATGGACTCGGTTGCGGAGCAGAGATGCCGACAGACCAAGGCGACATCCGTGGCCCTGAAGCCCTAATGGAGCTGCTGGCTCACGGGACCGAGGCGGAGACAGGGATCGGAAGACCGGGGCAACGACGGAGGGAGCAAGGACGAGGAAGCCGGAGCGGAGCAGATGGGCTGACAAGCCAACAACCCTAACTCTAACCCTAACGTGCCCGAGATGCAGCCAGGGACTCAATCTCATTCTGAGCTGGTCAAGGGGAAGCCAGAGGCGAAGTCGAGGAGCCACACGGCGCAAGCGAAAGGGCAGAGTCGAGGAGCAGGACGACACCAGTGACACTGACGGATCCAGGGAACGGGACGAAACCAGTGGAGGCGATGGGAACAGCTGGATGAGTATTAACTGATTAACCAGAGACTAACGAGAACTAATTGAAACAAACCAAACAGAACATTATCGTGACAAAAACAAGAAAGCATAAAATACAAATTAATAATTATATTTGTATTGTTTGTTCTCTGTTCACATCAAGGACATTTAGAGTTTACCATGAGAATGAGAGCATTTGTTCTGAATAGAAATGAAAATGAATTCTCGATTGAATAATTATTGCGGGTGCATCTTTCTGATTGAGCAGTGCAAAAAAAGTCTCTGACTAAAGAGCAGTTCAGAAAAGACTTCTGAGAGGTCAGAAGAGATGCAGCATGTGTGTAAATCTCAGGAGATGCTGGTGTAAAGTGGTGTGTGCTGGAGGGGTGACCATAGCTGTGAATAATTCACAAAGACTCACATCCTGAAACACTACAGAGAGCGTAACCCTGTGCCCCACCTCTTCTCTCCTTTTAATCCCTCTGAGGAGAAATGGGCTGAAATTCAATTGTTTTTGCCCTCTCAGGTGCAATATATCAAGCGTAGCGTCAGTTCTGTCAAGTCAGGTTAGTCAAGCTTGCATCAGCTGACTCTCAGCTGATCCACATCTACCTATAGGAATATGACGCCTATCACTGTATACATATATAAGCTCCTTCAGTATTATCAGCAGCTATCGCGTTTCTCAGGAGCAAATTAGCCTCCTCCATCCCCAGCTCCTCTTCTCGTCAGTCAGGATTTGACATTCTGATTTCCCTTGATTCAGAATAAATTCTCAAATTCTTGAATTAAACATATTTGCATACGTTCATGTTGGTTCTGTTCTGTTTACCCCAAGGGGGGTTATTACTGCTCTCCCTGCTCTTATTTATGCTAGGCTGCATGGATGCACAGGGAGTTCTCGCCCAGAACTGAACCATACCGGCAATCCAAACTGTATGCTTATTGTCAATTGTATTTGATGATAGTGGTCCTTAGTTGTTGTAATTGTTCATTGTCAAGGGAACTCCCCATTTTATTTAACAACATTTTATTTAACAACAGTATAGGCACAATTTGTTAGGGAATTAAATTGAAAGAAAGGTGTGTCAGCTCAAAAGATCACTGTTATAATATGTTTATGAACTAAAATATTCATCTGGTTAAATCCCTCCCAAAAAAATCCAAACCACTCTCATGGGTCTGCTAGATTTTTCCAGTTTTTCGATGGTTGAGACTTTCTGTTGACTTTTATTTATTTAAAAAAAATATATTGAGCTATGTTTCTCCTTTCTCAATATAGCCTATACAATTAGCCTGTAATATCTAATATAATTTACTATCCTTATATGAAGACATTTGGTCACAATGTATAACCTGACCGACATACACACATTTATATATTATGGAGACATACCATAATCTTCCATTGTTTTTAAGTAGTGTTATTGTGGAGTACTTGATATGGCTGGTTGTAATTGGTTGCAATCCCTATGGCACATCCAGTTAGAATGCAATAAGGACTCTGATGTTTCTTCTTCAACATTTATTCTCCACTATGGATAGTGTTGACTTGTGTAACATAAATAAATTGGCATAGACTCCAGCTTCACAATTCCTGGCTTTATTAACCACCCAAGCACATCACAAGGCAGATACATATATATCACACTGACTACATGAGGGGACGTTACAATACAGAGAGTGATCACATACTGTACACTTATATTGATGTCACACTTAATGATGTACTACCCTTTTCTAAGTATAGTATCAACATACAAAACATGTATAAACTCTGCAGATGCATTTACATCAGAATTCTTCTTCACAATGAACATTAGTTCACTCTTCTCATTTAATACAAACCTTTACTAGAACAACAAAGGTATATTGAATTTGAAACAGTTGCAATACCAGAAAAAGAAACTATTTTGCATTGTAAATTAATAAAGTGTAGATAAAGTGTATTGCAGAATAACAAAACTGGTGTGTGTAACCTAGATAAACAATTAAATAAAACATGAATGTGCAATTCAACAGCATATCAAGCACTTCAGTCCTTGTATTTTGGGTTAGGGCGCACGGTACGTCCAGACCGTGTCACATAAGGACTGACTGGCTCTCAATTGTGTGTTTGAGAGGTTATTCGACCTGTGGTTGATTGTGAGGGTGGTATCTTTGGAATGACCTCATGACCATTATCATCATAATGACTTGGCATAGGCTCTTTCACAGATAGGAGGTGTCTGTGGTTTCTCCAATATTCCTTTTCACCAGGTCTTGGTTCACAGCAGACTTGCATCACCATCATTTGCCATCATAACCACGAGGGGTTTGCATCCTCACTACTTGTCGTTTTAAGAGTGCACTAAGTTGTTTACTTGTTTTGTCATAACTGTTCTTTTGACACAGTCTTTCTTTGTGATCTGTGCATGAATCTCTTTAGAGGCCAGAGGAGAAGGTTCCAGCAAAGAGCTGTGGAGAAGCAGGGTAATGTGGGTTTGTCTGGACATTAATCTCTAAACTGGTGAGGCAAGCTTTGGATCTCATGGGACATTTAGGAGATTCAGTAGGTTTAGATGGATATCAGAGCCATTTCGTTTGGACTTTTCCATGAGTTGTTTAGCACTATGAACCGCGTGCTCCGCTAGGCCATTTGATTGAGGGTAGTTTGGACTACTGGTTTTGTGAACGAAGTCCCAGACCCTAGCAAAATCTTCAAACTCATTGCTCACGAACTGTCTCCCATTGTCTGTGAAGAGGGTTTGGGGTGACTCATGAACAGAGAAGTGTCTCTTCAGCTTCAGTATGACACTTGCTGAGATCAAATTGTGGAGCTGATCGATCTCGTACCAGCCGAGTCGACAAGTACCAAGTATTGGTGACTATTCCACTATTCCACTATTCCACTTCCAAAGATGTCAGCTGCTACTGTAGACCATGGTAGGCTTGGAACACCGTTCTGTGGGTTCTTTCTGTTTATGTGCTTTGGTGCTGTTGCATGTGGCACAAGATGTGACGTAAGCATCAATGTCTTTTGTCATGGTAGGCCAAAAGTATATGCCACGTGCACGTCATTTGGTGGATTCAGCTTCAAGGTGACTAGGGATGGGAATTGATAAGATTTTATCAATATCAATGCCACTGACCATTCTGCTTATCAATCCGATTCTCTTATCGATTCCTGATAGCACTGTTTGGAAAAATGTAGTCATATGCTTTTTTGGCAAAAACACATTTTATTTGTTTCAAAGCTTGAGTAAGCCAACTGAATAATAAATAAGATTTACAAAATAAAAATAAAAAAAATCTTCTGCAAACACAAGCATACAGGTCAGAAACTCTTCCACCTAATATAGAATTAAAACTATTCTCTATAAAAACAGGGATGGAGTAGTTATTCATAATACAGTGTTTTCGTAAAATACGCCTATTATTTGTAAGACACCAGTGATATTTAACATTACATTACCCTGTCCAACGGAGGTTACGCTGCTGCTAGCTTGGGCAGTTGTATGCAGCGGATCAAAAACATGGCATTCCTGCAATTTGGTACCATCGGTAGATTATATTTAAGCATGTTGCTTGTATTTGCACCCTTGCATGAAATAACAGCCTTGCAGTTATTGCAAACGTCATAATTTTCGTCTCGTTTAGTAAAAGAAAGCCTTTAGATCGTCTCTTCCTCTCCACGATTCCCTCCTTTGCTCAAATCGCTTTGATGTCATGACGCACAGATGGTGCTATGGTGCCCGATAAAGGACACAAATGACAGTTGTGGCATACAATATCGATGGTTCATAAACCTTAGAACCGGTTCTCGAGTGGAACCGGTTTTCAATTCCCATCCTTAAGGGTTACCCCTATATACAATTTGTGTGTATTCCAGCTGAAGTGTTTCTGGGATGACAACTTTGTGGCCTTTCCACACAATTCCATCGTCTGTGACCAGTTCGTGTCTGTATGGTTGAAAGAACCGCATTTCTGGGGGAACACTGTACAGTTTGACTGGCCATCCTTGAATTTCAGTTTGCTTGAGGACCCATGAAGCGTAAGCAATAGTCTTACTGTCCTGCAGGCATGCCGCTCCTAAAACAAACTTTTAAGGTGACGGGCTTGTCAACATTGTAGTAAGACTGTTAGTAGTAAGGCATGTTAGACACTTTCTCAAGGCATTGAAAGCATCCTGGTGCTGTTGCAGCTAACACCATAAATCTTTGTGAGTTAGCTGGCGGAGAGGGGCAGATATTTAACTGAGATTAGGAATGAACTTCCCCATTTAGTTGACCATGCCAAGAAATCTCTGAAGAGAAGTGGCGTTTGTGGGCTCTGGCATTTCACTGATGGCTTTAGTCTTTGATGGATCGGCATGTAGGCCATCACTGCTGAAGACATGGCCCATATAGTTCACTTCTTTCAGTCTGAATTTGCATTTCAGAGGATTATGCCTGAGATTTGCCTGTCTGGCCCACTCCAGCACTCTTTCTAGGTTGTCGTTGTGCTCCATTTCTGTCTGTCCACCAACCAATATATAATTTACTATGAACACATATGGGTATCCTGCAAAAATTTGTTCCATTGAACGTTGAAAAACTTAATGCAGACTGCACACAGTTCTTACCTTGGCATATATAGTTGTAGTTTAGGGGCCACTCTTGATCTAGTAGTGAGGAATGCCACTTCAACATATCCCTCAGGGTTTTCTTATATAACCATAAGCCTTTTCTGAGGCATCACAAAAGAGTTGAATTTGCAGAGTACAGTTAGGAACTGTAAAATCTGTGAACTGACATAATTTCAGCAATATAGGCTTCTGCCCTTTGGGGGTCTCTCATTAAGCAATTACCTGTGCTGCCAGGTTAGCCATCACACATTACTTTGTAGCTTGTAGTTTAGGCATTTTCCTTACCCTGAGAAGAGGAGTGGCATAACGCTGGATCCCATTGATGTCGATCTAATAGGTTAATTGCCTCCTGGTCTTGCTTTGATCTAGTGACAAGCTTCTCATTCCTGTTCGGCAAGGCAAGGCAAGGCAAGGCAAGGCAAGGCAAGGCAAGGCAAGGCAAGGCAAGGCAAGGCAAGGCAAGTGTATTTATATAGCACATTTCATACACAATGGTAATTCAAAGTGCTTTACATAGAAGAAATTAAAACAAAAGAAATCAGAAAAATTAAAACAGTTTAGAATAAAAGATAAAATACAGAAATAATCAAATAAAATTAGAATAATTAAAACATTAAATAAAATACAGTACAAACAGTCGGGCGAGCAGTGGCACAGTGCTCATTCAGTAAATGCAAAGGTAAACAGATGTGTTTTGAGTCTGGATTTGAATGTGACTACTGTAGGAGCACATCTGATCTCTTCTGGAAGCTGGTTCCAGCTACGGCTGGCATAGTAGCTAAAAGCACACTCACCATGCTTAGAGTGAACCCTTGGTATTTCTAGCTGATGTGATCCTAGTGATCTGAGTGATCTGTTGGGTTTATATTCAGTGAGCATATCTGCAATGTATTGAGGTCCTAGGCCATTGAATGATTTATATACCAGTAATAATACTTTCAGATCAATTCTATATGTAACTGGCAGCCAGTGTAAAGACCTGAGGACTGGTGTGATGTGTTCATATTTTCTGGTTCTGCTCAGAATCCTGGCAGCAGCGTTCTGTATGAGCTGCAACTGTCTAATGGTCTTTTTAGGAAGGCCAGTGAGGAGTCCATTACAATAATCCACCCTGCTGGTGATGAAAACATGCACAAGTTTCTCTAAGTCTTGACTGGAGACAAAGCATCTAATTCTTGCAATATTTTTCAGATGATAGTATGCTGATTTAGTTATTGCTTTGACATGACTACTGAAACTAAGGTCTGACTCTAGAGACACACCCAGATTCCTGACTTGATTTTTAGTTGTTTGACCCCTAGACTGAAGGTAAGCGTTCACCTTGAGAACTTCATCTTTGTTTCCAAACGCAATGACTTCAGTTTTGTCTTTGTTTAACTGAAGAAAGTTTTGGCACATCCAATTGTTTACTTCATCAATGCATTGGCAAAGGGAGTCAATGGGGCTGTAATCGTTAGGCGATAGGGCTAAGTAGAGCTGTGTGTCGTCTGCATAGTTGTGGTAAGAGATTTGGTTCTTTCTCATTATTTGGCTCATTGGGAGCATGTACAGGTTGAATAGAAGTGGCGCAAGAATTGAGCCTTGAGGGACTCCGCATGTCATGGATGTCCACTCAGACTTATGCTCTCCTATAGTCACATAATAACCTCTCCCTTCTAAGTATGACCTGAATCATTTTAGGACTATCCCAGAAAGCCAGACCCAGTTTTCCAGCCTGTCAAGAAGTATGTTGTGATCGACAGTGTCAAATGCAGCACTGAGGTCGAGTAGTACTAGAACTGATAATTTGCTTGTGTCAGTATTTAAGCGAATATCGTTTATTATCTTTATGAGCGCTGTCTCCGTGCTGTGATGCGGTCGGAAACCAGATTGAAAGTAGTCAAAGTATCCATTCGAGCTTAAGAATTTGTTCAGCTGATTGAAGACAACTTTTTCAATGATCTTGCCTATGAAAGGAAGATTTGAGATCGGTCTATAGTTGTTTAATATGGTCTTATCCAGATTGCTCTTTTTCTCCACTTCTAGGAGATCTGCTTTTAAGCTGTGTAACACAGTTTTGAAGAAAGATGTGGGAAGTGCGTCAAGGGCGCAGGTTGATGTTTTAAGGTGCTGTACGATTTCTTCTAAAATTTTGCCATCAATTTCTTTGAAATCAGACATAGTGACTACTTTCTCAGGCTGTTGTCTGATCTCTCTGACCCCAGTGAGGCTCAAGGATGTGCTGATCACCTTTCTGATATTATTGATTTTCTCAGAGAAGAAATAAGCAAACTCACTGCACTTGCTCTCTGAGAGCATTTCACTGGGAATCTGGCTTGGGGGGTTTGTCAGTCTCTCTACAGTAGCAAAAAGAGTGCGTGTGTTGTTTATATTGCTGTTTATAATATTTGAGAAGAAAGTCTGTCTAGCTTTGCCTAGTTCCTTATTGAAAGCATGGATGCTGTCTTTGTAGATGTTATAATGGACTACAAGTTTTGTCTTCCGCCACATGCACTCTGCTTTTCTGCATTGTCTTTTCATATTTTGCATTGCTGTTGAGTTTCTCCAATGTGCTTTCTGTCTACCATTCTTTCTCCTGACTTTCACAGGAGCAATATCATCAATTACACTCTTAACTTTTGAGTTAAAAGAATCAAGGAGAAAATCAACAGAGTCAGCAGATATGCTTGGTGTTAAAGATATAGCCTTCATAAATAGTACACTAGTGTTCTCATTTAAGCATCTCTTCTTGACAGACACAGATCTAGCTTCAATGGCAGGAGAGATCAATATATCAAAGAAAATACAAAAATGATCAGACAGTGCTACATCCTTAATAACAATCGATGAAATGTTTAGACCCTTACTGATAAGTAAATCTAGAGTGTGTCCACGATTATGTGTGGGTCCATGTACATGCTGAGTCAGATCAAAAGTTTTTAAAACAGTTTTGATTTCTTTTGCCATATTGGTTTCTGCATTATCTATGTGATTGTTAAAATCTCCAGCAATAGCAAAACGGTCAGACTCTGAAGAAATTGTTGATAACAGTTCTGTAAAGTCTTCAGCAAAGGCTGGAGAGTATTTTGGAGGCCTGTAAACAATGATAAGTAAAATGCGTGGAGCACCTTTTAACACAATACCCAGATATTCGAAAGACGGGTAATTCCCAAATGATATTTGCTTACATTGATAGACAGCTTTAAAAAGAGCAGCTAAACCTCCACCTCTTCTTACAGCTCTGCAGACACTCATAAAAGTAAAGTTAGGAGGGGCCGTTTCATTAAGGACTGTTGCACTGCAGCTGTCTTCTAGGCCAAGTTTCATTTAGCAACATAAAATCCAGGTTGTATGTGGTTATTAAGTCGTTGACTAGAAGTGATTTATTTTTAAGTGAGCGGATGTTTAAAAGTGCTAACTTAACAGTCTTACTTTTTGTCCCCACAGCAATCTTAGTTTGGCGTGTAATAGGCACCAGATTAGATGGGTTTGCAGTACGTCTTTTGAAGGCCTTAGACTTCCTATCATGTAATCGAACAGCAATAGAGAAAGATAAAGATACAGGCACACTGGGTTCCCGCTTGTTCTGTAAACATTTGAGAAAGTTACTGTTATCATAGCGGGGACCCGACACATTTCACTGAGAGCTGGTATCAGTTGTTTTTGGTTCACCTCGAGCCGATGGAGGAGGGTGTGTGCCCTGGCGCTGTGGCAGAGGCCGAAGAGCTCTCACAGGAGGAGGGGGAGGGCTAGCTGGGCCTGCAGGCTTTGGTGGTTGTGGGGCCTGCCGTTTTTTGGTTGGTATCTGGGGGCTTGCAGCAAAAGAGCGGGATAGTCTAGTTCCAGCACACACCAGTTGTTCCATTTTCTCTGAGAAGCACAGAAGTGGAGATGCTGGAGAGATGGAGAAACTGTCTGGTTAGAGGGGCTGTTGCTCTGGTGTTATTGAAGGCTGTAATATGCTGTCCTGGTTTCCCTCGCTGTTTTCCAGAAAGTTGTCCTTGGGTGCTGAATCTTGGAGCAGTGCTAGTATGTCACAGTCTGTCTGTGGTGAGCTCTGTGGGCAGGGCTCAGCTGAGATTGTGTCCGTGAGCAGAGGTTGTTGTGGCTGAGTGGTGTTATCATTGTCCTTGTGTGATGTGTCACCCGCATGCCCATTCAGGTGCTGAAGTGAAATCCTGTGGTCATTCATACTGTATCCAGGTGTGTGTGTGCCATTCAGGTTGAGTGGATTGGCACACATTGCAGAAGGATGACGGAGGGAGAAGTAGATATTGTCCTTTAGCACTCTTGAACCAAGTTTGTTTGGGTGGTGGCCATCCTGTTGAAACAGTTGCCTCTGACTCCAGAAAAGATTGAAGTTGTCAATGAAGTTCACTCCTTTTATATTGCAGTTTTTTTGCAGCCATTTATTAAGCCCAAGCAACCGTGAAAACCTGTTTGTTCCTCTTGCTGGGAGTGGTCCACTGATGAATGTTTGAACTTTCAGTCTTTTAAGTGTTTCAAAAAGTTCATTGAAATCCTTCTTAAGGAGTTCCGACTGCTCTTTATGAATATCATTCTTCCCCACATGAATGATGAGTCTATTTGCAGTCTTATGTTTCATCAGAATGTCCTGAAGTTCTCTGTTTACATCAGAAGTTGTTGCTTGTGGAAGGCAGCATGTTGTTGTATCCTTGCTACTAATGTTTCTGATTATGGAGTCGCCCACTATCAGAGTCCTGGGTCCGGCTGCGCTCTGAGCTGAGTGCCGCTGTCTGCTCGACCTCGAGCGCCAGTTAGCATCAGTGTTAGCTACAGGCTGATTCAGTCTGTCTTCGATCACATTCATCAAATTTGGGGATTCCTCATTCATTAATACTTCAAATCTGTTCTCAAGATGTATAGGCGGTGGTAGGAGACCAGTGTTTGCAATCCTTGTCAGAGCCGTATCTGGGGTAGAGGATGCTACTGCAGCAATATATGATGCTTGTGACAATCTGATGTCTCGAGTGCCTTTGGGTCTCGCTCCCTGTTTGTACCATCGATTTGTAAGTCGATCGGCTTGTTTCTCAACACTCAGTATAGCCTGTCGAGGAGCATGAGATTCATGGGACTCACCGGCTGTATGCTGAGGGCGTCCATGACGAAGCTCTGTTGTGTGTCCCGTCTGGTTTGGTGGTCCCGCAATTAACTTTGTTTCAAGAACTGCAATCCTTTGTAGAAGTCTGTGGCAGTTAGAGCAGCAAGTAGATTCCAGAGGAGGCATTTTCTTATCCTTATGAATGTAGGCAGTTGTGTTTTCTCTTCCCCGGAATGTAAGCTTCCAGTGGCAGGCTGGTCGAATAAAAGAATTCTGCTTTTTTTTGTAGTAATCTAAGCGTTTGAGCACTGTGCTGATTTGCTGAAGTTAAAATTAGGTGATAAAAGGAGATAAAATATAAAAATATAAAAGCGATAGAGCAAAGCGCGGAGCAGTAAGCAAGAGCGTCCGAACAGCAGCTGGGGGGGGGGGGGGGGGGAGGAGTATCGCCTGTTATGCAATACATTCAGTTGCCAAAGATTCTGGACATGTTTGAACAGCTCATTAGAGGGAGACAACAGAAATATTCAGGCACTGTTGAGTCTGAAGCTGATAATGGAAAAGCTTAGTCCAAAAGCACTGTCCAACCGAACCTCATCTTTACCGCAGCTGGTCAAATAGCACTGGCATAATTGGAGTGGTAAAGTGAGGATAATCAGAGCCAATTAACATGAGTGGTTGAGCTTTGTCAAGGGCAGGAATTGGCAGTCCTCTGAGATGGCTATACTTGCTTTGTAGGGCTTTGATGGGGTAGGTATGTTCTGCCAGTTCTAGCTGATCTGCTGAGAATGCTCAGTTGATCTTGAAGAACTTTTGAGGCTGACAAGCAGGAGAAATGGAGAAGGACAATTAATTACCACGTATGACCTTCATGTCCAATCAAACTGTTCTCAATACCAGGTCCTCTGTCTTACTATGAATATTCAGTTTCTGAGCAGCAGCCTGAAGAAAGATAGTTCACTCTGAGCCATCATCTAGAATAGCGAAGGTCTCTAGCGCATGCTCTCCATTGCGTATGATCACTTTGGTGACTTTCAGTGACTGCAGCCTGATTGTCTATCCAAGTACAGAACCTCATTGGTGGGACTGACAAGGGAAGGCTTTTTTCTGATCGGTCGATCATTGAGCTTGTGGAGTGCCTCCAGATGTCTGCCCTTACAGATTTTGCAGGTTCATTTCAGACGGCACTGTGCTGCTTGGTGGGTGTGACCACAACGCCAACATTTCCTGTTTGTTTTTACCCAGTTGGTTTTCTGTTCTTTAGTAAGATGACTAAAGTTCTGGCACTGACTCAAGTAATGCTGGGTGTTAGAGCAGTAGGGACAGTACGCCTTTACCTTGTCCTGAGGTTTAGAAGCACCTGGAGCAGATCCCTCTGTCAGTGGATTGATGGGGGAAGGATCTGTGCTGTGAAATATGGACAATGTCTTACAAGACTTAATGTCCTTACGCCTGTCCTTCCTTTGGTCAGAGTGTTCCCTTCTTTCTCCAATAAACTCAAAGCCGCTTTCTTGAATTGGCAGTTTGTATTCCAGCCTCCCTGTAAAATTTAGGAGTGTGGGGAAAAGGACTCCCAGGGGATACATGTACCTCTTGAAATCAGCTCTCAGGTCATGAGGTAACTTGGACAGTAGCCAAGTATCATGTGAGCCACACTGTAGTTCAATATTACCACTTTCATCTAGATGATCTTGCATGCCCACGAGTGCTCTAATCCTTGAGTGCAAACTTATTGAATCCAGTTGTATCATGACTGCGGATACTATAGCCTTCCAAGAGGTCAGCAGAGCCAACTGGTGGGGTTGTCCATTCTGCCATGCAAGGGAAGCCATGGTGTCTGAATAAGGTCTCTTTGAACTTGTATAAGAGTCTGCTGTCAGAAGGGGCATCCTCAAACTTGAGATGATCTAGGAGGATCTGATATTTAAATCTCTCCGTGGCATCCTCAGGCAGAATATTATCCAGGGAGATCTTCAATCTGGCAAACTCTTGTGGGTCCCCCATTATGAAATCAGGAATTGTGGGCTTAAGGCTCGATATACTTTCACTAGTTGAGGGTTGTGAGGATCCTCCCCAATCTCCTTTTGATGTTGCATACTGACACAAGGAGGTATGTGGTGGTACCTGGGCTGTTTATCAGTATAACGTGCCCTCTGCTGGTCAGATGTCACTACTGAATCTTCATCTGGTTCAAGATCGCAATAGTTGTGAAGGACTATAATGCGTCAAGAGCTCGCTCAAGTACTGCAATATTTTAAAATGTATACGATGTTTAATAGGGAGCCAATGCAGTTTTGACAGAACCGGGCTAATATGGTCATACTTCCTGGTTCTGGTAAGAACTCGAGCTGCTGCGTTTTGAACTAGCTGTAACTTGTTTAAAGCGTGCAGGGCAACCACCCTGTTAAGCATTACAATAATCTAGCCTTGATGTCATGAACGCATGAACTAATTGTTCCGCATTTGTCAATGAGAGCATATGGCGTAATTTAGATTTATTTTTAAGATGGAAAAATGCAGTTTTACAGATACTAGACACGTGACTTTCAAATGAAAGATTGCTATCAAAGAGCACACCCAGGTTCCTAACCGACGACGAAGACTTAAAAGAGCAGCCATCAAGTGTTAGACAGTATTCTAGGTTATTACGTGTGGAAGTTTTTTGTCCAATAATTAGAATCTCTGTTTTTTTTTCAGAATTTAGTAGTAGGAAATTACTAATCCAATTATTTATATCAGCAATGCATTCCGTTAATTTTGTGAATTGGTAAGTTTCGTCAGGACGTGAAGAAATATACAGCTGAGTATCATCGGCATAATAGTGAAAGCTAATTCCATATTTCCTAATGATATCTCATAATGGTAGAATGTACAGCGTGAACAGCAGCGGTCCTAGTACTGAGCCTTGTGGTACACCATACTGAACTTGTGATTGATAAGACATCTCTTCATTTACTGCTACAAACTGATAACGGTCTGATAAGTATGATTTAAACCACGCTAGTGCAATTCCACTAATGCCAACATAGTTTTCTAGTCTATTTAAAAGAATGTTGTGGTCAATGGTGTCAAATGCAGCACTAGGAGTAACACTAATAGAGATTTACAACCACGATCGGATGATAAGGGCAAATCATTTGTAACTCTAACGAGAGCTGTCTCGGTATGGTACTGTCTAAATCCTGACTTAAAATTCTCGCAGATACCATTTATTTCAAGAAAGGAACACAGTTGTGAGGGTACTGCTTTTTCTAATATCTTTTACAGAAAAGGCAGATTTGAGATTGGCCTGTAATTTACTAATTCTCTAGGATCAAGTTGCATTTTTTTAACAAGTGGTTTAATCATAGCCAGCTTAAATGTTTCTGGTACGTATCCTAGAGACAAAGACGAATTAATGATATTTAGAAGAGGATCTCTGACATCTGGAAGCATCTCTTTCAGTAGCTTAGTCGGTATAGGGTCTAACATACAAGTTGTCGATTTAGATGAATTAACAAATTTGCAAAATTCTTCCTCTCCTAAAGCAACAAATTAATCAAATTTTTCCTCAGGGAGACTACAATGCACTCCCTGATACAATGCTGTCGTAGACGGATGCATAGTTATAATTTTCTCCCTGATATTATCGATCTTATAAGTGAAGAAGTTCATAAAGTCATTACTGCTGTGTTGCTTTGAAAATTCTGTGCTTGAAGCTTTCTTTGTCGTTAGTTTAGCCACTGTTTCAAATAAATACCTAGGATTATGTTTATTTTCTTCTTATAGGGTTGAAAAATGAGAAGATCTAGCAGCTTTTAAAGCCTCTCTGTAAGCAATCGAGCTCTCCTTCCATGAAATCCGAAATACCTCTAGTTTTGTTTTCTTCGAGTTGCGCTCCATTTTTCTGGCTGCTCTCTGGCCTGAGTGTGCTCGTTGTACCACGCCGTTGGACTATTTTCTTTAATCTTCTTTAAGCGCAATGGAAAAGAGCGAGTCATCTTTTTCATTGTCTATGTGTATAATAAAATCGCCAACAATTAGTACTTTATCGTTAGCCAATACTAATTCTGATAGAAAGTCCACAGATTCTTTGATAAAATCTTTATGGTGCCCTGGTGGCCTGTATCCAGTAGCCAGCAGAATTCTCAAACTTGATTTATCGTTTACACTATATGTTTTTACATTAAGCACCAACGTAAATTTAAAACTAGATTTCTTAGTGGTTTTGAAAATATTACTATAAATTACAGCAACACCTCCACCTTTGGGTTTTAGACGAGGTTCATGTTTATAACAGTTATCTTGTGGGGTGGACTCATTTAAAGTAATATAATCGTTTGGTTTTAGCCAGGTTTCTGTCAAACACAGCACATCTAGGTTATAATCTGAAATCATATAATTAACTATGAGCGATTTTGAAGTAAGGGATTGTATATTCAGCAACCCATGCTTTATCATTTGCTCATCTGTATTATATCTGTTTTTTATTTGTTGAACATCAATTACATTTTTAACCTTAGATGGGTTTGGACGTTTTTTGAATTTCCAAATTCGGGGAACAGATACAGTCTCTCTATGATGATATCTAGGTGAAAGAGGCTCTATGTGATGAGATTTATCTGACCTTGGTGACGTGAGACAGCTGGCAGACGGTCGGTTTAGCCAGTTTGTCTGCTTCCTGACCTGGGCCCCAGATTGTCATGTTTTAGCTCTAAGACTATGAGTTAAATTACTAGAGAGAAGAGCAGCACCATCCCAGGAGGGATGAATACCATCTCTTTTCAACAGGCCAGGCTTGCCCCAAAATCTTTTCCATTTGTCTATGAATTCTACATTATTATGCGGACACCACTCAGACAACCAGCGATTGAGTGAACATAATCTGCTATCTGCAATCTAATCAAACTATCTCATCACTCCTGCGAACAGGAAGGGGGCCAGAGCAAATTACAGTGCCCGAAATCGTACTTGCGAGTTCACACACCTCTTTAATATTAATTTTGTTGATCTCCGACTGGCGGAGTCGAAGATCATTAGTGCCGACATGAATAATGATCTTAGAGGATTTACGATTGATGTCAGGCGCTCTGGCTCCCGGCAAACATGTGACTATGGTGGCTGGTGTCTCTATTTTCACGTTCCGTGTGATCGAATCACCAATTACCAGGGCACAATCAACGGAATTCTCAGTGGGTGTTTCACTGAGTGGGGCAAATCGATGTGTTATGGTAATCGGAACGGAAGAGTGTTTTTTTGATCCGCGACTAGAGCGATCCCTCACTGTCACCCATCTGCCCTGCTGCATGGGCTCTACTTCAGCCAGAACCGAATCATGTAAAGAGTTCTCTATGCTAGGCGCATCCAAAATAGTATCTAAAGCTCTAGAACTCTTTCTATCCTCAATTAGAGATTGGATGCGTGTCTCTAGTTCTGAAATCTTCTCCGTCAGCTTGACTGTCTCCTTGCATTTATCAAATCCTATATTGCCAACGGAAAAGGCTATACTAAACATGTGACATGAAGTGCAGGTGACAATAAAAGGACAAGACATTACTCACCGTGTTTGTTGAGACATCAGATAAACATCATAATCTTCCAACCAGGCTGGTGGCCGCACTCGCCGTTTTGGACGTACATCAGCAGACTTAGCATCTGGCTCGAAGGACCATATATTCTGGAGTACTTAATTTGGCTGGTTGTAATTGGTTGCAATCTCTATGTCACATTCGGATGAATGCAATAAGGACTCTGATGTTTCTTCTTCAACATTTATTCTCCACTTTGGATAGGAATGAGTATACTTCTGAAAGTATACATACAAAATAGTAAACAACCGAACAAGAATAAGAGTACATAATGATGATGACATTAGACAAATAACATTACAACCATAATACGCAGTTACACATGCAATGTGATATATCTAGGATTAACTAGGCTTATTTATCATCATGTAAGGATCCTGTTCATCCCGTCATTAGCGCCACTCAGGCTGCCTTTATGTAAACAACATGATGTGCATTCACAGCCTAAATCCTAACACATAAATCTGTAAGTGTACAACTAACAGTCATTGCAATGATGATTGACATGTAAACAGGTGTTGGAAACCATTTTAGTACAGAGGAATACTAATCATTTATATAAGAATTGTCTATCTGTGATCGCGTTGGATAAGGATCTATGATGTTAATACTTTTGGTTCACGGTAAATTATCTTCCACTCAAACAGGAACAATACACGAATTTACATGAGGAATAACAATAAGAACATCAAAACTTGCTTTCAGCTGCACACACAAACTCGGTTATACACTCTGTGGAGAAACTCGTAGCTCCGCACTCGAAAACTTCCTGATGCAAAACATACAGGCTTGTTCGACTTGAACCGACGCTGCACAGACCAATCGGTGAATGACATTAAAGTACTTGCGGGAGCGATTCAAAAGCATATGGACCCATCTGCACTCGAATCACTCTCGCGGTACTTTGATGTCATTCACCGATCGGTCTGTGCAGCGCCGGTTCAAGTCGAACAAGCCTTTACTCATGTCCTTTGGGAGGAGCTGTCTACAGGTGTTTGTCTATTTGTTATTTAAGCTGTCAGTCAGAAAACTCACCAATCCTTGTATACTATTATGTGCATGGCAGTCTTCCATAACAAGTTGTCTATAATTACTACAGAAAACTATATTTAAAAATATAATAATAATAATTATTATTATAAGGCTATTATTATTATAGGCCTATAGCATTTTAATAATGTAAAAATAAATGTAATACTAGATGTTTTTAAAATATTTGTATCATTATTTTATAAAATACATATTGTTAAAATATCATTTCAAACATTATTGACCTTATTTATTAAGGTCTGCATGAAATCAAAATATCGGGGTAATATGATTTCCGTGCACATCATTATTTTTATTCAGGCTATTTTTTTACGTGCCCTCTTTAATAAAAATAACTCGCCATCCCTCTTGTAGCGACATCTCTTCTCTGATGACGTGTTACTGTTTACTGACACGAGGGCGGGGAAACCTGTCACTCACATGATGATCCAATCAATTCCCGAAGGACAAAATCAAGTCCTTTGATTCTTGTTCAATAAACCGTTTTACTCCGAAACAAAAGGGAAGAAAAGACTATCGCAACTTCCGTTTCATGCCGACTTTAAACATTTCCCTTCAATGACAAACTCACAAGACGAGTGCCTCATTTCTGGAGGTATTATTGTTCAGCACAAATGTCAAAAAGCACGACTTGGGACGCGGAACTAAAGCATTCAGGACTTGTTCCAGTGGGACGTATTTCTGGTTACTCAAAACAGCTTCCTGGAGGTTGACGTGGATGTTGATGATGGCAGAGACTAAAGCAGATCTGTCAACTGATGCTTCAAGTCTTCACATCTCTAACAGCAGCGGGAATGTGTCCTCCTCACAGACCAACAACCCTCTGTCCAGAAAACTCAACAAGATCCTGGAGACCAGGCTGGATAATGACAAGGTCTGTGAGTGACGGTCAGGTCGCATTAGCTAACGTTAACTCATTAGCCTCGCAGTGCACCTGTCACTACTCTTTACAAGAATAATTCATTAAAAAAATTCTATGTCATATTAATGTTATATTAAATAACATACTCTTATTTTTCCTTAAAATAAATAGCCATGATTCATTCTTGGTTTAAACAGAGATGATAAAGCTGGACAAAGATAGCACCAAAAGTACAAACATTTCAGTAAGGTGGTGTACTCTATATATGAAATACTTTACCAAGCTATAACATGGTAAATCTATGGTACTAGAAAGTAAAATATACTGACATTTATGCACTATGGTATTTAAA
The DNA here is from genome assembly GCA_030578275.1 of Meda fulgida. Lineage (NCBI taxonomy): Eukaryota > Metazoa > Chordata > Actinopteri > Cypriniformes > Leuciscidae > Meda > Meda fulgida. The sequence goes on from CM060630.1 coordinate 8,391,391, forward strand.
AAATAAATAAATAAAAATAATTAATACTTGTATATTAAGCAATGACACATTAAATTGATCTAAAGTGACAGCAAACATTACTACATTTACAAACTTTCTATTAATCGATTAATTACAATATACTGAAGTGGAAAACATAATATTACTGTATTTTAATTGAAGAAATGCAGCCTTCGGGAGCATAAGAGACATATTTAAAACAATCTTGGCCAATCCAAACTTTGAAACTAGTTTATATCAAAAGACCATTGCATTTCCATACCATCACTACTGTACTGTACTGTACTGAACTGCCACAGTATATTTGATGAAAGTTTGCAGTACAGATTAGACATATTGATTTGATACTTTGTAAATCATCTGATGTCTCTAGCCATGGTCTTCATGTCGTAAGAGTTGTAGACAGGATGCAGTTGATAAACAATCAGCAATGAAGATGCTGTTGTCTCATTTATTTTCTGTATTTTCTCTATTTCTAGGAGATGCTAGAAGCGTTGAAATCTCTCTCTGTGTTTTTCACTGAGAACAGTCTAAGAACTAGGAGGAACCTGCGGGGAGACATCGAGAGACGCAGCCTGTCCATCAATGAAGAGTTTGTACGGATATTTAAAGAAGTGACAGAGGTAAATTCACAGGCAGAGTAGAGCATAAGCAGTTGGTAGCTCGTTATAGGTTTATAAGTACAGAAATATATATACACTATATATATATATATATATATATATAAAAATTTACCATTTTGACCACAAACCATTTCTTTGAGGCAGCTCAGACTAAAACAATCCAAAACTATTACATTACTTAAGCTGCCTGTGGTGGTTTTTAATGATCTGCCATCTTACAGTGTACATTACAGGTCCTTCTAAAAAAAATTGCATATTGTGATAAAGTTCATTATTTTCCATAATGTAATGATAAAAATAAAACTTTCATATATTTTAGATTAATTGCACACCAACTGAAATATTTCATGTCTTTTATTGTTTTAATACTGATGATTTTGGCATACAGCTCATGAAAACCCAAAATTCCTATCTCAAAAAATTAGCATATCATGAAAAGGTTCTCTAAACGAGCTATTAACCTAATCATCTGAATCAACTAATTAACTCTAAACACCTGCAAAAGATTCCTGAGCCTTTAAAAAACTCCCAGCCTGTTTCATTACTCAAAACCGCAATCATGGGTAAGACTGCTGACCCTACTGCTGTCCAGAAGGCCATCATTGACACCCTCAAGCAAGAGGGTAAGACACAGAAAGACATTTCTGAACAAATAGGCTGTTCCCAGAGTGCTGTATCAAGGCACCTCAATGGGAAGGAAAAAGTGTGGCAAAAAACGCTGCACGAGAAGAGGTGACCGGACCCTGAGGAAGATTGTGGAGAAGGACCGATTCCAGACCTTGGGGGACCTGCGGAAGCAGTGGACTGAGTCTGGAGTAGAAACATCCAGAGCCACCGTGCACAGGCGTGTGCAGGAAATGGGCTACAGGTGCCGCATTCCCCAGGTCAAGCCACTTTTGAACCAGAAACTGCGGCAGAAGCGCCTGACCTGGGCTACAGAGAAGCAGCACTGGACTGTTGCTCAGTGGTTGCATGTCATTCGTAAATCAAGGTGCCAGAGTCTGGAGGAAGACTGGGGAGAAGGAAATGCCAAAATGCCTGAAGTCCAGTGTCAAGTACCCACAGTCAGTGATGGTCTGGGGTGCCATGTCAGCTGCTGGTGTTGGTCCACTGTGTTTTATCAAGGGCAGGGTCAATGCAGCGAGCTATCAGGAGATTTTGGAGCACTTCATGCTTCCACCTGCTGAAAAGCTTTATGGAGATGAAGATTTCATTTTTCAGCACGACCTGGCTCCTGCTCACAGTGCCAAAACCACTGGTAAATGGTTTACTGACCATGGTATTACTGTGCTCAATTGGCCTGCCAACTCTCCTGACCTGAACCCCATAGAGAATCTGTGGGATATTGTGAAGAGAAAGTTGAGAGACGCAAGACCCAACACTCTGGATGAGTTTAAGGCCGCTATCGAAGCATCCTGGGCCTCCAGAACACCTCAGCAGTGCCACAGGCTGATGGCCTCCATGCCACGCCGCATTGAAGCAGTCATTTCTGCAGAAGGATTCCCAACCAAGTATTGAGTGCATAACTGAACATACTTATTTGAAGGTTGACTTTTTTGTATTAAAAACACTTCTTTTATTGGTCGGATGAAATATGCTAATTTTTTGAGACAGGAATTTTGGGTTTTCATGAGCTGTATGCCAAAATCATCCGTATTAAAACAATAAAAGACCTGAAATATTTCAGTTGGTGTGCAATGAATATAAAATATATGAAAGTTTAATTTTTATCATTACATTATGGAAAATAATGAACTTTATCACAATATGCAAATTTTTTGAGAAGGACCTGTATATTTTAAAGGGGTCATGATTTTTTTTTAATTATTTTAATATGTTCCTTGAGGTTTACTTAAAATGTTGAGAACGTTTTTTTTCCGCAAAAAACTAATTTCAACCCTCATTCTATTTCAAATACATTCAGTTCTGTTGAACAGTTTATTCATCAAAGAATCCTGGGGAAAAAAATCCATGGTTTCAAAGAAAATATAAAGCAGCACAACTGTTTCAACATTGATAATAATAAGAAATGTCTCTTGAGCATTAGAATGATTTATGATATTAGGATCATGTGGCACTGAAGACTGGAGGATGTAAAAATGTTGCTTTGGGATACTACATTTTTGTATTTAAAAAAGAAAAAAAAAAGATTTTACAATATATCAAAATAGAAAAGTTACTTTAAATTGAAATAGTTTCACAATATTACTGTTTTCAAATGTTGCTATTCTTATAAATTCTAATGGATAACAGCTTCTGATTAAATGTAAATGTGATTTACACAATAAACTTTGCTTCATTTGCACATAAGCTCCTTACCTTCTGCTGCTGTGTAGGACTCCTCTTCAGAGATCTTAAGTGTGTCTTTCTGCTTCAGGAACTAGAGAGCGTTCATGAAGATGTTCAGGCCATGAGCTCCTGCTGTGAAGAAATGACCAACAGGTTAAAGGTAATCATGCATGTTTGCTTTCAGATAGTTACAATCATCATCTGTAAAAGACCATACAATACAATACAATATTTATTTATATGGCACATTTAAAAACAACCCAGGCTGACCAAAGTGCCGTACAGAACACAATAAAAAATTAAATAACAATAATAAAACAACCAATAAAGGTACCAAAATCAAGCATTATTAAAAGTAGCAGTCTTTAAAGAAGATTTGAAGGAGGAAACAGAAGAAGCTAATCTAATGTGGAGAGGGAGACTTTTCCACATTTTAATCAATGTGAAATCAAAATGGCACTGCTTTATATCAATGTCTATTGGCTTTTGAGGTCATCTATATACCAGTGTACTCCAGAACGGTGACAAAATAAAAGTTTAAAGTCCCCCTGTAGTCAATAATTTTATCACTTAAAACTCATCTTTGATCACCAAAATTACATATTTAAACGCCATTTCCTAATAATTCCTTTCTTCATGCCTTTAAATATCTTAAATCTAACTCTACACCCTTGCCACATTTAGTATACGCGGTTCTATGAATATGCTAATTGGCCCCGCCTCCACTCACTCACACCAGCTCAGAGATCCATTTGCTGACGATCACACGTTGATCTGATTGGTTACAAGGTAGTCTGTGACGTCAGAAGCGCCAGCGATTTCAAACCGTGTTTTTGTTTCACTGCAGCTTTAAGGAGAAAATACTCAGCAATGGTGCTGACTTATGAATTTGCACATGGTTTGTCTAAAAGCATATTAAAAACACCACATAGACATATAAACAACACTAAAATTTAGATTTTCAACACAGGGGGACTTTAAAAGCAATTTCAAGAAGATATTAGAATGTACATTAGAATGCTTTTTTCCCCATAACCCTGCTGTCATGTTCTGTGTCAACAGGCAGCCAAAGAACAAACCCAGGACTTGATTGTGAAAACCAACAAACTTCAAGGAGAGAAGTGAGTCTGATATAATGCTCTGCAGTGTTTGACTAATATGAGGTTTTCAATAGCTGGAAAGCTGGCTTGCCGGTGACATATCAAAGCAATATCAAAAGAAAAAGAGTTTTACAATACAATAAAACATCCCTGTGGCACTAAATATCATATGCAGCCTGTGATGTAACAACAGACTGTATTGTGCTACAATATATCGCAATACAAAAATACAAAACATGTATCATGGATCGTGACAAAACATATTGTGTATAGTTCACACAAAATTAAAATTTAGACATATTTCCTTTAGCATCAAATATGGTAAATGACAGACATTTAAGCGTCCATGTTTATTAATTATTATTAATAAAATAAAATGCATTATATAATATCATATAATATATAAAACTTTTTAAATGTATGCCTTCAGTCAGGTCCAAGCCTATTCAAGTTCACCCCTTATAGGGCTGGGTATCGATTCAGATTTTCCAATTCGATTGAATACAAATACTATAACAGTGAACATAAGTTTACAAGTGGGTAATTAATAAACAGAAATTAAGAGCCACAATCCTGTATATTAAACTTTTTATTTTAGTTACACTTGGGTACATTAAAACTGAACCCAACTCTATATTCCAAATGCATAAAATTATGTTAAATACAATACAATACAATTTTGATGCAAGATGAAAAATTTATGCTGAATAAAGTCAGAACAGGATCAGGTTATTTTATTTTTAAGATAAAATAATCATAAAATCTTACAACATTAGCTGTAACATGGAGGCTGCAAGCCTATGAACAATGTAGGACAACTTAAACTGGCTTATTGGTGATAGTTCACCCAAAAATAATTTATATCATAATTTATGTATGTATTCATCATGTATAATTTTTTTTTCTTCTGTTTAACAAAAAAAAGAAAGAAGATATTTTGAAGAATATGGGTAACCAAACTGTTTTTGGTCTCCATTGACTTTTTTTTCAATACTATGGAAGTCAACTGTTCAACAGAAGAAAGAAATTCATATGTGATGAATATATTCATAAATGACACTTTTACATAAACTAACAATTTAACACTAGTACTAACAGCTGCACGTCTGGGTGATTGTAGTATTACTACAGCATTTCACCTCAGCATTACAAATCACGCATATAGCTTTGTTCTTGTCCACCACACTATCGTCGTCGTCTTGCTTGCGAAATCTAAAATGCTTCCATACCTCTGACTTTTTATGTGAAAGTGGCATTAACGTCGACAACGCACCTGAAACCGCTATTTTAAGCACTGAATGAATGAATGAATGAATGACAGACTCGCCTCTCGTTCCTTTGTAACATAGCGCAAGGCAAATAAGAGTGTGACATTTAGTGGAGAAGACTAGTAATTAGATTAACGTTAATCTTATGGTCAATGTTTGCGGAAATAAATATGGGAAAAAAACGATTCGTGGCCTTTGAGAATCGATTTTGAATCGACCACATTTTAAAAAACGATTAATCGAAAAATCTATTTTTTTGCCCAGCCCTAAACCCTTATGTGACACCAAATTTAGCATTTTAATAAACAGTACTTTTTTCTTTGTGTGTTAGAAGTACTACTGCTAATAAAAATAATAAACTTTAAAACTCTATTTTGGCATTGTTTAAAGTATTGTGAGTATTTTATCATGAGGTCGGTATCATGTATCGAACAAATCGTGACATGAGTGTATTTTTACACGCCTATACAGGGGCATCAGGACTTTTCTGCTGTACAATCTGTGCTGGCCCATTGCTACGTAAATAAATAAAGAATGAATTATATTAAAATGATGTAGCCTGTCCTACTTATGAGTCAAAATCATTAGTGTGCTCAGCTTCAGCACCGCCCTTCGGAGGAGACGTTAAACCGAGGTCCTGACTCTCTATGGTCATCAAAAATCCCAGGATGTCCTTCGAAAAAGATTAGGGATGTGAGCCTGGCATCCTGGCCAGATTTGCCCCTTGGCCTCTGTCCATCATGGCCTCCTGATCATCCCCATATCCTGATTGGCTCTATCACTCTGTCTCCTCTCCACCAGTAAGCTGGTGTGTGGTGTGCGTACTGGCGCAGTATGGCTGCCGTCGCATCATCCAGGTGATGCTGCACACTGGTGGTCGCTGAGGAGATTCCCTCCTTCTATTTAAAGCGCTTTGAGTGCAGAGCAAAGTGCTATGTAAATGTAACAAATGAATGTTTCCAAGCTTTCCTTAAGTAATTCCAAGTCTAAGAAAAGGATTCATAAAACTCAAAGTGGGAAAGTTATTGTCCCTCAGGCTTAGAACATGGTAAAACTGATTTTCGCTTTAAGTATGCCTGGTGTTTAGGGAAATGTCATGTATTAAAATAAAAATGATTATTATTTGCTGTAATATTAAGGGGTTGGCGATAAACTGGGTAGACCCGATTAACCGGTAGAAGTTTGTCGGTTGACTGTTTCTCAGCGCTGTCTGAGAGACGCTCAAATGAAGCCGATGCTAATAAAGCACTTGAGAATTGAACTAAATGCTTTTTGTCAACTAATTGGGCTTAAACGGTTAAATACACATACTTATGTGTCAAAGTGACCATGTCTTTGCAAGTTAAAGCAATCATTTATGTGAACGTAAACAGTTGAGAGAGTACAGTGTATCTGTGCAGTCGGTAGAAGACACTTTCTACCATTGCTATTTTTTCTGTTTCTATGCACTGACATTTGCTCCTAAATGTTCTGTAATTAAATTTTACTATTGCTTTTGTAATTAATGGATATCCAGCACTCCTACCAGAATGTCACAGTGTTCTATTTCTGGCAAACATTGGGAATGTTGATGCAGATGACGACAAGACTGCGCTGTTACACCAATCTCATTTCCATTTATACATCAGAGAAATCTAAAGGGTGTACACGGGTCCACCGCTGAGCACTGTGATGTCCAACTTTTGATGAGGTCAACAAATCATTCATCGTCTTCTCCTGGAAGTCTTTATCCATGCTATAGTGCAGTTTTGCATTTCCAATTAATATTCCCTTTATCTGTTTTGCTGCTTGCTTTGAATGCAACTGATTACAAGCTAGCCACTGATAACAAGACAATGCGATGCACTGAAGTGAATGATGACACGGAGAGAAGAGGGACATCCTGGTATATGCGACTGTGTTCCTTGTTGACTTGATTGGTCGAACCAAATCCTATCAGGGAATTTGGCTCTTGGTCTGAGACTCAAGGTGAAGGCACAGAATGATAAATCGAGGCTCTAGATTCAGCGTATCTTGTGCTACCTGCGACCCACAGATCGGGTTTATGGCCCTCACTGGAGAAATGTGCTTGTTTATGGCCATTGAGAGACTGCCAGTGAAAGTCATTTGAGTGGAATTGATTGAAGAGAGGGCTGACGGGGCATTGACTCTGCTGGGTTTTCGGTGTGCCATGTGGTGGACCAATGAGATGCGGAGAGAGACAAAAAGTAGTGAGTCACTTTTGCTGTGTGCTTTCCATGGGCAGCTGCTTTCTAAGCATGTACGTGTCCACTGGTGCGGAGCTGAGTGGGTGTTTTCTGTTCAGTCTCTATGGGAGCTGAGCGGAAGGCTTATGCAGGGGATTGTGGGATTGACAGTGGAGTGCTTAGAAATGTCAACTATATTCAGTTGTGACAGTTGCTATGAGGCAGTGATTTGTAATGTTTGTTTGCTAATGGTGCTGCAGATTCTGGAGGCTTTAGTCCTAAGCACATTTTTACATATTACTACTTTTAATTTTTATTTAAAGGGATAGTTCGCCCAAAAATGAAAATTCTGTCAGTAATTTCTCACCCTCATGTTGTTCCAACCCCGAAAGACTTTCGTTCATCTTCGGAACACAAATTAAGATATTTTGGATTAAATCTGAGAGCTGGATCACTCCTTCATAGGCTTCAATGGGATTAAAACTTGCCGGCCCAGAAAAGTTATTAAAGACATCGTTAAAATAGTCCAAGTGACTACAGTGGCTCAATCTTAAGTTTATGAATCGATGAGAATACTTTTTGTGCACAAAAAACAACAAAAACAATGACTTCATTCAACTATTCATTTCCTTCTCTGTGGGCCTCGAGTGATGTCACGTAGTGTAACAGCGCAGCGATTCTGTGTTGTACATCACACGCATCACACACATGACCAGCGTCGGCCAATAGTGAGCCTACGTGTGACGTACAACACAGAAGCGCTGCGCTGTTACACTACGTGAACTCACTCGAGGCCCATTGAAGCCTATGGAGGAGTAATCCAGCTCTCAGAATTAATCCAAAATATCTTAATTTGTGTTCCGAAGATGAACAAAAGTCTTACGGGGTTGGAACAACATGAGGGTGAGAAATTACTGACAAAATTTTCATTTTTGGGTGAACTATCCCTTTAAAATACTCTACAAGCAACTCACATTTGATTCCAGTTTAGTCTGGTATTAACACACACACACACACACACACACACACACACACACACACACACACACACACACACGTTTGTGATCAGATTTTTTGTTTTTGAAAGACAATCACATTTATTTGATCTTAAATACAGTAAAATCATTGTGAAATATTATTACAATTTAAAAACTGTTTTCTATTTGAATATATTTTAAAATATATTTTTTTTCCTGTGATGGCAAAGCTAAATTTCCAGCATCATTACTCCAGTCTTCAGTGTCACATGATCCTTCAGAAATCAGCCTAATACGCTGGTCTGATGCTCAAGAAACTTTTCTTAAGGATTTTTTTTCAGGATTCTTTGATAAATAGAAAGTTTAAAAGAAAAGAATTTACAGAATCATTTCTCTATATATTTATGTTGAGAATTCATAGAATAGAAATCATTTGTCTTTACTGTCCCTTTTAATACATTTATTGTGTCCTTGCTATATAAAAGTAGTAACTTCTTTAACTTTAAATAAAGTCGTACAGGCTCAAACTTTTGAACGTTTTGAACGTGTACTTTTGGAACAAACTTTTGGAGCAAACTTCACGCGCTTATGATGTCTCAGTAGGTTGGGAACTCATTAGGCTTTGTAAAAGAGGCGCAGACTTCAATGAGGATGGGGAACATTGTGAAGACAGAACAAGATCTTTTGATTAAGAGATGAACTGACTGAGAGATGGAAGTTGAGAGGTTTGTGTGATTAAACAAGTCTGAGATTGGAAGAGGAAATAGTCCTGTTGTTTTAGAAGCGAGAGTCCACCGTATCTCTGACCTTGTGGAACGGCCCTTGATTCTGGCACCAAAGGAGATGCTGACAGCTGTGATGGACAGCTGGCTTCTCCACGCTCCACTGCCATCAACCCTGTACTTGTCCAGCAGGAGAGTTTGTCGAAATCCACAGAGTGTCACACAAAGACAAGTGAGAGAGAAGAGATGGAGCGGAGAGGGAGAAAGAGACATTGATGAAACTATAATGAGGTTATTTTTCTGGAATGTATTGTAATAGAATGCTGTCAGGAAATATTTGTCCAGGCCAATAAAAATGCTTAGTGTTCGTTCCCTGCAATTTCGTGAGGTTTCAAATTCATTCATTTTAAAGGCGACATGTCACTGAAAACAAGATGCCCCTTCCTCTTTTTTTTTTTGTTTGGTATACTGAATGCAAAAGCTTCCTCTTCAAACATGGTTTGTTTATGATGCCATAACCATGATCTTATTAATGATCACTGAATTTTAAATATACTTAAAAATATATCACAATGTAAGCGACGGCGAATCGGGGTCCTCACGCTAGTGTTTACTGTGCGTCAAATACACTTCATTCATTGAGATTAACTGAAATAGTGTGCTTTACGGATCGCTTGTCGGAGAGCGAAACTCTCAAGCGCTCAGTGTTCTGCGAGTGAAAATATATATATATCTGTGTAACGTTACCAGTTCCAGATTGTAGAGGTAGTTCCTCGTTTCATGATAAACTTCACCTCAGCTTCACGTCCGGCTTCGCCAGTTGTTTTCACTCTGCATGTGAGCTGCGAATGAATGGGTCCCAAAACTAGGCTTTATCGTTATCGTTGCCGGAGAATTTTTACCTGTATGTCGTAAACGAAACGATAATATATCACCCATCCCTACTTTCTGGTGATCCTGAAGACCTAGCTAGTTTGGGTATTTTATTAGGAGCTAAACACTGCAGGAAGGTGGACTTCCAAGGTCTTGGTTGGACACCCCTCCCAGATGAACGACAATGTGAAGTATGGTGGTACACAGAAGTTAGCCAATCATAACATCTTACGGGACATTCACACAGAATGCATTTTTAAAATCCACTGGGCTGCTTTTCCATTATGTTTCTATGTAAACACTTTGCTTTTGTCTTTTGCCAAGTCTTGGCAAATTGCGTGCGAGGACGAAAGATTTCCTTGATTTCGCTAAGCAGTTAAGGATTCGCCACGTTGACCTACAGAAAGCTGCTTGTTTTGAAAGTGATTTCTCTGCAAGTTTTTGCTCACAAAATTTCACCGAAAATTCGTTAATGCACCGCATCTTAAGGGTCAGTTAGAAAATAGTAATGAAAACTAAATTATGACTATCTTTAAGTTGACTTTAGGGGACAAAAATAAAATGTAGAACTGTAGAATGTCTCCACTTTACACGTTTTTAATATACGTTTTTCTGCATTGTCCCAGATGGAGTCACATCGGGTATTCTATGAATACAGTGTCCTTCCACATTATGTTGTCCTGCTGTTCTGGTGAGACATTGTCTGTCTCAGTGACATTTTCATCTGCCAGATGGGATTGTGCCTGCTTGTCCAGCTGCTTTTTAACCTTGCCTCCTCGTCTCTGTCCCCAGAGGGACAGCTGTGCTAGGGACAGGTCAGGACATGGCTTGTCATGCTTCCAAAGAGGACAGAAAGCAGGATCTCAAATATTAATACACGCCTGCTGGTGTTCAGCTTTCTCAATCTGGAGTTCATCTTGCCGGATGACTTTTCTGTCACTGATTGAGTGAGAAAATGTAGTGGCAGAAATACCTGCAACAGTAGTTGATTTATACAAAATGCATTCATTTATTAATTTTCATATAGCATCATTTAACTGAAATGATTGATTGATGTAGAGGCTCAAGTTTTCGAGAGGCTTGATAAATGACTGAAGTTTTTATTCTTTACTCTGGAACGCTTTCTGCATATAAACCATAGCGTGATTCGGGACTAGACACTCTGTGGTGTAACATTATATTTTTTCCCCTTCTGTATCAAAGATGTTGAAAGCACTTTGATGTCCCTGAAAAAGTCTGAGCACGGTTTCATTTGAAACTGAGTATAAATGCAAATAGCACTTTGCGACAGTACTGAAAGCTCCAACATAAAAGACCAAGGACAGTCAAACAGACCACGACCTGGCAGCATTGTTTTTCCACAACCTTCATAATCTCAACTCCCTCTCATTATATCGTCCTCGTATCAATGAAGCTTTAGTTGTTGAGAGACCTTTTCATTAAGAGGCAAGAAGTGAGTGTCATTCTGAAGGCTGTAGCCCGTCACCTGTCTGAAGTGAGGGGATGCCTCTTGCATCCAACACTCATTACAAACGATCAGCCACAGATAGTTTAGTATGTTATGACATTTCTGTGAAATAATGCCGTACACCTGTGTTTCTCAACTGGTTTTGCTTCAGGAACCTAATTTTACACTTTGACGTCGTGTCAACCCAACACAATTTTTACAAAAGTAAAAATATTTGCAGAAATAGACACAAATGTCCTTAAAGTCAAACAGAAATATTTTTTGATTGTTGCTATTATTTCTTTTGTTGTATTCACTTTTTGACGTTTGTTACATTTAATGATAATTTGGTTGGTTTCTCTTGGCAGCTAATAGTTCATGTCACAAAACACATGATGATTAACATTTTCTCCTTTTTAAAAGTTAATTGCTTAATATTGATCACAGTCTGTTTTGTGCTATTAACTATTCACTTTTCCACTGACTTCAAACATCTTTGATACAGAAGAAAAAAACGCCACATTGAGCAGTAGTGCCGAGTCCGCGGGTTTCCACAGGAATTGGGAATTTACACTGTTGCTGCGGGGTTTTTTTTTTTTAGTCCACGGGTTGAAGCGGATTTTATCCCTCGGAATGCAATTATTATTATTATTATTTTTTGCGTACAACTGATGGCTGTCCAACCAGTGTCATTTTGAGATGTGCTCAGCACCTTTTCTGATGGATTGTCAATAGGAAAGGATAACTGACATACTGTAACATTCAGGGAAGACCATAAATGATTTGTCTAAAGCATGTTATTGTTGTTCTGGTTTCTGAAGGGTCCTTCGATAAACTGTAGTTTCAAGTTTGATTGCTCTTTCTCTGGTAGTGATATTGCTGTAAGTGGAGACTTACAGGAAAATCCTGATATCCAGAAGGGTCTGTTATCTTATTGTGCTAATTAAGCTGGGACCTTATTACCCACCCACACAAATGTTCTCTGCCTTTCATACACCCACATGCACATAGCAAGTTAAAGAAAGGCAATAAGTGGGCAAGCCTGCTGCTTTTGTGTTCTGGACTTCTGTTCTTGTGGTTTGAGGCATTGATTAATGTCTTCAACACTCATTTCTGTAATATGTTGCTCTTGATAATTAGTATATTTGATTGGAGGAGGTGTTAGGAGGAACATTATATTGAAACTTATGTTTAAGTTATATGTAAGCGTCACACCGCTTCGCTCACGTGCAAGTGGGGGAGGGGTGGGATTTTCAAATAATCTAATAATACCCAGCAATCTTCGAATATTTATATTTGCTTGAAATGACCATCCATAAAATATATTATGTATATGTATATTATGTAAATGTATATGTGTGTGGATACACACAGTTGTATGTTTAAAAAAGTGAGAAAAGCTCAAAACCCTGTTATTAACTTTTATTTCAATACACGCAAATGCATTGGAAACATGTATCAAATTTGTTATTACTTTATAGAAAGTGAAGAAAAGGGAATATTAGGCTGTTAATAATAGGAGTGTCTGCATTTTTCTTTACAAAGTCAAACATTTACTGTATAAACTGAAAAATGCTGGAAGATTTGGCTTTCTTGTGAATCACTGAACTAATAGTTGTAACTAATTAGTTGTCTAACCACGGTTTCTGAGAACTGCTTCACATCTGTGTTGCATGGAGTCAACCAACTTCTGGCACCTGTGAACAGGTATTCCAGCCCAGGACGATTGCACTACAGACCACAATTCCTCTGCATTTCTTGGTTTTGCCTCAAAAACAGCATTTTTGATGTCACCCCACAAGTTTTCTATTGGATTAAGGTCCGGGGATTGGGCTGGCCACTCCGTAATGTTAATCTTGTTGGTGTGGATCCAAGATGCTGCTCACTTACTGGTGTGTTTGGGGTCGTTGTCTTGTTGAAACACCCATTTCAAGGGCATTTCCTCTATAAGGCAACATGACCTCTTTAAGTATTTTGATTTACTCAAACTGATCCATGATCTGTGGTATGCGATAAATAGGCCCAACACTGTAGTATGATAAACATCCCCATATCATGATGCTTGTTCCTCCATGCTTCACTGTCTTCACAGTGTATTGTGGCTTGAATTCAGTGTTTGGGGGTCGTCTGACAAACTGTCTGCGGCCCCTAGACCCAAAAAGAACAATCTTGCTTTCATCAGTCCACAAAATATTGTATTGTAGACATGTAGAAATATAATTTTGGCCAGAAACAGTGATTGATCTGGTTAGTGATGTTGGACTGCTATTATTTTGAACACAATTGTATATATAATGTAGTTGGTGCTGTAGACCATAGTCATAGTCATGACTGCAAGTCTTGAAACAATTGTGCGGTTATGAGCACTGAGCTTTACAGACTGCGCTTAGGTATTCCTCTGTGACTTTGTGCTTTTTATATTTATATTTTTAGACTTTGCTTGACTCGAAGTGAAACTGTGTCATGGTCTCACACTTTTTTTCAGCGCACTTTCTTTTTTCTTCTTCTCTGACGTCCTATAGTTCTGGAGTGATCTTGTGGAACCAGCAAGTTCTCATTAATAGCTTATGAGGAGATCCAGAGGAGGATTGACGAAACGCACTACATCACAGTTTGGCATCTGATGTGAAGTCACCCATGCTCATCTGAGCAGAAATGCACAAAACTTACCATCTGTGGATCTGGTTGTACAAATTTTACTGTTACACTACAGTGAAAGTAGTGTGATTTTTGTAGTCTTAAAGGATTAGTTCCCCCAGAAATTAAAATTGTGATTGTTTACTCTATGCCATATGACCTTTTTTCTGGCAAGAAACACAAAAAGAGACGTTTTAAGAATGCACTAGTCATAGTTTTTAATGCAGTAATAAAAGTTTAGTGCTATAAAAACATAAAAAATAAGGCTGATACAATCAGGACTTGAGGGTTGATCACCAGTTACCAATCACTGGAAGCAGTATTGGCCGATACGATCACCGTTACCGATCACCAAAGTAAATGATACTATTCTTAACAACATCAATGTATTTTAAGTATATAAAAAAAAGCGATGATAAAGTCATGAATTGACAACATTTTATTTATTGGAAAGCAACATATGCCAATATTTATTGGCAAGTACAACGTATTCCATTCCTTCTTTTAGTATTGATTAGGAACAGCTTAGAGATTAACAGCTGAAATAAAAATAAAGCTTAATAGATAGATTTTTAAAAAGCGGTGAACTGTTCCAATAAGTCAGATGCCTGAAATTCCAGTTTTCTTTCCAGCAAGCTTGTCTCTGTCTTTGAGTTGTAATTTACATCTTCTCTGACATTTACAATGTCTCACACACACACACACACACACACACACACACACACACACACACACACACAGAAGAGGTAAATCTTGGGTGGCGGGGATTTACTGCCATTTATTGGCATGTTCTCATTGTTCAAAATTTCCAGGTCGGATATCTTTCCCCTGGCCTAAAGCAAATGCGAAATACTACTTTGAAACCTGGAAACATGGAATATGATCCCAAAGCAAGTCCACACGACTAGACGCATCCCCTGAATGCTTACATGCTTCCTTTGGCATGTTAAACACTGTTACAAGCACATAGCCATGGGGAGAGTTAATATAACATTATGTAATAAACTGAGGGAACATCTTTTGTGCGACATCTCGATTTTAGATTGTGAACGATTGAAATGTCTCCATGATCTGCCTTTGATGAGAAATCATAGTATCGCGCTACAGTGCAGTTCATAACATACTGTACAAAATTCACATCATGTTTTCCAATGTAGTGGTAGGGTTACGCTCATGTGACATTACAGTTCTTGGCCATAATGAAATTTTATTATTTGCATGCCTTTTAAAGCTTGGCCAGATAAACATTTTATTTACATGCTGTTCTGACATAAGCTTTTCTGTCACACACTTTCTGTGAGTACTGAACTATGTTCTCTTTCGCGTCTTATTGCGCTTAAACTGTCAAATACACTCATGGTTTATATAAACAGTCATTTACATCTTAAGTGAAGGTAAACCGTTCGGATGCGTGTCAGTATATTATGATACACTTATATATCAGATCAGTGCATTAGATTTTAAAGGGACAGCAGCCTAATAAACCAACTGCAGTCTGTCAAAAATGTTAATCAAACAACAAAATACAAAAAGAAAATCACTCACTGATCTTGACTAAATAGCTTAAAGGTACAATATGTAGGATTTTTGCAGTAAAATATCCAAAAACCATTAGGCCAATGTTATATATTTTGTTTAGTTGATTACTTACAATATCCCAAATGTTTCCAACTATTGGAACTCCAACTACAAAGAAACGGGGTGTGTGAGCAGGGGAGAGGGAGTCGCCAGTCAATGACGTCATATCCGCGTTACCCCCGGTTTCCGCCAGGTTTGACCTCGTACTGCGATAGTAACCATGGCGACAGACGTTGACAACTGGGTTATGCCGGTTATGCCTAGCAGGACGCTCACGCTGTTGTTGTTTTGTTTAAACATTATGGACCATGGCAAGCAGACTTTGAGGCAAATAGAGGACTAAAACGAAGATCAACATCTTTCGAGATGCCGAGAGCTCCAAGTCCACGACTAACTTCGACTTGACAGAGAAAAACATTTCTCAGAAAAACATTAGACAGGTGAGCAAATGTACAGAAAAAGAATCAATGTTATTTAGTTCAACATGATGAAATGTTAGAATATGATCTGCATGTTATTCTAATGTTGATCTAGCTCACTGCTAGTCTCATATAGCCAACAAACAATCTAACTAAGAACATTCAACACACTCAAATGCCATTTAGTGTGATAGTGTAACTGTTAGAGCAAGTGAAAAGCGCTGCGTTACCTCAAGTTTAATTCGTCTAATAAACTGACCTGTGAGTATTAATTCAGCACTTGCGTGTAGTTCGGTAGAATGAAATGTCCTTATTCCTTTATATCCGCGGGACTCGCGTTGCGTGTGGCAATCGCGCCCTGCTTCATACCACAATCATGTTAAAAACATCAATGTATTCACTCATCCATAAAAGATCCATCAGATTGACGACAAGATCCATAATTAAGCTTATTGCGGGAATATACGTCATCAATATGCGCCTTTGTTATTGTAAGAGGTTAACGACCCCTGGTGGCGAAATATCCTGCATATTGTACCTTTAAGTAGCTTTAATAAAATGAGTGTATGCGCTCTTAAAAAAGGGTTGTTTCAACCCATGTTTGGGTCAAATATGGACAAACCCAACCTTGCCCTCAGGCTAAACAGTTTTTGCTAACTGCTAATGAAATAAGGGTTCCTTTACTGCCATGTTAATGTAAAATACATTACACTGAAACATCTTCGCTATAGTTGTTGGGGGAAAAATGACACTTGATTTCTATTGGCTAGGTTCGTCAAATTTATTGTCGTCAGATTCTCTTTTTTTTTATTCTCTCTATGCATTTTCTGACTAGGTCTGTTGAAGAGAAGAGTGTTTGAAACATTGTGAAGCTGTCTTTGTTGTCAGTTTGAAGCATATGCATATTGTGTTGGTTTGAGAGATGTCTAGTGTTGTATTGAGCGTTACACTCAGAATTCACCAGTGTTGGTTACAAGCTCCTTTGAAACTGTAGTTTCTCAAACTACAGACTTTAGTCAGAGAAACTGTAAAGGATAGTTGTACAGTCTGTCCAGTTATTTTTTTTTTACTTTGCTTTTGATCATTCGGCTGACACAACTTTGAATATGTCATTTAAAAAAAATGTTGTGAAATATGCTATTTACCCTGAGTAATTTAGTTTGACATGTTTATGCAGTGTTAATATGTTCAGGGTACAAACTAAATCCATGGTCTGAGTGCTGGTAGGCTTTACTGGTGAGAGGAAAGCAAAGAAATGAAAGAGGGCTGAATCAGCAGTGACTTGCTCTCTGAGGACAACGCTTGTCATGGCTGCTATTGTTCTGATGTCATACTTTATAGATGTTCTTGTTCAAATAATGTCGCCTCGAGCCCTTCTCCCCAGTGCTACTTTACAGTGCTCTTTTCTTAAAAAGAAATGGATGAAAGACTACTGCTATGTTTGTTTCAAAAGTATATATGTGGGTTGTGTTTTTGACAAGAGTGTGACTACCATCTAGTGTTGGCTCAGGGACATTGCTTTGGATTGAACAAATGTAAATTTGTCAGAATGAAAATCTCTCTCTCTCTCTCTCTCTCTCTCTCTCTCTCTCTCTCTCTCATGACTCTGCTGAAATCATTGAATTGTTATTCAAATTGTCATTGAATTGGTATTTCCTTCTGTCTTCAGTCATCGGTTGGAGGTTCGAGCTCAGGTGGCCCAGGCATTCCTGTTAAAGTTCCAGCTGTCCAGCGCTGAGATGGCAACGTTACGCTCCGCACGAGATGGACCCATCACAGAGGTGACCTCATGTTATCTACTCGAAACTGCTCGTCAAATTTCTTTTGAGTATCAAAGCACGTGAATGCCTTTGAACCGCAAGATGGCAGATTGGCAGCATTATTTTCATCTTGAATAATAATTATAAACCGGTTTGGGGGCAACACATTACAAGTAATGTGAGTTATGTAATCAGATTACTTTTTTAAAGTAACTCATAAAAAATATCTGAGTTACTTTTTCAAATAAGTTATGCAAGTTACTTGGTTTTCTCATGTATTGACTGACAGCTCTCCTGTCATTGAGAGAAATCGGGAGTAAGTGCAGAGGCATTGTGTGTGAACATGATGATTATTGTAGATCTATTCTAGACTAATGTGAACATGCATTTACTCATCTCACTTGTACAAAAACACTTTCAGTATTCCTCAAAATTAATTAAAACATGCAAACTCAGAATATCACTCAAACCTGCAATAATTAAATGTTAAGTAACAGATATACCCCATTTATATCCCATTTAAAAAAAAACAAAAAAAACATGCAGAACAGACAGATGACATTTCCTAGAAGTGAGCTGGCAGGAAAAGTCCACAAACATTTCTCAACTCAATCTTCCAATTTTTCTCAACTAAAATGTTACATGATCTTCTCAGATGAATCTCTTAGATGAAAACATGTCTTACAGACTAATTCAAAAATAAATGTAGACTGAATCAGCTGATAGTTTAGTGAACTCTGTCTTTACTGTGCAGGACTTCTTCAGAGCTCTGAACCATGTGAAGAACATCCATGAAGACGTGAAGGTCCTATTGAGGACCAACCAGCAAACAGCAGGGTGAGAGGCAGTAAACTGACTTAGAAAGAAAAACTTTTTCCCATGTAGATGTTCAGTGATATCTGGGCTTTAACTGCAGGCTGGAGATCATGGAGCAGATGGCGGTGTTACAGGAGACGGCATATGAGCAGCTCTATCGCTGGGCTCAGAGTGAGTGACACACACACACACACACACACACACCGCAGAGGCCAGAGAGAAGTTTCTGCAATATAAGCACAGCTGCTACTGCCAGAGAATTTGGAACAGAACATTGACTCATTGCATATAGAACAACTTATGCCACTCCTGTTTTATATTCATGATGAATTTAATACTATATTATAGTTAGGTAATATAAATAAAGTAATTTATGTGGCTTAGTGTTATAGGATGCCTCATAGATGTTTGTGTGTCTGTCTGTAGATGAGTGCAGAGGGTTGACTCAGGAATCATGTGATATTTCTCCCGTGCTGAGTCAGGCTATGGAGTCTCTCCAGGATCGGCCTGTTCTTTATAAGTGAGTTCTTCTGTCGCTCAGACATGCACTTCAACACAGTCATCTAGTGCCTGTAGAGCACAACAATGCACATCCTTTATCAGCAGTGGTGTTTTACACACACACTCTCTGTAGGCTTTTTAAAAAATTGTTCAATAAAGTGTTCAAAGGCATGGGTTCAAGCCAGCCAGCTCCAAGGGAGAATCACGACTTTACAAATATTGATCTGAAGCAATATAGTATGTGAAATTGGATAAAAGATGAAGGTACTAGGTTGTCTGTTTAAGTTGTTTGAGATTTGTTCAAATATATAAGTAGAAGTGTAGAGAGGCCAACTCGGTGACATTGCCCTGTCAAGCCAGTAAAAATAAAATAAAAAATGACATACGAGTCTCATAACTTTTTAAAATCTTTTTTAAAGAGTTCCAAGTCAAATTTTTAATTTGTGGTGAATACTATTCAAAACACATTTATTTTATGTTTTTGTCTCTTCTGCTCACCGTTTATTTAGGTAAAAACAGTAATATTGTGAAATATTATTACAATTTAAAATAACTGTTTTCTATTTGAATATATTGTTAAATGTAATGTATTCCTGTGATCAAAGCTGAATTTTCAGCATCATTACGGCAGTCTTCAGTGTGACATGATCCTTCATTCTAATTCAATGTCAATTTGCTGCTCAAGAAACATTTCTTATTATTATTAATATTGAAACTAGTATTCAAAACTCGCACATCTGTTATGTTTGTTGTTTGTCTACTTATATATACATGCGCCCATTGTTGTTTGTTTATATATATATATATATATATATATATATATATATATATATATATATATATAAAATTTTGTGGTAAATAAAAGTCATGTATTTGCCTAACTATGGGACAGACTGTGTAAAGTGTAAATACTTGTAAAAGTGGGACAGAGAGTGTACATGCGATTATGTAAGATTTAGTATCTATACTGTAAATAGTGGTTCCCCATACCTGTGAGCAACAGGGAAAACCAGACTGTACTTCTATCATATACCACAAGGTGGCAGTCTCTCACATCCTTATGGAAGCAGTTTCCTGTGTTTTCTGTACCTTCCTCCAACTGTCAGTACATTATCAATGTTCAGACTTCCTTAAAAGAAAACAACCGTCTAGATTGATTAGTGTGTTTGAGTTCATGAGCCATTTCAATACAATACAACAACTTGGTTTGCATGAGTGAACGCAGCCAGAAAAATGTACAGTGTAAATAAACTCTCCTCAGAATGTTTTGATTTCAGTTTGAATTACATAACATATTTTTTGTAAAGCCCACACAGGTTGTAGATATTATTTATACTCTTACTATTACTCATACTTTGGGCTAGTCATTTGAGAGAGCGCGTCCAACACCGATTGTGCTACGACAAGGAATGAAACTTCATATTTTGTATAGAAGAGGAAATTAGACGCATAATCAACCAGAACCATATCTAGAGATCACAGAGAATGTGTGGGCTTTTTTGACTTGGGCCAGTAAGCAACCACCCAGAACACCCTATCAACAACTCATAACACCATAACAACCAGCAAAAACAGTCTACTGCCATTTTGACTTTTTTGAGCTCAGGTTCCCAAACTTGTCAGCCAAACCCTTTTGACTTAAATACACTCCTAAAAAAAATAAAGGGAACACTTAAACAACACAATGTAACTCTAAGTCAATCACACTTCTGTGAAATCAAACTGTCCACTCAGGAAGCAACACTGATTGACAATCAATTTCTCATGCTGTTGTTCAAATGGAATAGACAACAGGTGGAAATTATAGGCAATTAGCAAGACACCCCCAATAAAGGAGTGGTTCTGCAGGTGGTGACCACAGACCACTTCTCAGTTCCTATGCTTCCTGGCTGATGTTTTGGTCACTTTTGAATGCTGACGGTGCCTTCACTCTAGTGGTAGCGTGAGACGGAGTCTACAACCCACACAAGTGGCTCAAGTAGTTCAGCTCATCCAGGATGGCACATCAATGCGAGCTGTGGCAAGAAGGTTTGCTGTGTCTGTCAGCGTAGTGTCCAGAGCATGGAGGCGCTACCAGGAGACAGGCCAGTACATCAGGAGACGTGGAGGAGGCCGTAGGAGGGCAACAACCCAGCAGCAGGACCGCTAGCTCCGCCTTTGTGCAAGCAGGAGCAGGAGGAGCACTTCCAGAGCCCTGCAAAATGATCTCCAGCAGGCCACAAATGTGCATGTGTCTGCTCAAATGGTCAGAAACAGACTCCATGAGGGTGGTATGAGGGCCCGACGTCCACAGATGGGGGTTGTCCTTACAGCCCAACACTGTGCAGGACGTTTGGCATTTGCCAGAGAACACTAAGATTGGCAAATTTGCCACTGGCGCCCTGTGCTCTTCACAGATGAAAGCAGGTTCACACTGTGCACATGTGACAGACGTGACAGAGTCTGGAGACGCCGTGGAGAACGTTCTGCTGCCTGCAACATCCTCCAGCATAACCGGTTTGGTGGTGGGTCAGTAATGGTGTGGGGTGGCATTTCCTCGGGGGGCCCCACAGCCCTCCATGTGCTCGCCAGAGGTAGCCTAACTGCCATTAGGTACCGAGATGAAATCCTCAGACCCCTTGTGAGACCATATGCTGGTGCGGTTGGCCCTGGGTTCCTCCTAATGCAAGACAATGCTAGACCTCATGTGGCTGGAGTGTGTCAGCAGTTCCTGCAAGAGGAAGGCATTGATGCTATGGACTGGCCCGCCCGTTCCCCAGACCTGAATCCAATTGAGCACATCTGGGACATCATGTCTCGCTCCATCCACTAATGCCACGTTGCACCACAGACTGTCTAGGAGTTGGTGGATGATTTAGCCCAGGTCTGGGAGGAGATCCCTCAGAAGACCATCTGCCACCTCATCAGTAGCAAGCCCAGGCGTTGTAGGGAGGTCATACAGGCACGTGGGCACACACACTACTGAGCCTCATTTTGACTTGTTTTAAGGACATTACATCAAAGTTGGATCAGCCTGTAGTGTGGTTTTCCACTTTAATTTTGAGTGTGACTCCAAATCCAGACCTCCATGGGTTGATACATTTGATTTCCTTTGATCATTTTTGTGTGATTTTGTTGTCAGCACATTCAACTATGTAAAGAAAAAAGTATTTAATAAGATTATTTCATTCATTCAGATCTAAGATGTTATTTTAGTGTATTTTTTTTTAGCAGTGTATTTACTTGAAGAACTGCTGAGATTTAACAAAATATTCACGTGTCTACAGTTGTCTGATGTCAGTTAACGGTAATGAAAATGGCTCATATTGCTACTGCCAAGAATGAGGTTCATTCTCGTGTTACGCAGCACGTTTGAGCTTCTGCGAGAACCAATGAGGTTCATTCTCGTGTTACGCAGCACGTTTGAGGTTCTGCAAGAACCAATGAGGTTCACTCTCGTGTTACACATCACGTTTGAGGTTCTGCAAGAACCAATGAGGTTCATTCTCGTGTTACGCAGCACGTTTGAGGTTCTGCAAGAACCAATGAGGTTCACTCTCGTGTTACGCAGCACGTTTGAGGTTCTGCAAGAACCAATGAGGTTCATTCTCGTGTTACGCAGCACGTTTGAGGTTCTGCAAGAACCAATGAGGTTCACTCTCGTGTTACGCAGCACGTTTGAGGTTCTGCAAGAACCAATGAGGTTCACTCTCGTGTTACGCAGCACGTTTGAGGTTCTGCAAGAACCAATGAGGTTCATTCTCGTGTTACGCAGCACGTTTGAGCTTCAGCAAGAACCAATGAGGTTCATTCTCGTGTTACGCAGCACGTTTGAGCTTCAGCAAGAACCAACGAGGTTCTTTCTCGTGTTACGCAGCACGTTTGAGCTTCTGCAAGAACCAATGAGGTTCATTCTCGTGTTACGCAGCACGTTTGAGCTTCAGCAAGAACCAACGAGGTTCATTCTCGCGTTACGCAGCACGTTTGAGCTTCTGCAAGAACCAATGAGGTTCATTCTCGTGTTACGCAGCACGTTTGAGCTTCTGCAAGAACCAATGAGGTTTATTCTCGTGTTACACAGCACGTTTGAGCTTCTGCAGGAACCAACGAGGTTCATTCTCGTGTTACACAGCACGTTTGAGCTTCTGCAGGAACCAACGAGGTTCATTCTCGTGTTACGCAGCACGTTTGAGTTTCTGCAAAAACCTATGAGGTTATTTTTATGCGTCAAGCAAGTACAGTTGCGCTTCTATTTATGTTCGCTGATCAATGTTTATATGTGATTAAAAGCCTAAATTCAATCTGTTCATCATAGAAAAGTGATCGAAAAAATTTGGACTAAACCGCTCAAATCATTTGGTTTAGTTTTATGAGGATACAAAGACAAGTGATAGTTGCATGGACTGTCAATGGAGGGCCAGACATCTCTCTGTTTTGAAGATGAACAAAAGTCTTATGGGTTTGGAACGATGGGTGACTGATTTTTTTTTTTTTTTTTTTCATTTTTATGTGAACTAACCCTTTTAAGAAAGGGTTCTGTACTGAACCTGTACTGTGTATTCAAACGACCTCTGCCCACATACATGGTCTTGCAACGACACAGATTAAGATGCATAAGACTTTGTCTACTATTGTAACAATGTTTTACATTAACCCTTGAGAAATATGCATTAAAATAAACCAGGGCTCTATTGGTAATAAATATATGAACTATTCTTAGCTTCATGTAAGCTACTCTTCTTTCAATTGACAACCAGCCAAGCCATCGAAAAGGATTATCATCCACTTAAGTAAAACTGTTAATGCCTACTACTAATCTAATCAATTTATTTAGAGATTATTGCAACTTTCCCATCCTCATAGATAAATTAGACATCCAAGAATTACAGGCAGACTCAAAATGACATTGCATTAAGCCTGAATCAAGCAATTTTAAATATTCTTTATCCAAAAAAACTAACACATCTGGCTAGAAATTCAATCTTGAGATTTACCTCGCCTAAATCTTTCAAGGCCATGCTTGCACCACTTCAATTATTTTCAAAAACACAACCTAGAGAATTAACTGAAGTTCTATTTGATATTACACAGTCGCCGACTTGACTACCAACTCAGCAACTTTATGCAATTTGAATTAAAGAGTACTGTTTTACTCAGAATCAGATGTATAGTAATAGAAGTTTGTTTTCAGAGAGCCAATCTAATTTCTTCTGTGTTCTTCTAGTCCCCTTATCTGAAACCAAAAGAGCAGAATCATCAGCATGAACAAATAAATTACAATCACAAACAGCTTGCATATGATATATATATAAGAAAAACAAAAGAGGGCCAAGTACACGACCCTGAGGGACTCATTATTTACAAGCTTCCCCTCAGAAAGGATCCCTCCAACTTCTACCCTCTGAACTCTCCCTGTTAGATAAGAAGCCAACCATTCAACCACTGTACTCGAGAAACACTTAAAGTCCCCCTGTGGTGAAAGTCAAGTTTTTAATTTTGTTTATATGTCTGTGGTGTTTTTAATGTGCTTTAAGACAAGCCATGTGCAAATTCATAAGTCACGACCATTGCTGTGTATTTTCTCCTTAAAACTTGGAACATGGTTTGTGTAACATAAGAAACTCACTATTAGCTGTTTGATAACATAGTCAAGCAAAAGGCTAATCATATTAATTACCGTTATGTGCCTGACGTTGTAAAGAGCGATATCATTGTGCAGCGTTTACCTCAGTAAGTTGACCGAGAGAATCTCTGAGCTGACATGAGTGAGTGGAGGCGGAGTTAATTAGCATATTCATGGTTCCGGGTATACTAAATGAAGCAAGGGTGTAGTTGCATTTAAGCTATTTTAAGGCATGACATTTTTTTTTACAAGAGAAAAAAGTTTAAATATGAGTTTAAATTAATAAACATGAGTTTTAAGAGATAATATTGACTACAGGGGGACTTTAACACTTAATTGATCTAACAGTATTGAGTGGTTCACTGTATCAAAAGCTTATTGTAGGTTCAAAAGAACATGCCACACAAATTACTTCCATCAATCTGTTTCCTTATGAAGTATAAGTGTCTGTTGAATTAGACCTCCTAAAACCTGATTGAAAATTATCAATTAATCTATACATATTGATACATCTGTTTATGCACAACCTTTTCTATTACTTTTTAATGCCACTCTAAGAATGAAAATATTTCAATTGTTTATTTTCATGGGAAACCTTTCTATAGATAGTGTAAATACTGTATGTAGTGTCACATTTCTGCTAACTTGTTCAGTTGTAATGTTTTATCTTGTTTAATTTCTTCATCACTACTTTCGGCGCTGCCAATCTGTGAAAACATCCCTGGCATCCCTCAAAAGTGCCAAAATGTTCAGATACTCTCACATTGTTTGCGTTTCTATCTTTCCCTAAAACTTCAGTTGATCTTTTTTATAGACCATACAGTTTCCCAAGGTGCCGCAGTATCGTCATGCGTTTAAACGTGGACGGGCTTTACCGTTTCCTTGTCATTACGTGTTTTTTTTTCTCACTTTGTTATTTTCTGTTCTCTCTCTTTCTGTCTGTCCCCTTCTTTTTTATCCTCCCCCCCTCGGCCCGCAGTGATTTTATCGATGAGAGTCCAAGGCCGAAGCAGAAAGAGCGAGAGGACGGGGCCCCCAGAGTTCCTGGAATCCGTGCCAAACTTCTCCATCCCTCCTCTCCTCCCTTTTTCTCTGGCCGTTGCGGTCGCTACTGTTTAGTCTGCGCAGGGCTGTTCTCAGCACGTAGATCAAAACATGGCCACGTTTCCTAACTGCGAACGGGGCCCTCCATTGTTTTTGTCTGGGTGTGTGACCCTGGGTCTTTCTAACCTAAAGTATTTTTCTTTTGCTGATTCCGGTGGCTGTTCTGAAGGTCTCACAGTGTCTGTTTTGTTTTGTGGCCCAGGCATTTAATCTTGTTTATACTACATATGTACAAACAACATATTAAAAATATGTACCTCAAAATGACTTGACTTAAGGCAAAACAAACATTAAAATATTTCTAGACCTAGATTAGTCATGTAAGCTAAGCTTAAAAAGGTATGGGGATTTTTATAATGGATTGTTGGGAGTCAAAAAGCTTAGGAAGAACCACTATGCTAGGGGGGTCTTCTGAAAATTTTAGAGAAAGTTGTAAAAAATATTTCAAGAAAGGCGAGTTTTACATTGACCTATTCATTTTACTTTGTAAGGACTAAAATTAGTAGATTGTTCATGATTTTATTCAAATGACGTCCCTAGTTTTCAACAGTATGAAGTCAAAAGAACAGTGCATATAAAGATAAGTTGTAAAAAAAAAAAACTTGTGTAGAATTGTAGAATACTTTATTTATTTATTACTGGTGTTCATTTTTCTAAAACAATTTGTTGTAGTTCTTTACAGCACTTCTCCCTCACACTGTCACCTGTGTAAATGTTCCTATTGTTCTCTTTATATCTCCTTAGTAAAAAAAAAATAAATACGCAAAACAATTCTATTTGAATCTTATTTGAAATTGAAAGATTTCACATAAGAAAGGATTTCACTTCATTTTTATAACTTTAACTGTAAGATAACTTGCATAGTTATCTAAGTAAATATTTTCCAGATAACATTTTAATAATTATTTTGGTTTTAGTACGATGACAATATATAAGCTACTTATTTAATTTAGTAAACAACATGTCTTTATAATTTCAAGCTTACTTTTCTCATTTATTCATGAACCTTGCTTTATTTTGTGAATAGGGTTCCTCGCTAGAGGGTCATCATATATGGAAGCTCTCAGTGTCTAATTATTAAGAAGCCATGGGAAAAAAATTGTAATGACAATGTTGTTTGACGGCACCTGGAGAATGAGCACATTTCCAGACCCTTCACAGCCGACTCTCTCTGTTGCGGTTTTAACAGGCCGCTAAAAAGAATCAGCCACTGCTAAAGTATTGATTCTACATTAAACGAAAATTTAATTATTAGCAATATATTGTGTTGTTTAAAAAAAAAAGTCTATTTGGAACGGGCCTCAATTGAGAAGGATCCTTTTTTCCGGCAGAGCATGTGCTTACAACATGGGCTATGTGCTAACCAGCAAAACCTCTTGAATTCTTATCTAATTCTCACTCTGTTCTACTTCTCCCAGGTACACACTGGATGAGTTCGGAACGGCGCGGCGTTCTGCCGTGGTCCGAGGCTTTATTGACGCCCTGACCCGGGGAGGCCCCGGCGGGACCCCGAGACCCATAGAGATGCACTCTCACGATCCGATGAGGTAGAGTCCACGACAAGTGCACTCACTGCGATCATTCCATTCGAAAGCTTGTAGAAACACAATGGATGACATTTTTCTCTTCTGCGCTCTAAAAATAATTACTTCAAACCGGCTATAATTGGGGGTCATTTCGAGGGTCACACCATTGTTAGCCACTAAAAGCCTCTCCGTCGCTGATTAACGTCCTCACATGTAGAGCTGCCATGCTCCTTTATGTGCTGTGTATCCCGAAGCTGCAAATCCAATTCAGCGTCTAAGCACATTAAACCCAACCTGATTCTTTCAGGGAAGTGCTTCCTCTCTCATAGAATTACTTAGCGCAGGTTCAGAGAAAGGTCGGGCTGTTGAGATCTATGGATCGTCGCACGTGCTCCAGGCCGGCACCCCATCGAGCTTTCGAACGCCCTCCTCCCCCCTCGTGTCAGGAACCCGAGGAGAGAACATGAGGTTCTTGGCAGAACGTCGATAAAAGTGGGAAGTGGTGGTTCTCAGAACAGCACTTCCCCCTGCTGTCCGGTGATAAAGGATATGGAGCCCATGTAATGATAGCTGACTGTGTGATGGCCTCAAATCTCAGGAAATCTATAACTCCACTACAAATCTAGAAGAAACACTTTAAGTAATTAATCATCTATTCTAGTCATCCAGTTCCTACCTGTGCAAGCTGGTTTCGTTTGCTAAGGCCATCATCACTATTGCAATTGGTCATAGTTAGAGTTAGAGATTTGAACAAACCCCTTAAAGGAAGTTCACCCTCATTTCGCTCTAAACCGGTAAGAGGCTGATCACATAGAAAAACAATGGAAAAGCAGCACAGTGAAATGCAAAAACACTTTCTATGAAAACATGCGCTAGATGGATGTTAAAGTAAAAAGAAGTCAAACTGATGTCTGAGCTGACATTATCATGTCACTCACTTTGCAAACCCCCCTTTAAACAAACACTCAAAGAGAGTCCAGGCTAGTAGAATGAAGTTAGAATGACCCCGAAATTCAAGATATGGAGGCAAAATACACACCTGTATGAATTTGTGTCTGTTTTTCCCCGAATATGAGCATGATTGCAAATGTGATATTGACTTTATACAACAGTTTGTCTGTTTGAACATACAATCATCGAAACAGGTATGTTGGGGACATGTTGGCCTGGCTTCACCAAGCCACAGCCTCAGAGAAGGAGCACCTGGAGGCCTTGCTGAAGCAAGTTACCGTGCAAGGTACACGTCGTTCCATTCACACAAATGCTGTGTCGACACTGGAAGAGAGGTTTGCTAGTTTTTATACCATTTCTGTTGAAGTTCAAGTGGGATAGGTTGGTTCACCCATTCTACAGCTGCTGAAGTTTTGCCTCAAGCTGCTCCTTTCTTAAGCTGCGGTCACATCAGAAAAATGTTGTTGCAGAAAAGCTCTATCGTCAATACACTGTAAAAAAAAAATTGAACACTGAAAAGCAAAAACGAAGACATTATTACCTAAACTCAAAGGGATAGTTCACCCAAAAAATGAAAATTTTGTCATCATTTACTCACCCTCAAGTTCTTCGAAACCTGTACGAGTTTCTTTCTGCTGTTGAAGATATTTTGAAGAATGTTGGTAACCAGAGAGTTGACGGTAGGCATTGATTTCCATAGTATTTCTTTTTTCCTACTATGGAAATCAATGGCTACCATCAACTGTCTGGTTACCAACTTTCTTCAAAATATGTCAATGTCAATTTTATTTATACAGCACTATTAATCACAACCTAGGTTGTCCAATGCAAAATGAAAACTACATTTTGTAGACCTTGATAGGCATTCCAGACGTTATTTCCAAGAATGAGGTGGCAAAAAAAACAAATTCTGTTGTCAAAGAGTTGTCTGGAAGGCAGCATTACTCCACGAACATGGAAAACCGCTATAGACATAAACATACAGAAAGCTAATGTTAATGGCATTTATCTGTCACCTTTGTCTGTGGCCTTGTGTTCTTTTCCTTGTGTTGATGCTTGTCATAGGAGATTTTGTCCTTCCTTTTTGCTCTTTCAATCAAATAATCTGTACGTCTTCATTCCATCTCCGTTATCACGAAACCCATGACACAACAACAAAAACACAGCTCTGATCACACCATCCTCCAGCTGTCGAGCGCTGCGCTTTAATGACATCACTGTCGGCCGGCTTTACTGGCTGTGTAAATGCAACCAGGAAAATGACCTTGGGTGAAATGTAGTCCTCGGGGGACTGTCCTGGTGGCTTTTTCCTCTAACTGAGTTCCTATAACTACCCAGTGCAAAAGCCCCTAACACTACTTTGAAAGAGACTTGTGTTGACAATTGGCCTATTTTTGCCCATAAAATGTCACAAATTTTTTGGTAATATGACTTCACTTTGGCCACATACACACTGTAAAGTTTCGGGAGACAACCGCATTTAAATACGGGAGTGAAAGCCCTAAAGTACATTCCATGTGGGCACGGAACAAAACTCAAAATTGCGATGATTGATGCCGTGATAACCATAGCAATGTTCTTGTGTCTCACGTGTTTGGTATCCACTGTTTTTGACTGAATTAATATCACAGTGACCAAAGACTAGTAGGCAGATGCGGGTCGCAATATTTAGGTATTGTTTTCCATATAAAGCATTTTGATTTATCTCGGTTTTTATGGGCTTGTTCTTGTTCGCAGTTTTTTTTTTCCTAGGATGATCTGGCAACACGAATGAGTCAAGACTCGTAACTCTTTCCCTTGTGGTTTTTTTGCACCACACACACACACACATCCCTGATGTGTGTTTAAATACGTTGTTAACGTCTCGTTGCTCAGTTCGGTTCTGTACACACTGCAAACATTACTGAACCGTGTGTGTTCAAAACAAGATTAAGTTCTAAAAGGTGAACTGACAACCGAATTTAACTACAGTGTGAACATTAAGCCATTAAGACTTCAAACATTTTAGAGCTTTTCCTCACTCTGTTAAAGTAGTCGAGTTGTAGATGAATTGTTGTGCTGTGTCCATGCAGGGGTTGAAGAAAACCTGCAGGAAGTAGTTGGCCACATCACTGAAGGAGTGTGCAGACCACTCAAGGTGAGATGAAAACAGTGTCATTAGAACTAATAATTAGGATTAGTTTTTTAGTAGTTGAGCTGTGGTGCTTAAATGGACAACTGAGGTTTGAGTCCTGCTTGCAACATTTCTTTATCCCATAAACCCCTCAACTTGTCAGCATTTCTATTTATATATGATTTTTAAAATTAACTTTTTAGTATTTTCTTGTAGTGTCATATTTGAGTGATTCATGTTTTAGCAAACCTGTACTAACAACCGACACCAGAATTGTTGATCTGTGTTTGTTTTTTTATTTCCTCCACCAGGTGCGAATCGAGCAGGTGATCATTGCTGAGCCAGGTGCAGTTCTTCTGTATAAACTCTCCAACCTGCTCAAGTTCTACCATCACACCATCAGGTACACACACACACACCCCTCTGTGAATGGCTTTATTGTCTTCACTTCAGACTACGGTTCATGAAAGGACAAATCCTCCTCCTTATTTTACTGAAGAGTTTGACATAGATCCAAAACATAAATCCAATATTTGGCATAGCCTTTTATATTGCATTTTTTTCTGAATGCGTGTGCCTCTCTCTCAGTGGCATCATGGGTACCAGCGTTTCCTCTCTTTTGATGACCATCGATGAGATGCACATGCTCAGTAAGAAGATGTTCTTCAACAGTCTCAGTCTCCATGCCAGTCGCCTCATGGATAAAGTAAGTGCTTCTCTGGGGTTTTTTTTCTTGTCAATAGGGTTGGATACTGAACTTAACTGAACTTACTGAACTTAATACCAAATACTGATTCACATTAAATCAATCTGTGCCAAATTTCAGTACCTGAGAAAGCATCTGGGTACGAGAGTAAGACTATTTAAATATAGATCCTGCATGTTCTGTGTGTCTCTATGAATGAGTGGCACGGACGTGCAGTTTAATTTACCACACACACACACACACACACACACACACACACACACACACACACACACACACACACACACACACACACACACACACACACACACACACACACACACATGCTCGCTGTGTTTTTCAGCCTCTACAGTCTCACTATATGAGAACATGAATGCATTTCCAGAGCTGCTATGAGTCACTGAAGTTCATCAGCATTTTACAGTTTCATTTAAGAAAAACTATTATGTCATTAACACAAAAAAAACTCAAAGGTCTTCGCCACAACCCGTCAAAATAAAAGTTTGGTTTAACTTGATAATACATTACTGTTGTAGACTACAGTATAATTTAGATATCCTAATTTAATAATAATACTAACACAATAATAATAATGAATTATCAAAAATGTATTTTCTAAGGAATAATCACTTTTTCTTCTATGTTGTAATTTTAACAGTATACAGCTCAGTTTAATTTAGAGATTAAATTCAACTTTTTTGTTAAACAACATGAATGTTGTTTGACAGTTTAATTTCATATAAAATATCAATTAAATGTTTTATTTCTTTCACAACAACAAAAATTCACAACAAAACATTTTATAGAAACTATTATTATTTTTTTTTTTTATTAAAATGGTTGTTTTTATTAATTCAATATTAATTCAATCATCACAGATAATGGCAGAGAGTGACCAAGGCAGCTCTGGCATAATGTCAATAACACTTCTACAAATGACTTAGTTTCTTTACAGTTATTGAGGTAAACATGCCTAAAGTACAGAAAAAGGTACTTCAGGTTCCGGTACCGGTTAAAATGTCAACAGTATCCAACCCTACCTGTCAATTAGAATGTGAAATTTAAAATCTTTCCCCGTCAGCTTTTTTTTTTTTTTTTTTTTTTTTTTTTTTTTTTTTAAGTTGCCAGCCAGCGTCAGCATTTTTGATCATTTTTACAAAACTTCCGAAACCAGAATATTTTGTTGTAGGAATATCTGAACATGCATATCAAAATATACCCTTTACTTTATTCCAAATGTTTTATTCTAGCTTAATGCATTCAAGTTTCGGTAAAAAAAAGCAACATTTAAAACAAAAAGCTGAAAAAATTGTGTTTTTGTCAAAGACGACAGTAAGTCTGGATCAGATTCAGAACGATGATCAAAACATAGATGGAGTAGATCGAGTGCATCAACACCCCCAACAGCTTCACAGTCCTGTACCTCGTCCTGGCTCGACGTTTCTTTCGGTAACGTTAAGCAGTTTGGATTTAAATGCTGTTTAATGTTGATGATAGCGTTATTTTACATATGCACCTGTTTGCATATGCTATCGCATATTTCTGCTTCTTTTTCGCGTGTGTTTTGATCCAGAGATTCTGTACTCTTTTAGATGATGTTTCATAGCGCCCCCTACTGTATGAGAAAGAAAACACAAGGAAAGCCAGGAAATTCCATCAATATGAAATGATAAAATAAATGGTAAATATTAGATGGAAAATTAACCAATATTGAAATATTTACAAAAAACAAAAACTAATAAAAATGGCAAAAGCTCATTACAAAATTTCTTAAACTCAACCTAAACCGAACACTGAAAATATAAAAATAAAAGCTAATTCAAAGTATTGATAAATACTGTAATAGTATATAAATGTACACATTCCAAATTCATCAAATCTCTCTTCTTGTGGTCTGGTGTTCCCATTTTCATATATCTAAAAAGATGTGAAAATTCTGCCGTCATTTTCTCACCCTCATGCAAGTAAACCAGAAAATAACACCTTGATGGCCACTAAAAACACTTCCAACAACTGCCTGAAAACAACCCAGAACACCCTTGCATTGTGGCGCTCTAACACAACATCCTATCCATCGATAGTGCTTGACACAACAAATGTTAGTCATTCATCAGTTGGATGGTGTTTTTGCCAGGCTGAAAAACAGCATTCTCGCACCAAGGATTTTAAATTAGCCCCAAAATATCCTTGAACACGAACAGGCTACTTTGAAAAAAAAAAAAAAAAAAAAAAACACACACACACACACACAAAAAAACACTTAATTGATAAGTGGATCAATAGCAAGAGCAAGATGGCCCCCTCTCCACACTTCTGAGAGAACGATGACCGCTAATCTAATCGCCTCAGGCTTAGGACGTTACGTATCGCTCCCTGACGTCGCTCGCTGCCAGGAACACCAGCTCGAGCTAATAAGCTGTATTAGAGGCAGCAGAGCCCTAGGTAGTGTTTATTACTCCGCCTTCAGAGGTGTCAGTCTCGCTGTCAGACATGCCTAGCTTGAGTTTGAGGGTATTGGACACGAGTTAGAGCGGTAAATACTGCTATTAAAAGTCTGAATGTTTTGTCTGTGGGTCAATGACATGATGCTCAGCTTTTTGTGTCTGAACCTATACATTTATTTAAGAAGATATTAAAAATGCACTTCATACACGGTGGGTTTAATGTACATCTCATGATGGACATGTTTTCTGTTTGTTTTTGTGGGCTTAAAGTCAAAATGTGGTGTGACGGAATTATTATTACTTGATGGGTGCACAATGTGTCATTTTTAAAGTCATTAAATCAAGACTTGTGTTGAAAAAAGTATAAAACACATACAAACCTTCAATATATTACTTGTGTTTTAAAGTGACTTTTAAATGTTTCCTCAGGTAGAGCTTCCTCCTCCTGATCTGGGTCCCACTGCCTCCCTCACTCAGACTCTGTCGCTCCTCAGAGAGGTTTTGGCCTCCCATGATTCATCAGTTCTGCCTCTTGATGCCCGACAGGCTGACTTTGCACAGGTGACTTTCTTTATTTCTTGTTTTGTGGAGGAATCCAGTGTGTTTCCACCTTTTAGTGACTGGAATGTGGTTGTCAGAAATAAATACTCCCCCTTTTTTTTGTTTATTTTTATTTATTTATTTACTTTTATTTATGTA
This sequence comes from Meda fulgida, assembly GCA_030578275.1. NCBI lineage: Eukaryota > Metazoa > Chordata > Actinopteri > Cypriniformes > Leuciscidae > Meda > Meda fulgida. Next base: position 8,425,732 of record CM060630.1, read on the forward strand.
TTATACAACATTTATCAAGTGGTTTTGTAGAAGTGAAACAATTTGTAAAGCTTATATATTTTTTCTTATCGTAAGAAATTAAGCAGTTTGTCTTATTATATTTGTTTATGCATTTCAGCAATATTATACACTTTTCAAAATATGCATGGAGTGATGTACTTATGTTTAGTGTTGAGGGTACCGCATTACAAGTAACGCGAGTTACGTAATCAGATTACTTCATGTAATTAGATTACATTATCAGATTACTTTACATTATCAGATTACTTCATGTAACTATAATACATTATCAGACTACTTTACATTATCAGATTACATTATCTGATTACTTTACGTTATCAGATTAATTTACATTATCAGATTACTTTTTTCAGACATTTATTTTATGCAATTATTCTCACTTTATTAACAAATGCCTTAGCTGTTGACCTTACATGATCCAATTCAACCATACTAATTAGCAAAAACGACTTTAAACATCAGTTTACATTTCCTTCAGTCTTATTTAGTTCACTTTGTGAAAGGGCCTTTACATTCACCAAAATAGAACTTTTGTTTTTTTGTTATTATAAAACATTTTCAATACAAAAAAAGTAATGCAAAAGTAAAACAATGCATTACTTTCCATGAAAAGTAACTAAGTAATGCACTTAGTTACTTTTTTAGGGAGTAACGCAATATTGTTACACATGACTTTTAACAGTAGCTTTCCCCAACACTGGTTATGTTAATGTCAAACAGAGGTCATGTGGTTTTCTGTTTTTACGCTGGTCCTCAGGTGTTGTCCTGCATCCTTGACCCCTTGCTGCAGCTCTGCACTGTATCAGCCAGTAACCTGGGCACAGCGGATATGGCCACCTACATGGTCAACTCCCTCTACATGATGAAGACCACACTGGCGCTCTTCGAGTTCACCGATAAACGCTTGGAAATGCTGGAATTTCAGGTGTGTTACAAATGCACTTATTGCAAAATTTGAAATTATATTTGGGTCAAACTGAGTTCTAAATGAAAGCAATTATTAAGTTATTTTTATTGGTCACTTACTGCAGATTGAGGCTCACTTGGACACTCTGATCAACGAGCAGGCGACGTTCGTGCTGACCAGAGCCGCACTGAGTCACATCTACAGCAGTGTCCAGCAGCACACGGCAGAGCAGGTGAGAACTCGTGTGAAAGCCGCTCAGGATTTGAGGAAGGAACAGTTCTTCTTCTCGGCTCACACCTTCAACCGTGCATTAAAATCCCCCAAACTCTCCCCCTCTCCGTTTTGCTTAGTCGCCTGCTCTGCAACTGCAGAAGTTTCTCAGCGTTACAGGAATTATATGAATTATACACAGCTTCACAAGACCCAGAAATAAAGCTTTTAAGGAAATTATCCTCATAGAGCAGCTCATTGACGATTATTATCAGTTATTTAGTGCTGCTTTTAATGCAGCCTGAAAACTGAAGTGTTTCTTGCTTCTCATCAAGGGTAAATGAGTGTATAAAAAGGAAAGTTTCAGTTCTAAATTCTAATGGAAAATTCAAAGCTTTTTTTTTCTGAAACACACCACACTGGATATTACCTGCCATTCATATTTTCTTAAATATAATGCTTTTTCAAACTCCTGAGAACTACCTATGATGACTTGACGTCCAATGTCACATTTGCATAGACCGTAATATTTGAATCCATGATTGATTGACTGCCAGATTAAAATGTTATACAGAATGATCAAATAACCTTATTAACCGGTTAAAGGTAATATTTAACAAGTGTTTCTTTTCAGAACAATAAAAGACAAAAATGTTTTTGTTTATGTTCCTGTTAAAATTTTGTTCGTTTTTATTTTGTTTGCGTTCCTTGAACCATTTCAGAGCTCTGATATTCTGGCAGTTTATTCATTTTAACAGTTGGATGTTAAATTAGGTCAGAAAAATATACAGAAGAGTGAAATGTGTAGGAACCCTGGTTTTCTTTTAACCTTCTTTCGCAAAACACTATTTGTGGCCATGTTTCCCCTTTTATATCACCTCCAACACACACACACACACACACACACTAATAGGGCACATTACTTCCTTATTATCTTCTTTTCATTTTACATTTGAAATCTCTATTGTCTATTCCATCCCTTTAGACCTTATTACCATGGTTACCCTATGGTTAGAGGCTCATTAATAAAATCACAGAGCGTGGATGTTCAGGCAAATTCATCACATGGCAGGAAATGGCCTGAGATTGAAAAAGAACACAAAAATAAAGCTTATGCTGTAAACACGATTACCTGTACACATCTGTGTACGCATTTGCAGATTAGACCAAGCAAATGATTTACCTTTGTTTTGTTGTTGTTCATTGATGATGTGGCTTGGCAACGCTGAAAGCACTCGGCATCTCTTCTCACATCATGTACTATATATGGTGTATTGCAGACATTTAAGATCGCTGAAGATCTTATAACAACAACATTATAGGCTCTTCTCTTTTTCAACCATTCTTCAAAGTTTCTTCTTTTGTGCTCTACAGAAGTATGTCGTATGAGTCGGTTCAGGAACTGAGAACCAGTTTTTATTTGGAACTCATTCTAGATGTTTTTGTTTTTCTTTGTTGCAAATTAAAAATATGACAGTGTAGTCCAATTCTCAAACCAATGGTCTCAATTCTCAAACTCAACTACTTTTTATGAGCTGTTGTTTGTTTGTTTGTTTATTTATTTGTTATACAAGCAGTGTAGTCTGATTCCTGAACAATTGACTGAGACAGTTATGTTCTGATTCCTGAACAATTGACATCTATGAGCAAGTTATTTTAAATGAATCAAAACTGTACAGCTTGATTCTCGTATTTTTAATTAATAAAAAAATAAAAAATAAATAAATAGTGCGACCAGTGTACTCTGATTCTCCTGCTAATGAACTGGCATGAATGATCCAGTTCTTTTTAATGAAAGAAAATGTACAGCATGACTAGTGTAGTCTTATTTTAAATGAATACGTGACTGGTGTAGTTCGATTCTCAAATTACTCTTATGACTCGTTTGTTTTAGTGAATCAGAAACATATAGCATAACAAGAGTTGCCAGATTACCAAATGAATGATTCTTCTTTTTAATGAATCTGTAACAATGTTCAGGGAAGAAGGAGGCGGGGACCGGCGAACAATCAAATAAACTTTATTAAAACAAAACAAACAAACGAAATACCACCAGCAGCCCCTCGCGGACGACTGCTGGCTTCCGAAAATAAACATAACGAACTGCCAGCAGCCCCTCGCGGACGACTGCTGGCTAAAATAAAATACAAATACAAAAACTAAAACACAGGCCTGTTCCTCTCTCGATCATCAACGTCGTCGCTCCTCCTTTATGCTTCCGCTCCTCCGTGAGAGATGTGAGACCGGTGTGCCTCACAGGTGTTGCTCATTAGCAATCGCACCACCGGCCTCGCGCCGTTCTCTCACGTCCCTCGGCCGTCCTGTTCGCCACAGAATCAAAAACACAACATTAACGGTGTAGTCCGATTCTCAAAAAATTACTCGACACTTTTTTTTTCTTTTTTTTTATCAAATCAGAAACATACAGTGACCAGTGTAGTCAGATCCCAGAACCAATGATTCTTCTGCCAATGAACTGGCACTGATGATCCAGTTCTTTTTAATGAATCACTTGAAACAGCTACTGACTCACTAAATCACAATTTATTCGTCATGACTTATAAAGCAAGAATTGTTGCCCTTCTGTTGTTCCTACGGCTTTTGATGCTTACTCTTGTTTATGGGGGTTTGAGCGGAGTAATTGTCAGGTGGAAAAGTTTCCAGTGAACTTTGCGACTCTTTCGGACATGTAGCGGCACTTTAAGCAAGGTGTTATATTACAGAAGACAGGCGAGAAAGCAAGAAGCATTGAAAATAAGCACGGGTGTGTGTGTGTGGGTCTTGGCAGAGCAGTGCAGTCTGGGCATTTCCACGCCTGTCCTCATCACACACCCCCGTAAAAGGCTGGCGTGTGACTAAGCGTCTCTGGACACCTGCTGTCCACAGCACAGGACACAACTGTCTCGCCTACTGCTTCAATGTCTTCTCTGTCCACTCAACGCTGGTAATTATGGCCTGTCTCGGCTTTATACGGCTCCTGCTGCCCACAACAGACGCGATTCATCAACCAGGCCCTCAAAAGCCAACTTTGTGTCTCACGTCCATGGCATCATTTTAAAAACATTCCCAACCTACAAATTGTATATGCTAGAAAAAGACCACCAGACTGTATTTTAAAGACACTCATAATGAATCTTTGTACACTGTTCATGTTGGTAGGCATGGTGCCAAGTACCTAGAACAGAATTTATAATATAAGCCAAGAGAGGTTGTGCATTACAAGGATTCATGTCTAAAAGCTCCCTAATTGTGGTAAAAAAAAAAAAATCATTGTGATTACTGACAATAAACAATGGACCTTTCAGATCATTCGTGTAGCAATGTTTGAAGCACAAGCTTTCTGTTGGTGAACGCAGCAAATTCGCGCAAAAACTTGAACCCATTGCGAAACCTGCATGGGTAAATGTTTCGCCCTTATGCAGAATTCCCAATTATGTGAATTCCTCTTGAAGTGACTGAATTTCGCCCGTAGCTTAACTGCATTGTTTGTAGCAACTAATTATAATTCATATAATATTTAGTCGATGTGCATTTACAACTTTCTGTAAATTGGCTATTTTATAATGACTTTAAACGGGTCTCATCCAATCAAATTTTAGAGTCTGCTGCTATCATAGGGGCTGTTTGCACGACTCCAAACTTCTTTTGCGTTTTGGCCGTTCGTTTACACGACAAAAGCGTTTTGGGTTTGAGTTTTTAAACGGGTTTAAAAGTGCAAGTTTTTGAAAACGGTCTCAGTGTAAACAACAAATACGCGAATCTCTGGAGACGATGACGTCATATAGATGCGCATTACGTGTTCAGTCTATAGTGTTTAATCGCCATCTAATGGTCTGGTAGCAGAATACAGGGTTTTTAATCGTTTTTGCGGATCGTTTTGACAATGGTGTCGTCTGTACATGGAAAACTCAAAGGAAAAACTTCTCCGTTTTAAGCATATCGTTGTCGTGTAACCGTACTCATAATCTATATAAGCGTGTGAACCTGAAGGATTCTGGGTACACAAGCTTGAGTTCATATCTGCTGCATTCCGAAGTGTGTGAGAACTCAATTCATAATGCAACACCTAGCGACGTGCTGTTGCTGTTCAATTGCATTGTACAATAGATGGTCAATAGATGTTCTTTTCTTAGCCATATTTTTGTCCGTTTTCACTCCTATTCATTTTTTTTGAAATCCATCTAGTCAACAGCGTCACAAAGCAGCTACTAATTAGGTTGAAATGTGAAATCCCTCACTTCATGTGTTTTCAAGCTGTCCTGTGGCACTTATTCCTCCTCTTTGTTTATGTGTTATATCTGTGCCGCAGGCTGTTTCAGTTCACACAGCTGAAGGGAAGTAGTTGTGTATCCTTCTCTCATGTTTTGCTGTGTTCTCCCTCTTAGGGTCCCTTGGCCAACCTCCCTGGCATGGACAGCACATCCTTAAAAACAGCAATGGTGAGGCCTGTTTCTCTTTCTTTAATATTAAAGTGCCCCCACAATGTCGGAAATGTATATAAATGAACAATGTTCACTCGGTTTCCATGTTACCTGGACTGAGAAATTCACGTTTATTTGTCAGCAAAAGTCCGCCTGATGACACAAAACACGGTCTTGGCTTTCGTGGAAACTACAGATTAATACTTCCACAGTTTTCTTTCCCCGTCCAGATTTTACAGATCACAGTTTTATGTAAAGCAGTTTTTTTTCACGCTATGAAAATAGAGTAATTTTTCAGCAAATTTAAAAGCACTTGTTAAGTGATGGTCATATTCCCTATATTTACTGTAGAGCTGAGCTTCTAAGCTCTAAAACGACACCTATTTTGTGTTAGTTATCATGGGGTTAAGTAACATGATAACTTGGCCCTCCCCCCACTTCGGATTTAAGAAATTATGGTTAACATTTAATCGGATAATTGATTGTCAATTTAAACAACGATCAATTATTGGGATTTTTGTAAATTGACATCCCTAGACTTAAACGGTTCAGTGAAGGATTCAGTCTCTCTAAACCCCTCCTTTCTGAGAGCTTACTCATTACATTAACATTTATTCATTTAGCTGACGTTTTTATTCAAAGCGACTTTGGATACTCTTCTCTGATTGGTCAACGATACAGCCTGTTTTAGAAACCAAGTGCCCTTTACCAAAACTGAGTTTCATATCTGATCTTCCTGGGCACTTGTACACACAGTGATACGAATGCTAATGATGTCGTTGATTTTACTGTATCAATTCGGGCTTGAGTCCTCATCCTTTTGATGTGCTGAAAAGTGGATTTGCTTTCGCAGCGCAGAAAACAGTGTCTTCTCGACATGTCTACAACACAAACCAAACTCTTCCAGGCCTCAGATGCAACTACAGTGTTTGAGGGTCAAAGTAGACGTTGTTCACAGGCAACTAATGAAGCATATTATGCGAATGTATGCACATTATGCAAATTTGTTACAAACCTATGGAGATTCGAATTGGACGTAAGAGTGAAATTACTATCGACTAGTTTTAGGCAGTTCAGAATCAATTCTTTTTCCTTTGTTTGGAGACAATTACTTTAATCTTTGAAGCTTTGCAGACCTTTTACATTCACAAACACTATATTACACACTACATGAAAGATAATATCTGAAAAAGCATAATAGGACATAAAAGCATTCATTCTACTTGTACAGGACTAGCTGTCAAGTAGATTCATGTTTTCAGAAGTACTTTGTGATTTGAATCCAGTCTGAATTGAAAACCGTGTTTTTTCTCACACAACCTGCAGAACAAATGACAGTGTTTTCACAGCTGTTCTGTCTATCAATCTTCTTTCAGACCCTTTAGCCACGTCACAGACATCCCTTGTTAATAATTGTAAATCAACAAATCAAATCCAGTCTGAATAGTGCTACCTAATGGTTTTAAAGGTGTGGTCACATTCGCAAAATTCAGCAACATTTAAAGCTATGGTATAGGTGATTGTTTTTCTTTACACTCCTGATTTGTCTAACAGTGTGTTATTTGTTTTACACACAGGTCCATTTTGACCGTTATTTGGCCTCTCCTGATACACTTGTGATGCCACAGCTCAACTTCCTGCTCAGTGCTGCTATCAAGTACGAGTCGGCTTGCATTTATCACACATGTTTCGTCTATAATACAGCCATATGCAAATAACATGAAGCATAACATTACAATTGTTGTTACAATTTCTAGCTCAAGTTCAGCTATTCTTATTACTCAACCACATCTGACCTAAACAAATAAGGTTTTGGCCCATAAAATGTATGGGACCGTCAAGGCATTAGTGAAGCGGTCATGAGCATGACCACTTTCTGGTGCGTTTGTCATGGTTCTTGTTTCTTGGTGCTTTTAGCATCAGCACATCAGTGCGATGTTGCTATTTGAGCGGTAGAGAGGCGCACACATTGAGTCACATTGTTACTGGGAAATGTAACAGGCTTGAGGAGCACTCACTGTCCCTCAGGTTAATGTTCTCTATTAATGGAGATGAACTCGTGCACGGGCTTGGCACGGCTAATTAGCTCCTGGTCCATTTCTCTCTCTCTTTCTCTCTATCTCTCCCACACATAAACACGCGGCACGTGACTCAACTCTGCATGAGACACAAAGACGAGCTAAATGGAGATGGATCCATACGCACACACAAATAGATGTTGTTCTGTTCACTTCACGTTAAAGGGATAAGTTCAACCAAATCTGAAAATGTTGTCGTTATTATTATCAGCCTTGTGTCTGTTCAAACCTTAATGACTTTCTTTTCTTTCTTCTCTGTGAGGGGGAAGTTTTTGCTGCAAATCTTGACATCCACCCGAGCTTTCTTGTCTGATTCAATAAGGAATTGTTCTTTTGGGTTGGATCTTTTTAGTGAATTGCTTTATCCAATTCACAAAACGGTTCTGAAAGATTTGTTCACAAATCTGTCTGTATGTGTGTCTATCTACAGTATCTATCTATCTATCTTTAATCTAGATTATAAAGCAAGCTAGAGCATAGAAGAAATGCAGTTTTGGTAAGTGTGTGGGTAGTATTTTTGGTTGAACTGTTCCTTATAGGCCACGCATAAATCTGACTTGATAGTTTTATATATAAGATGAAGGTTTAGATGTAGATAAATTGCCCAATTACCTTTAAAACTGCAGTGTGTACATATGTGTATCTGCACTGGTAGAAGTGCATCTGTAGAGGGCAGTGTTAGTCCTGAACTGAACCCAGATCAGTAGCTCTACTGTCTTTGCTCACTCGACCAGCAATATTCTGACCAGTTTATGTAGTTTTCAATTAAGGCCGATTCCTGTGTGATGTGTTTCCAGGAACCTAGATCAGCAGAAGTACCCTCAAAACCAAAACAGCACCTAGTTATGACTACCAAAGTGTTCCTAGAGTCATTTATCTGTGGTGTTGTTTTGATTCACTTGTAAAATGTGGTTGTCAGATTAACCTTGACTGGTTTATTTACCGATCATATATTGTAAATAGTTTTTAATTGCTACTAATTTTATTATTTTGGGAACACTTTACATTGTAGTGTCTATCCATGTAGTTAAACTGTATAGAAGAAATGATTTAATTACAATGCCAATGTGGTGACATGGGTACTGATATATAATGTAACCATTGTTTAATGTGTTAACTTAAATTGAATGTGTAAATTTAGCATATAATAATCAGAATTCTCTCTCTCTCTCAGGGAGCAGATCTTCAAACAGTCCACAGAGCTGGTGTTTCGTGCGTATGGAGAGGTGTATAAAGCAGTCACCAACCCTACAAATGCCTATAAAGACCCTGAGACTGTCCTGCACAGATCTCCACAGCAGGTACAAACCCTGCTGTTCTGAAATGTGCCACACACTACAAAATTGTAACAAGCAAGGATGTGATGCCCAACACACTCCGTGTCCTGGGACTGGCCACAAGACCATGTTCATGTACTCGTCAGGTGATGGGAGGGGTTTCTCACTGCGTGCTAATAATTATGTGAAACAAAGACACTCCAGTGACAGGGAACGCACAGAAACATATCGGTCTGGATTTCTCACATGTTGATCTATGGACACTGCTGTTTGCCAGGGGAGAGGAGAGGACAGCTCAGGCTGAGAAAAAAAATATTATAATAATATCTTCTCCCCACGTCAATGGAGATCCCCACTAGCAGGCCTGAGGAAGCAAACTACAGACCATTCCATTGCTACACACATGGGCTTTTTCTTTCCCCGCCACAGAGGCCTGATGTGACTCAGCGTCGTCTGTAATACATATTTTTTCCTAAACTGCAATAAAATACTCAAAAATTCATAGGTGTTTGTGTCCTTTTTTTTATCTATCGATCTGTCTGTCTGACACCCATGTCTAGCTGTCTGTCTAGCTGTCTCTATGTATATTTTTGTCTACCTATGTCTGTCTATCACCCATCTTCCATCTGTCATCATCCATGTCTCCCTATCATCTCCCTATCTATCTTTTTGTCTATATGTCTATCTATTTATTTGTCTGTTTTTCTATATCTGTCTATCAATCTTTTTGTCTGTCTGTCACCTATCTTCCATCTCATCATCCATGTCTATCGGTCCGTCTCTATCTATCTGTCTGTCTGTCTATCTTTTTGTCTGACTATCACCCATCTTCCATCTCATCATCCATATCCATCTGTCTGTCTATCTATCTTTTGTCTGTCAATCACCTATCTTCCATCTCATCATCCATGTCTATCTTTTTGTCAATATGTCTATCTATCTATATATCTGTCTGTATATCTATCCATCTATATATATATACACTCACCTAAAGGATTATTAGGAACACCTGTTCAATTTCTCATTAATGCAATTATCTAATCAACCAATCACATGGCAGTTGCTTCAATGCATTTAGGGGTGTGTTCCTGGTCAAGACAATCTCCTGAACTCCAAACTGAATGTCAGAATGGGAAAAAAGGTGATTTAAGCAATTTTGAGCGTGGCATGGTTGTTGGTGCCAAACGGGCCGGTCTATTTCACAATCTGCTCAGTTACTGGGATTTTCACGCACAACCATTTCTAGGGTTTACAAAGAATGGTGTGAAAAGGGAAAAACATCCAGTATGCGGCAGTCCTGTGGGTGAAAATGCCTTGTTGATGCTAGAGGTCAGAGGAGAATGGGCCGACTGACTCAAGCGGATAGAAGAGCAACTTTCACTGGAATAACCACTTGTTACAAACGAGGTATGCAGCAAAGCATTTGTGAAGCCACAACACGCACAACCTTGAGGCGGATGGGCTACAACAGCAGAAGACCCCATCGGGTACCACTCATCTCCACTACAAATAGGAAAAAGAGGCTACAATTTGCAAGAGCTCACCAAAATTGGACAGTTGAAGACTGGAAAAATGTTGCCTGGTCTGATGAGTCTCGATTTCTGTTGAGACATTCAGATGGTAGAGTCAGAATTTTGCGTAAACAGAATGAGAACATGGATCCATCATGCCTTGTTACCACTGTGCAGGCTGGTGGTGGTGGTGTAATGGTGTGGGGGATGTTTTCTTGGCACACTTTAAGCCCCTTAGTGCCAATTGGGACATCGTTTAAATGCCACGGCCTACCTGAGCATTGTTTCTGACCATGTCCATCCCTTTATGGCCACCATTTACCCATCCTCTGATGGCTACTTCCAGCAGGATAATGCACCATGTCACAAAGCTTGAATCATTTCAAATTGGTTTCTTGAACATGACAATGAGTTCACTGTACTAAAATGGCCCCCACAGTCACCAGATCTCAACCCAATAGAGCATCTTTGGGATGTGGTGGAACGGGAGCTTCGTGCCCTGGATGTGCATCCCACAAATCTCCATCAACTGCAAGATGCTATCCTATCAATATGGGCCAACATTTCTAAAGAATGCTTTCAGCACCTTGTTGAATCAATGCCACGTAGAATTAAGGCAGTTCTGAAGGTGAAAGGGGGTCAAACACAGTATTAGTATGGTGTTCCTAATAACCATTTAGGTGAGTGTGTGTGTCTGTCTATCAATCTTTTTGTCTATCTACTTATATGTCTGTCTGTCTGTCACCTATCTTCCATCTCATCATCCATGTCTACATGTCTGTCTCTATCTATCTCTATCTGTCTATCTTTTTGTCTGTATATCACCTATATTCCATCTCATCATCCATGTCTGTCCATCTGTCTGTCTGTCTGTCTATCTATCGATCTTTTGTCTGTCTATATTCTATATATATACACACACACATACGACAGGTGGACAGACATGGATGATGACAGATGGAGGGTATTATATATATATTTTTCTATCTATCACCCACCTTCCATCTGTCATCATCCATGTCTGTCTGTCCACCTGTCGTCTGTCTTTCTTTATGTCTGTTTGTCTCTATCTGTATCTGTCTATCTACCTGTCTGTCTATACGTCTGTCTATCCCATGTCCTCTCTTTTAAATCATATTTGTTTCTAAACAACATTTAAATGCACTCAAAAGTTCACAGGCTTGTGTGTCCCACTGTTTTTCCTTTCTCAGGCTCTTCTGAAAGAGGTAGTTAAATGAAATTTTGCGGCCACCCAGTGGAGAACTCGACCACTGGGGAGAAAGTCGAAGGCATTCTCTCAGACAATGGTGCTTTCATGTGAGCGGCCCAATGGCCAGTCACGCCATCCTTTAATTGCCGACAAAATGCCTGCCAGTGCTCGTTCCTCAACTAAATTTAGCAAAACGCTGAAAAACAGCGGAGAAAATAAAAGCAGTATTACTCAGACTATTAATAGAAGTTTGTACGAATTGGCAGACGAAATAGTATAGCCTCGCAGAAGCGCAGGGTGACAGATAAAGAGCGTTGGGGTGTGAGGAGACTACAGTGATCTCAGTGTGTGTGAGAGGCCCTGGGGACCACATGGCCTCTCATCTGGGGGAATATTTTGAGCGTGTCACATGGCCGCATTAAAGGGACTCTCCCCGCGGTGCCCATAGCCAAGAAGCCCCTCACATGCCTCGCATTCAGCTCCAGGCCTTCAGCTAGTGAAAAGTGAAGTACAAGTGTGACACTGTAGTGTGGTTTACTGTGAAATGGGTTATGAATATAGACCACTATTTTTAACCCAGATCACATCTGTGGGAGGCACGGAAACCCATTTTGGTTATCACACAGCATCTAAACCTGCAACACTCCAGCTGAAAACGTTTGCGTGCAGTCCAGTGTGAGTCTGAGTAGAGCTTTTGCTTTTTCTACATTCAGTGGCTGCAAGAAGTGTTCAAACACTGAAGTGTACTTAAGTTAACTCAAGGTAAAGTAGGAATACTGTGTCAAAGCAAAAAAACAAAACAAAAAACATGCAGTACTTGCGAAAGTAAAAATGTTTTACATTTAAATACAGTAAATGCTTTTCTTTGTCGTTGAGAAGCTAATTAGTAACACTTTAAAATTAGGTTCCATTTTTGTAACTACACTAGTTAAAATGAACTAACAATGAAGTTGTATTTAATAAATCTCTTTGAATTACATTCAATTTACATTCAATACATTGAATCACAATAAGCGGTTTTGTTAACATTTTTTTCAGAGAAACATTAACAAAAAAGTATACCAAACTACTTAACTAGATTTAAATGATTTTAATAAGGATCATAATTTTTCTTCATTATATCAGACACTTTTACTTTATAGTCCTCCAAAAAATATGATTTTTTTTAACTGAATTTTAATTCATAAATTAAAAACACACTCATCTTAGATGTTGTGTATTTAAGCCAATGTATGTTGTTTTTTTTTATTAATAAATCTGGATAAAAACGCATTTAAATAAAACATTTAATACAATGTTACTAGAATACATCATTCCTTAGAGTATATCTATTTTAATTTTATCTACTATTACCTAAAGTTAAATTTGGGCAGCTCCAAAATATATGAAAATGATCAACATCCATGTAACAAGAAAAGGGCAACTTTTCTACCCAAAATCTTTCCATCTTCTTGAAGAAGTGCATGTGTGTTGTATTGTACACTCAGCATACTGTTTATCACCAGATCAAGATCTTTATCTTGCTCTTTCTTCCATTTACATTATATATAGTGCGATAGAAGCGTTTTCTCAGCTCTCCATCAGAACATGGTACAGTTACTATTGTTAGGTTAAATTTTTGTTTAAATCCACATTTGTACATTGAATGAATGAGGCATTAAGTGGTAATTCACCGCTAACAAGATGGGGTTTTAATTGGTATGCATAGCTAGAGAAAACAAGCCTGTCATTCCGTTTTGTTAAAGGTATAGAAAAACTTCAACACCCATAATGCACTGGGTTCTATTTACTAAAATGCGGAAGTACGATCTGTAGTTTCCACAAAAGTCCTGGAGCTGTCAAAAGTGTCAACTGACAAATAACCAGGGATAGTTTGGTGCAGGTAACAGAAAGAGTTCACATTAGTTAGGGGGGCTTAAAGAAACTATATGTAGTAGTTAGCATATTGAGTTTATCCTTGCAGGCCGCACCGTACCACCACAACTTTTGCACCACGAGACGTGACCTAAGCGGGGTCGATGCTGTGGTGTTGCACTCTGTAATGTGATGATATCATGGCTGTGGATAGACCGCTGGATTGAGATCTAGACTATCTCCGCCTCAACCTGTCCAAACCCACAATCAACACAGACCAACATAGTCCAGCTAACGAAAGTTGATGAGCTCCTTATATTATAAGCAGGCGGGTTTTGTTACTTGAAATAAGGTATAATTGTATGGGTATTATCTGAGGGCTTTCTTAACATTAGTGGTTTGTTGCAACTGATAATATAGAACAATGTTATTTTAGTATCATTGATATACTATTATAATGTTTGTTAAAATTTTGAATTCAATTTAATTTTTAGATTTTCTGTTTAATTTCAATAAAAAATTTTAGTTTTGTTGTTTTTGTCATTTTTGATAGTTCTATTTAGTCTTTCTATATATATTTATTTTATCTATTTATTTTAGTACATCTTAAACTAAATTAAAATGAGAAATGTTGCCTTTGCAACTAGCTGAAATAAAATATTTTTATATGTATTATTATTTCAGTTAATGTTTGTTTTATCAGTTAATTATATATTTTAATTTAAACTTAAAAAACTTAAATTAAAAATGTTTCCTTGGCAACAAAATTTTACAGAAAAGCTAACTGAATGCTAAAAAGTGACAGTTTCTGCCAATCTCATGTTAATCTTGAGTACCTATAGAGTAGTATTGCATCCTCCATATCTCTGAAGTCTTTAGTTTGATCAGATTTATAAAAAAACGGATACAGCTGTACCGCTTCTTTCTGAAAACAGTTGAGCTTCTGGATTATTGAGGAGAGGTGTGCTCTATCTTTTAAAAGCGGCGGGTGTACGATGTTCGAAAAATTGGGCAAATAAATCTCTTCGATTTAACATTGCAACTAACTTTGGCGAATCATAGCTCTGAGAGAAGAATTCGTAGAAACATGGGTTACGGCATTTGTAGAGGCTGGCAGGCTCTGTAAGAACATACCTCACAATGGGGTGTAAGTTGTACCTGGGCGGCAAGAGCTTCCCAAAGTTGCCCCATAGACATACTATGGTGAAGGGACGGCCCATGAAACAGGGAACTGGGAAGAGGTTGGTGAAGATGCCAAGCAGACCTCCTGCAAATGGGACCAATTCCAATTTAACATTCAACAGAAACCAAGCTGCCACTATAACATACCCTTCTATAACTTGACCCTTGTTACATACCTGTGGACTTGGCAAACTTCATAAAGGTCTCTTCCATGGTCTTGTCTACAGCCCTCAGGGCACCAGGAATGAGGGAGCAAGCCACAGGGATGGCCCCTTTCTTAATGAGGTCTGTGGCGCCAGGATGAATCAGTTCCAGGTTGGCGAGGAAGACCTCAAACCAGACCAGGTACCTGATGAAGCGGGAATAATGCTGTAGAGTGTTGAATGTGACTTATGTTATATAAGTTTTGAAGTTTCACAATATTAATCAGATGCAATATTACAACGTTGTTCAATAGTAGATTCTGACCATCAAATGATCTGCCATGTCCCATTTGCGCTTATGGAATACCGCCAGGTTGTTGGTCTTCACAGAAAAGAGTAGCATGAAAACAAGCCGCCCATGGTCTGTGACTTACAGCCAGAATACTGCTGTCTTGACAAGATGACCCCTGCAGACCTTTTTTTGATACTCCAAACAATACCTGAGGATGTTGAGGGTGGAGTCAGCTTGAAGAGCAAGGTCGAGGTTCTGTCGGTCACACGACTTGATGAGGTTGAGCAGAGCCTCATGAGTGAGCTGGAAACCCTCCTCCTCAATTAAATGCTCTTGCAGCAGCCACTCCAGTGCTTCACAGACGGTCTTGAGGCAGAAGAGGGCCTTGGAGTATGCCTTTTCACTTAGCACACTCTTCAGGCAGCCACTTGTGACCAGCTGAGCCTCAAGGACGATCCCACCATAGCCTGAACCATGGTAATTATGGTTAGTGATCTACCGAGGTAGTTCATGGCAGTATGAAACTGCCCTGGGAGGACTAGGTGGTGCTTGTACTTCTCCCTGAAGTTCCAGACAAGTGGCAGAGTCCTCAACGCCACGCCCAGATCAAAAGGTGTTGATGGTGTACTTCTGACCGACCTCAGCTATAGCCTCCTCTGACTGTCCTAATGTCCTGTAGTCCTCAAAAGTCCTGTTTCTAGCATTAGTCAAAGGAGCCAACCACCATGTCTCTACGACGTTCTGATGCAGAGATATAAGTCTTGCTAAATGGATGCTAGGGTACTGTGTGGTGGTTGTTAGGGAGTGGCTTGATAGCTGCCAATGATGATACTGCCTATGATGATACTCCAAAGGCTGCTTGTCAGTATGAATCGTATAAACCAACTGCAATCCCTCTATGCCATTCAGATTTGAAGATATCCCTGTTTGGGTTGCTAGCATGCTCAGCAATGGTTGCTAGCGATTTTTATTTTCATTACTCTATGCCCTATATACTAACGTTATAAGCTAAACAGTTTTTAGAGATAAAACTCTTTACATTCTATAATCACGAAAACAAATCTCAGAGAGCGGTTGACTATATACCAATGTGTAATTAGACCAAAGGTTCATTTTGCGCCGGAGTTGTCCTTTAATTGAAATAAGAATTAAAACTTGAATAAAAAATATATTAAAAACTTCAAATATGAAAATAAAAGCTAAACTAAAAATTTTAATAAACACTATAATAATAATAATTGCATATAAATAATACCAAAATAATTTTGGTCATTTGTGGAGAAAATTGTAAGCAAAGAACTTGAATTCCTTTGTTATTTTTTGATAAAGTCTCAGCTTTCAAATTATGGCATTTTATTACAAAATTCAAACGATAAACACTTTGCATAATTTTTTATTTTATTTTTTTTACATAATGTCAGCAAACTATTCAGCAAAATATGGAGGGTCTCATATTGCCTGCAGGGTCTGGATTTTGTCTAGGTTCTGGAGGGTCAGGTACTGGTCTAGTCTGTAATGGTCTGGTATGGGTCTTGTCTGGATCTGGACTGGAGAGTCTGCAGTTGGTCTTGTATTAAGGCCCGTTCACGCCAAGAACGATAACTATAGTAGTGTCCACACCAGGGGACGATAAGGTTCTGTTAATTATAAGCGTGCTCTGCTGGATTCTGATTGTCTTTCAATGTTTTAATTTTTACCGTTCTTCTGTGTTGTCAGTGGTATAGTTGTGCTGTGAACTTTCCTATTCCCATAGAATTATAATGATTATCAATTATCATTGTGGTAAGCATCCTTGGTGTGAACAGCCTTTAATCTGAGTCTGGCTCTAATATTGCTCTAGGTTTTGGAAGGGTCTGGTCTTAACTCAAACTCAAGTACACAAATACCACCTGCGAACAGGACTCTTTTGATTGGCCGCCTGTTATCAGTTATTATTTTACACCTTTGCTCCAAAACCCCGCTAAAAGGTTCGTAAAAAGTATCTAACTGTGTTATAAACATTTATACCCGCTCATGTCAGAGAAAGTGTTCTGGGTTAATGAGTATTACACCAGCTGGTGGTTTGGGTTTGTGCATGTACCAGTGTGCAATGAAGCACATGGCCGTGTTTAACTAGACTCACACACGCTCCTACCTTCCCATTAGCACGTGTTATATGGCGGCCGCACCGGTGTGCAACAGGTGTTGTGTTCCATGAGCAGGTGTAAGAGGAACCATTAGGGTTAACACTTCAGCGCACACAGCTGACATATCCATCCATCAATCCATCCATCCATCCATCTGACCATTGCTCGGGCTGTTCTAACCAGAAATGCCCTGCATTTGCCCCTTTGTCCTACTTTGCGTTCAAACTGCTTTCGGTATGCACTAAAATGTTGGCAGGAGATCAGTTTCACTTGGAACACTGTGCTGCGTCCCAATTCATCCTAGTATGCACTGAAAGTACTTTGTAGGCATTAGGAAAGTACATACTTTTGAGCTTGTTCTAAGACCATGTCTGATGCAATCATTTTAAAATTGGATGTCGCAACGAGTCGTTTGTAGGGTTAACTCTTTCCTTGCCAGTAATAATTTACTACATGTACTTACTATAGGGTTAGGAATAGGGGTTGGTTTAGGGTTAGTTGGATGTAATTATAATTATTTCGTATTACTACAACAACTACATGTAACGTGTGACAAGGACACTAAAATAAAGTGTGCTTTTATTTTATTTACTTTGATTATAATTTTTTTTAAACGTTTGAATAAATCTAATTCTATGTCTGAAAAAAATATTTAAAGTAATTATTACAACCACCATTTAAATAATTTATCTGACAACAATTTAAACCTAATAATTATGTCATTACAATGCAGAAATTGAAATAATGGTTTAAAATGATACAGCAGGTCAGATATTTGGGATGTGCTGAAACGTCATAAATGAGCTCCTGGTGCATGAGAGTCGAGATTAGGGTCAAGCTGATTTTGGAAGTTCAATCCGATGTGATAAAGCTGTTCGATGGGAAGCAGTGGTTGAATCAATGAGTGTTGTTGGACTTTGTCCAGCTCTGCATGATGTCAGACACATTCCTCTGACTGAATCCTATTCCTATCTTGATCTGTTGCATATCTAATTCATTAAAGTGAAAGGCATCCAGTCTAGCAGCGTGTCAATCACGCTGATCTGTTTTCCAAGGTGATATAAGAGTTTAGGTCAATCTCCAGCAATAGATTTATTCATCACTCCTTGGTCACCCCTCTTTTTTTTGCTTTTTCTAAAAGTGCCCGAGACAATTTTCTGCAGGAATTCAATATCGCAGCCAAATTCCTTGACTGCTATTGTCTGGTTAATCTTTGCACCTGTCTCCTCCCCTTTACATTCATCAAATCAGAATGGGTGTTATGTAATATACACGCTTGTTACGGCGTGTTACAGTTAATGAGGAAAGTTAGGATTATTCACGAAATGTCCTATGAGGCCAACCGTTTTGATGGCAGTGCTGAGTTAATCGCAGGTCTGTTTTTGTAAAATATTAGTTAATCCAGATACAATGGACATTTTTTGACTATATGAACTTGAAATTGTTTAATTTACATAATATGATATTACATCTACAATTAATTACAATTTTCATTATTGTCATTGATCTACCTTTTTAAATAAAATCCATAGGAGGTTCACTATAGCAAATTATGCAGGTTTACAAAAATAAAAATGGAAAACGAGTTTGGGTTTTGTGTTTAGTTTTGTTTTAGGGTTTTGTGTTTTGTTTTGGTTCAGGGTTGTTTTATTTTGCGTTCTGGTTTAGGGTTTTTGGTTCAGAGTAGGGGTGGACTATATCTAAATATTTAAAATATATCGAGATATTTTTTAAACACGATATGGATTTTGACATATCTTATATATCGATATATCGTTTATATTTAATTCTGATTTCGCCACTCTGCTTGTTTGCCTTCTCTGTGCTGTGCTCGCCCCCGCCTCTGCTTTTGTTCCACGCGAGGTGTTGTCTCATCCGCAACCAGCCTGGAGGCTACAGAACTCCGAGTGTGTCTGCGCGCGAGAGAGACCGAGTGTGTTTGCGCGCGAGCGACAGAGCACGAGAGAGACCGAGTGTGAGCATTAGTAACTTGCATTAGTAAATTGGTAGCCTACATACTACCAGAGCCGGTCCGAGCCTTTTGGGGGCCCTAAGCATAATTTGATTTGGGGGCCCCCTCCACTACACGAAGTCACCTGTGCTTGACGATTATTGACACAAATGTCACGCAATAATGATACATTATAAATGAATACAGTGAGGTTATGTATTAATACAAAATAAATACTTAATAAAAAATAGATGCCAACTTAAATAAAAAAGTTTTAACTTTTATTTTACTCTTTTACCAACTCTTTGAAACTTCTTAAAACAAACTGTCTCAAAATATATAAATTAAATTATTTGCTAAAATAATGACAACACTGAGAAATCAGAAACATAATAAGAGCAAGGGTTCAACAATGACAATTACTGTTGAAAACTGTACAAATATTATTATTTCTCAACTGTCTCAATAGAGTGTAACTGTCCTCAAAATCTTTTTTATTATTATTATTGTAACAGACTTTGTTGGATTGTACATGACAGAATCCAACAAAGTCACTATAATACCGGTAATGATGTACTGGCACTCGTTGTATGTGTGTATGCAATGTATTTTTCCCCTCAGGGCTTGCCGTAGATAGGAATGTGTCGTGCCCACTTGGTACTGGAGTGTCGCGGGTTTTTGGAGTTAGTGATCTGATGTGTGGTATAATAAAGTGGAGAAGAGTTCAAACTGCTATGTTTATTATTTATTCAAACTGCTACCCTTACACCTGGAAGGTTAAGTTCCCCTGCGTCTATTTTCTCCAACTTAAACCGTTACCGTGACAATACGCAGTTGCGCACGAATTGTCTATGCACGCGCGAGGTGTCTAGATTATGCGCATGACTTAAACGCTGGCAGACACAGCAGCAGTTGCAGGCAGGTATATTGATCATGAAATCTGAATTTTCTTGATTCATTCATTCAGTCATATTCATTCATTTATGTCACTTGTTTAAGTCATCTAAAAAAATGTTTTTTTTGAAACTCGATTGGGGGGCCTCCCTAGTGGCCCCGAGCAGCAGCTTAGTTCGCTTATGCCTCGGGCCGGCCCTGCATACTACAATATATAATTACTATATAAGAGGCATGGAAGTTCGATTAATGGACTCCAATAATCAGTAGGCTACTACAAACGTCTTGTTTTAAACTATTGTTTAATAAATAGAAATAATTCGAGCACATAAACTTTCATATGGAGGATTAAATAAGATTCAATTTATGCAAGATTTCACAACTAATCACTGACACTGTACCACAACCAGGTTTTAAGTTTCTTAAGCATCAAATAACAGTGACTATGAATTGTATCCATTAATCGAACTTCCATAGTGCATAGTTCTGCCTTGAATTTTCTCATTTGGTTACATTCTGTTATGGAAAATTAATTTTCTATTGATTGTAGGCCTATATTTTTGTAACGATGCGGGAGGAATGAAGTGAGAAGTGAATCCAATTGCAAGCACATTTATTAATAAAACAAACAAAAGAAACTCAGACCAGGAACACGGAAACAGCAACCATTACAACATTAACAACTCACAAAGACAGGGCTGAAACACAGGGCTTAAATACAGGGGTAAACGAGCTAAACAAGATAACAAGAGGGCGTGGTTAATCAGAAACACCTGGGGATACTAATAAACTAGAAAAACTACAAAGGACTACAAAACATGACACAGCACAGGAAATAACTAAAGTTCACACAAGACAAGGGAAACAGGACAGACAGGAACAAGACATGAACCCACAACGTGACAATTTTGAGTTGTATTCACATCCATTTTCCTGTAAAGATATCGAGATATATTTTTTGCTCCATATCGCCCAGCCCTAGTTCAGAGTTCTCCTTTGTTTTGTGTTTGGGTTTTGTGTTATTTTTTAGGGTTTTGTGTTTTGGTTTGTGCTAGGGTTGTGTGTTTTGTTTTGTTTTGTTTCAGGGTTCTGTTTTGTGTTGGGGTTTTGTGTTATGTTTTAGGGTTTTGTGTTTTGGTTTGTGCTAGGGTTGTGTGTTTTGTTTTGTTTTGTTTCAGGGTTCTGTTTTGTGTTGGGGTTTTGTGTTATGTTTTAGGGTTTTGTGTTTTGGTTTGTGCTAGGGTTGTGTGTTTTGTTTTGTTTCAGGGTTCTGTTTTGTGTTGGGGTTTTGTGTTTTGTTTTGGTTCAGAGTTTTGCGATTTGTTTTGTTTCAGGGTTCTGTTTTGTTTTGTGTTGGGGTTTTGTTTTGGTTCAGGGTTCTGTTTTGTGTTGGGGTTTTGTGTTATGTTTTAGGGTTTTGTGTTTTGGTTTGTGCTAGGGTTGTGTGTTTTGTTTCAGGGTTCTGTTTTGTGTTGGGGTTTTGTGTTTTGTTTTGGTTCAGAGTTTTGCGATTTGTTTTGTTTCAGGGTTCTGTTTTGTTTTGTGTTGGGGTTTTGTTTTGGTTCAGAGTTCGGTTTTGTGTTTTGTTTTGGTTTAACAAAAAAATGTGATAAGGTGTGGGTGGTTGCCAGGATCAGCCTATGTGGTTGCTAAGGTGTTCTGATGAATTTTATCAGATTGCCACGCTGATGCTAAGGTGTTTTGGTGGTTCTAGGTGGTCATTTACAAAACATTGTCAAAAGGATCCACTACATGTCTATATCACATTCTGTCTGGACTGTTACCACAGTAGACATTAAAGTAGCCCAGTAATGAATCAGCCCTGTGCTCTTGAAGAACGTACTCGGTTACCTAATGTAACCTCGGTTCTCTCTAGAAGAGGGAACAAGTATTGCGTAAGTTAGCTTACGCTACGGGTAAAGTAATCTTTTCTCGGGATATGAAGCCAAAAATGATCCTTAATTTTGTATTTATTGTCAACTCAATGCAGCAGCTAGAAGACCTAGAGCAGGCTATCTAGCGTGCTCATTGGCTGCCCTGCGGCTACTGCAGCAGCCTACCGGTGAGCCTCGCGTGATGTCGTGCCCTCTACGTGTCACAGCCCGCCAGAATGGGTGTGGCTTAGCGTATAAAAGAACGGCTCGGAGTCTGCTTCCCTGGTTTTCATCGACTGAAGCGAAAATCGCTCGTGGCACAAAGACGGCAGGTTACGCAATACTCGTTCCCTCTTCTAGAGAGAACTGAGGTTACATTTGCTAACCGAGTACGTTCTCTTAAGAGAGGTTCTCTCGTATTGCGCAAGTTAGCTTACGATGCGGGAATTCTTTCTAAGCTAAAAGCTAAAAGCGACCGAAAATAGATAGGTTTTAAGACAGGACTTGAACTCAGACAGAGTGGAAGTTGCTCTAATATAAAGTGGGGGCTTGTTCCAGAGTGTGGGACCAGCCACTTCAAAAGCTCGGTCTCCCCTTGATTTTAGCCGGGTTTTGGGTATCTGAAGAAGAAGTTCCGTTTCAGATCTAAGACTTCTAGTGGGAGAGTAGAGATGAAGTAAATCAGATAGATAAGAAGGTGCTAAATCGTTTAAAGATTTATACACCGGTATTAAAATTTTAGATTAAATTTTAAAATGTATTGGTAGCCAGTGAAGAGATCTCAGCAGGGGGGTGACATGGTCAAATTTCCTTTCTCCCATAAGGAATCTCACCGCAGCGTTTTGAAAAATCTGTAGGCGGGCCGTTTGGGACTTTGATACACCGAAATAAAGGAGGTTACAATAGTCCAGGCGCGAGGTGCTTAAAGCATGGATCGTGGGATTTTGATAAAAACGCCTCGTGCTCTTTTACAAAAAGTGTGTTGCAGCGGCGAGCCGTTCTTTTATACGCCAAACCACACACATTCTGGTGGGCTGTGACGCGCAGAGTCACGCGAGGCTCAGTGGTAGGCTGCTGCAGTAGCCGCAGGGCAGCCAATGAGCACGCTAGATAGCCTGCTCTAGGTTTTTTCCACTAAGAAACAAACATTGTTATGTTATTTAATTGATACTGTGAAGCTGCTTTGATTCAATTTATATTGTGAAAAGCGCTATATAAATATACTTGACTTGACTTGCACTGCGTTGACAATGAATACAAAATTAAGGATATTTTTTGGCTTCATTTCTCGAGAAAAGATGACTTTACCCGTAGCGTAAGCTAACTTACACAATACGAGAGAACCTCTCATAAGAGAAAAGCAGTGTTTGACTTAAAAGAAAGACTTTCAGTACTTTTACCCTTCATTATCATAGTGAATGGCATCTGTGTGAAAGAGAGCGAGAAAGAGATTATCTAATGTAACATGAAACACATGAGACACAGTGTCCCAGTGATTCTAGCGGGCAGCTCAGCCGAGCGTGAGGGGTCTCTTCTCTTCTTCATGTGGTTATTCATTGCTCTGTCAGAGAGCCAGACGCTCATGGTTGGACCAACTCTAAAAAGCTGTAAGAAACACGCCCCGCATTTCTGACACTCTAAATGGGAGTGGAACTTTTTGTAACACTCTCAAACTAATTTGGACCGTTCAGTGCCACGTCAATATTATACTGCAGTTTTCAATCTCCCTTTAATTTGAGGACAAAAATAGATGCTCTAGTTTTGCATAGGGGAAAATACATGTTTGCACAGTTAGCACTTATACATTGGTAAATACATTAGAATCACAAATTAGATCTCTTTAATATCTCAATTGGATATCCTAGATGGCAATGATATTTATGAAAAGCAAGTAGAGATTATTCATAGCTCTATACTCTTGTTGTCTGTAAACAATTTGTCCCATTTTTCAGGGATTTTAGGAGAAACATTTGAGACAAAGATGATACTTAAATGAAACAAATGAGATCTTTATCTTTAATTTGTCTCTATTTTTATTCACGCAAAGTATTTTAGGAGTCACAGTTGAGACTAGGATGATACTTATGAGAAAAAATTAGTTTATCTGACATTTAAGATATGAAAGAGCAATAAAATATGCCTCTCCTGTTGGAAATATAGATTCTAAATTAGTTTTCTTTATTCTCAGTTGTTTCTCAACAGCAATGAGATCTCCTGCTTTCTTCTGAGAAATCGGTGCTACCTGACTTGAGAAAACAGAGAAAAAGGCCTTTCCTTTTGCTAAATAGGTTGGAAAACTTCCACAATGCACTGGGCATGTTGTCGTCCAAACCCACTCCCACCAGTCTGCTATGGATACACTTATCAGAGTTAAATACCGCCTTGCTTTAGTAGGAAATACTTCTCAGCAAACTTTTAGTCTTATTGTGTCGACTTATTGTTCCCGGTGCAAGAAATCAAAAAGTTACTTTTCGGTTAGTCTTAGCCACAGACGTCAAGTTATACTTTAAACGTTTCTCATCAAATTATTTATGCTATGCACAATAACTTAATGTTGTGATCAATGTTGTGATTTCAGCCGACGTGACAATTGCAGCTTCAAGGCTGGTAAACACCTCTGGGGCCAGTTGCATAAACTTAGCCACTATGTTAAGACTGTGTCTTAAGAACTAATTTGGCCAACTAGAAATTAATCAAGAGGTTATCAGTCTAACTTTTCTGATTCAAATTAGACTGATCTACCTTTTTATGTAACTGACTTTAAAAAGTTAGCACCAGTCTTGAAGAAAAAAAGTAGATGACTAACTTTTAAGACTAGTCAAAGGAGTTTATGCAACCGGCCCCTGAACTACCACTGGTCAGTAGTGATGATGTAATAGGTGGGTGTGTCTCTGAGGCTCCGCCTTCTTTGACGTGGAAATCTTCTCTGGTTCATTTCTTTTCTTCAGTTCGTCGAGGTCAGATGCGAGTATTAACATGAACACATTGGAGAGCCGCTTTATAGTAGAAATTGAAGTGTAATTCTAATTGAAAGCAACACTGACACTGTTTTTTTGAGATGAGGGATGAGGTAGAGCTTTAGTGTGAGTGAATGTATGTGTTGTATTATCTTTGTCTTTGTCTCGAGGACCCCCTTGAAAACGAAATGTTTCATCTCAAGGGGTTATCCTCAACAATAAAATTCAAATTCAAATCTAAACGTCGCTCTCAGCAGCGTGAACGGCGTCTGGATGTTCATTAACAGTAAACCACAAAGGTGTTTACAACTTCTTTATTAAACCCTAAACGAATAACAAAAAAGAACCTCGCTGTGAGTATATCAGGCCTTCAGACGACGCCAACTTTGGATCAACATTAGGGCTGTCAGTTAAACGCGTTATTAACGGCGTTAACGCTAACCCATTTTAACGGCGTCAATTTTTTTTGCGCGAAATTAGCGTTCTTTTTGGCCTAGCAAACTTTGTAGTTTTTTTCACATTGCAACAGGATGCGGCATGCGCGGCGCTATGAAACCCATTCATTTCAATGGCTTGCGCAGTACGAGTATGTTTTGTTGCTTTGTCGACCAAAGTGCAAGCGCAGTGGCGCGCACGCCGCGGTCAAAGTTCAAAATAGTTCAACTTTTGCCGCTGCGCATTCCGCGTCCTGTCTGAAAGTAAAACTACAACACCACACCGGATCTAGCTAGACCGAAAACAACAGGCAGGCCGCACACACTTGTTTGGGCATGCGATCCGGCCAAGGAGAAGTAGTCTGGGTTAACATTACGTTTTGAGTGGATGACGAGCGTGAGACGCCGAAATGGATGCCAATAAGATTCTGAATGGAAAATTTACTTTTAAAAAGTTGCCAAATGGTTCCATTGACAAGACCAAAGTGATCTGTGTGTTTTGTCGTTGTGAACTGAGCTATCATCGCAGCACGTCCAGTCTGAAATACCACTTGATGGCCAAACACACAAACACACAAGCACACACAAGCACACACAAGCACACACACACCGCTGATGCAAATTCTCCACCCGCTTGTCAATATCAGGACCCCGTCAGTATTTCTTTCACCCTTTTATTGATGGACAGCGTTACATTGTGTGAGAGATTATTTGCTCCAAGTGAGAATGTTAGTGTGAAATTGAACACAGTATATGCCAAAGTTGTTTAATCAAAAAAACATTTGCACAAAGCAAGCCGATCAACTTTTCCATGTTGATAAGAGCATTAAAATGAGAAAAATAATGGGACAAAAAGAAATCAAGAGATATTTCGAATAATAATAAAATAAAAATGTTAACTATGACATTAATGCGATTAATCGCGATTAAATATTTTAATCGTTTGACAGCACTAAACAACATACAATTCAATATTATCCTTACACTGAATAATATCCTTATTTTGTAATGATTACGAGCACAAGTTATAGTTGCTGCGCAACACATTCGTTGTCTTCCTGATTGAATTTCATGATGTTAACTAACCACATAACGTATTATATTAAAGCTGTGTATTACTGCCATACGAACATTACTATGACACACTCATTTAATAAAATAATACTTCCTAAATTGTAACATTGAAATGCTTTTTCTGTAAAGCTCTTTGAAATATGTATTGTGAAAAGCGCTATACAAATAAACTTGAATTGATTTAACAGCTCTATACTCTTGCTGTATGTCAACAGTTGTGTCTTTTGTCTCGGTTGCACTTTTTATTTCCTTTCAAAAGGGATTTTAGGAGGAACATCTGGTAATGTTGATAGATTATATGCATACCCTCTCAGTGCCCCAAAATCCTTTTACTATACCAAACATGCCAGCGATGCCCTATTGTGCAAATCTTTTCCTCTCAACACCAAAGACATGTGTTTGCTTAGCTTATGTGAACACTTTGTCCGGATTCCTGGAACCTTTACAAAACCGCTTACATAATTTCCAAATAGTGCCACTTCAGACCCTGTTTCTGGCTCAGTCGTGGGTCATTGTTGTGTCTTTTTTTTTTTTTTTTTTTGCTCTGTGATGCTGTTCTTGTTTTTGTTGTTGTTAAGTGGCAGGAAAGCGGTGACACAGTTGTAAATATTCAGTTTGGAGAGCGTAATCTCTGTTGGCCCGAGTCATGATAACATGGTGTACTACATCACAGGGCTGATAGTAGAGTCGGGTTACTCATTCATGACTTTATGTCTGGCAGTGTTAAACCATCATGTTGACAGTGACTTTCACCTTAACACTTACTAATTGGTTTATAGTTATTCATTATGTACTGTGATTAGGAGTGTGACCAGAGCCGATCCGAGCCTTTTGGGGGCCCTAAGCATAATTTGATTTGGGGGCCCCCTCCACTACACGAAGTCACCTGTGCTTGACGATTATTGACACAAATGTCACGCAATAATGATACATTATAAATGAATACAGTGAGGTTATGTATTAATACAAAATAAATACTTAATAAAAAATAGATGCCTACTTAAGTAAAAAAGTTGTAACTTTTACTTTACTCTTTTACCAACTCTTTGAAACTTCTTAAAACAAACTGTCTCAAAACATATAAAATAAATTATTTGCTAAAATAATGACAAAACTGAGAAATCAGAAACATAATAAGAGCAAGGGTTCAACGATGACAATTACTGTTGAAAACTGTACAAATATTATTATTTCTCAACTGTCTCAATAGAGTGTAACTGTCCTCAAAATCTTTTTTATTATTATTATTGTAACAGACTTTGTTGGATTGTACATGACAGAATCCAACAAAGTCACTATAATACCGGTAATGATGTACTGGCACTCGTTGTATGTGTGTATGCAATGTATTTTTCCCCTCAGGGCTTGCCGTAGATAGGAATGTGTCGTGCGCACTTGGTACTGGAGTGTCGCGGGTTAGTGATCTGATGTGTGGTATAATAAAGTGGAGAAGAGTTCAAACTGCTATGTTTATTATTTATTCAAACTGCTACCCTTACACCTGGAAGGTTAAGTTCCCCTGCGTCTATTTTCTCCAACTTAAACCAATACCGTGACAATTGTCTATGCACGCGCGAGGTGTCTAGATTATGCGCATGACTTAAACGCTGGCAGACACAGCAGCAGTTGTAAGCAGGTATATTGATCATGAAGTCAGAATTTTCTTGTCTTGAATTATTCATTCATTCAGTCATATTCATTCATTTATGTCACTTGTTTAAGTCATCTAAAAACAATTATTTTAAACTCGATTGGGGGGGCTCCCTAGTGGCCAGGGGGCCCCAAGCAGCCGCTTAGTTCGCTTATGCCTCGGGCCGGCCCTGAGTGTGACATTATTTATATATATATATATATATATATATATATATATATATATATATATATATATATATATATATGATAATATTTCAAGAAATAAAGAAATCTGCATTTTTGTTTATTTAAAAAACTTAAATTAATTAAAAGAGTGTGGTTCTTTGTACTAAATTTTTATTTATAAATAAATTTTACTTATTAAATTTAAAAAATGCCTCTTTCGACTGAAGTTTTTATTTTTTTTAAAAAAATGGATTTTAAAGATTTAAAGATTTTATTTTAAAATAAAATTCAAATATACATTTAAAAATGGTTCAAAATAGTAATTTTTTAAGATTGGGCCTTTTTCTACCTTTTTTTTCATATATTTTAAATATAAATCAATTAAAAAATGCCCCTTTTTAACTATAGCCGTTATTTTTCAATAACGTTAAGAATACAATAATTAATCGATTGTGGTTCTTTCTACAAAAGTGTTTTTAAAAATACATATATGACTTAAAAACTGTAGTTTTTTTATATTTTATTTAATAAAAGATTTGAAAAGACTGTTTAAAAGAGAAATTTCATTTTTAATAATTAAATAAGATTTTTAAAATCTGTTCCATGTTCAACCATTTTTGTGTTTTCTAAGTAGAATTTAAAATTTTGGCCATCTAGCGGTAAAAAAAAAACATGTTTTGCAGAAGAACCTTGTTTCGGTTGTGCTTCAGCTCTACGTGACTGTGCCGATAAATATGTTTCTTTCTCAAACCTACTAAAAAGAGAGATTATCCTACAGCTCATAAAGCATTCACTACTAGGTTTAAGAGATTTAACCAGTTTAGATGGAAAGGATCTCAAGCTGACTAGCTGAAGACGTTACTCTAGCTTTACCCATTAATAGACACGGTACTTCCTTGAAAATAAACCCCAGCACAGCGCTACAACAAGCTTAATGAAATGACACTTCACAGTAGATAATGTTTTACAGTCGACTCTTTTAGAGAGCTACAAATGGAAATTCATCTGTTCAATAAAATACCTTACTCATCTGTTGAGAAATAAAAAAACACCATCCCTTTTACATTTCAAATCCCTCGGTTCTTGCCATCTCTGAAAAGCTAATGTTGATTCTTGTTTTATTATGAGCTCTATCGCGTTCTCTTTTTACAAGCAGAATCTCCTCTGTTCGGCGTTACGGGTGATTCTCCACAGGTTTGAGATTTATCTGCTCCATGTCAACCTTTCTCACTCGTTGTGAAAACTAACCTCTGCCACTCACACACCAGACACATGTCAAAGTAGCCGGAGCAACTTTTCTCTATTTACGGATATGACGAGTACGCAATTTCCAGCGAAACCCACTTATAATAGTCTTACCATAGTGAATCAGGGTAAGATAAAAACACAGTTTGGAAGAAGGAATGATGATGTATTGTCTCATTTATATTTTGTTAATTTTGGGGGGGAAAGATACATAGTGCACCTTTAAGAGACTATTACAGTCATTACAACAATAACTACCAGCTTAGAACAAAAACAATAAAAGGCTCCATTCATCCTGCAATGTCTGAAAAAACGATCCAAGCTTAGTCACATAGAAGTCAACAGCGCGCTGGTGTAGATCTGTATCAAGGGGTCATGACAGCAGGTACAGTGTTGTGCTCCGTCTTATGGGTGTCAAGGTCAGCAAATAACCAGAGCAAAGATGACAAAACAGAAGAAAAGGGAAAATAGATCCATTTCCCAACTTAATCATCATTTAGCACACAACCGGTTTCTTTGGTCATTAGCTTAGAAGAGCACTCAGTAGGGTGTTAACTAACTGGGTTTAAGGAAAGACCTGAAGGCTGGGGTTTAGAAGAGGAGGATGGGTAGAAACGCATCGGAGAGGACTTAAAGGGGGAGGCAATCACCCTGGTTACTCAGTAACCCAGAGCAACAGTTGTCGCTCACCTCTCCCCTAATACCCTTCACCCTCAGGCCCACGTGAAGAGGAACTGCTTCGATTCGCCCAGCTCTCCCTCCCTCCCTCTCTCTCTCTCTCTATCGGAAGCTGGAAACCAATGCCTAAAACACTTTGATCATAAAGAGACTTCCTCCGTGTGATCTTTGCAATTGTGTTTAGAGCTGGGTGTGGCGGATCGGAGCGTTTGTTTAAATGACAGCTTGTCGAATCAGCCAATTCTTCTTACGATTGTGTTGACATTCTGCTTTTCAATAGCAAAGCCATAATACAGTCAAATATGCACGGGTACCTCACCGCATACACCATAATCCAGAGGCCCGAGAGGTTTGTGTGACTCACTGGAGGAGTGGCATGGCTTTTGTGCGCTAGATACATGTTGGGATTTTGTCTCACACACACACACACACACACACACACACACGTCCAGACTAGCACAGGGAGGTGCTGAACGGTTGGTGGCAAGAGGAACCAGACTGAACCAGTCAAAGTTCTGAGACTGCTTTCCACAGCCAGGGAGGGTGTGACTGAAGCCTGTTTGGAAGCCAAGGTTTTGACTAACGCCTGGCATGGTATAAACACAAAGACTCTGGTTAGGGTCACTCTATTAGGATTGAATCAAGAATAAGAGAGCTGCTTCTTCTTTTGGACACTCCAAAATGTGATGATATACTCTTCATGAATAGCACTTTGTGACCCTCAGTTTGAGAAGCTCTATGGTTAAATTAAAATAAAATAAAAACATTCTTGACTATTTGTCAAAAATACATACATATTTGGAATAGTAATTTTAATGTTGATTTGATACTATAGAATATTTAAAATAATAATAATAATAATTGTATATACTTATACACAAATATATGATAGAAAATTGAAAATGAAACAGATACACATATATATATATATATATATATATATATATATATATATTTAAATATCTATATATTTAAATTTTCTTATAATATTATTTTATATTTATTTATTTTAATATAATATATTTGTGTATGTGTATTACGCACATAATAAAATAGATGGGGGTCTAATCAGCATCTTGATATGCCACACCTGTGATGGATTATCTCAGCAAAGGAGAAGTGCTCACTAACACAGATTTAGACAGATTTTTGAACAATATTTGAGAGAAATGTACCTTTTGTGTACATAGAAAAAGTCTAAGATCTTTGAGTTCAGCTCATGAAAAATGGGGACAAAAACAAAAGTGTTGTGTTTATCATTTTGTTCAGTATATACAGTATATATATATATATATATATATATATATATATATATATATAGCCCATTATTTATATTATATAATTGTTTATATTATAAAAAAACAAGATATAAACTATACATTTTTTACTGTTAAAACTTGAACTGAACTGATTTTTTTGTGTGCACTTTTTGTTTACAGAAATGGGTCTGTGGAGATTTCTGGGTGGTTAATGCTATTTGCCATTACTCTTATTTAACCTTTTGAATTTTGTAAATGTTGGAAACCATACAAAAACAACCAGAGACAGAATATGTAATTCAATAACAGTATTTATACAGGTCCTTCTCAAAAAAATTGCATATTTTGATAAAGTTCATTATTTTCCATAATGTAATGATAAAAATTAAACTTTCATATATTTTAGATTCATTGCACACCAACTGACATATTTCAGGTGTTTTATTGTTTTAATACTGATGATTTTGGCATACAGCTCATGAAAACCCAAAATTCCTATCTCAAAAAATCAGCATATCATGAAAAGGTTCTCTAAACGAGCTATTAACCTAATCATCTGAATCAACTAATTAACTCTAAACACCTGCAAAAGATTCCTGAGGCTTTTAAAAACTCCCAGCCTGTTTCATTACTCAAAACCGCAATCATGGGTAAGACTGCCGACCTGACTGCTGTCCAGAAGGCCATCATTGACACCCTCAAGCAAGAGGGTAAGACACAGAAAGAAATTTCTGAACAAATAGGCTGTTCCCAGAGTGCTGTATCAAGGCACCTCAGTTGGAAGTCTGTGGAAAGGAAAAAGTGTGGCAAAAAACGCTGCACAACGAGAAGAGGTGACCGGACCCTGAGGAAGATTGTGGAGAAGGACCGATTCCAGACCTTGGGGGACCTGCGGAAGCAGTGGACTGAGTCTGGAGTAGAAACATCCAGAGCCACCGTGCACAGGCGTGTGCAGGAAATGGGCTACAGGTGCCGCATTCCCCAGGTCAAGCCACTTTTAAACCAGAAACAGCGGCAGAAGCGCCTGACCTGAGCTACAGAGAAGCAGCACTGGACTGTTGCTCAGTGGTTGCATGTCATTTGGAAATCAAGGTGCCAGAGTCTGGAGGAAGACTGGGGAGAAGGAAATGCCAAAATGCCTGAAGTCCAGTGTCAAGTACCCACAGTCAGTGATGGTCTGGGGTGCCATGTCAGCTGCTGGTGTTGGTCCACTGTGTTTTATCAAGGGCAGGGTCAATGCAGCGAGCTATCAGGAGATTTTGGAGCCCTTCATGCTTCCACCTGCTGAAAAGCTTTATGGAGATGAAGATTTCATTTTTCAGCACGACCTGGCGCCTGCTCACAGTGCCAAAACCACTGGTAAATGGTTTACTGACCATGGTATTACTGTGCTCAATTGGCCTGCCAACTCTCCTGACCTGAACCCCATAGAGAATCTGTGGGATATTGTGAAGAGAAAGTTGAGAGACGCAAGACCCAACACTCTGGATGAGCTTAAGGCCGCTATCGAAGCATCCTGGGCCTCCAGAACACCTCAGCAGTGCCACAGGCTGATGGCCTCCATGCCACGCCGCATTGAAGCAGTCATTTCTGCAGAAGGATTCCCGACCAAGTATTGAGTGCATAACTGAACATACTTATTTGAAGGTTGACTTTTTTTTGTATTAAAAACCCTTCTTTTATTGGTCGGATGAAATATGCTAATTGTTTGAGATAGGAATTTTGGGTTTTCATGAGCTGTATGCCAAAATCATCAGTATTAAAACAATAAAAGACCTGAAATATTTCAGTTGGTGTGCAATGAATCTAAAATATATGAAAGTTTAATTTTTATCATTAAATTATGGAAAATAATGAACTTTATCACAATATGCTACTTTTTTGAGAAGGACCTGTACATTTGAAAGTCTCAGATAAAGGTCTGGTGCCCTAAGTCATGTAACAAAAGCAGATTATTCAATCTCAGGTTGGGCAGCTGGAAAACGTTTCCACACATGTAACGGGAAAACATGTGCTTCGCCGAAACAAACTAAACTTTCAGCACTGACATGAGGGGTCAGAGCCCAGTGCTCATTAATTGTAATTGAAATGTAAAACATGAACTCTCTCTCTAGCCTTTCTGCTGCCTGTAGCACTAAATTAATGTTTTTCAAATTTACAGAGTAAACTGTGTTGGGGTTTTTTTTTTCAACATTTGAGAAATTTAAGTTTCAAGGCCATGTAATGTACTTAAAGTTGAAAAAACAAACTTTATTCAGATATACACATTTAAAATGTTGTCTTCTAGGAAAATGAACCAAAATAGGGGTGAACACAAAGTTCAGATGCTCTCTAATGCCAAGGAAATCCCACATTTCTTCCCTGGCGTTGCATCAATAATCGGCTAGTGAACAAAAGCCACATTCACAGGCTTCCCTACAAAGAGCAGAGTAAAGACAATAAGCAAAGCCATTTACAGCAGGTTACTGTCCACCGCCGCTGTGAAAAGACTATCTCACGCTCTACGTGACTCCTGGTTTTGTTCCTCTGGCTGCTTCGCTTTGGACAGCCATGTAAATGAATGGCCGTGGGTGAATCACACACACGGATGGAGATGAAGTCTCGAGTCCTGACTCACAAGATGAATCACGCAACCTGTTGAGAGCCCAAGTCATCGGAGCAGCTGTCTCAACACAGTGAGGTTACAGCCCTCCATCGGTACTCGCGGTGGGGTGTGTTTTTATGGCTATCAATCTGTGGGCGTATTTTGGGTTCTTTTTCCGATTTTTGGGCCTGAGAGAGTTCAGATGGTCTACTTCACAATAGCAGTTGAACTCGGTGGCCAGTTCGAAACAGGTTGGAAAATAAACAGTTTTAAGTGTCCGCTCGGAAAAATATGGTCGTTTACCGGTTAAGAAATGCCTCATATTGTGCTAAGTTACTGTTACTCAGGATAAGCTCTCTTAAGGTCATTTCCTGCCATTCAGTGGCAACAGATCTCCACTTACTTTTGCCCGGGAGTCCTTAGCTGGCAAACACGGACCAAGTTGGTATTGAAAAAAAAGCTGGGTAAGCAAATAATAATTGTTCCAGCACGACATAGAGGTAAATGAAAACTGGACAAAGATGGGACTTGAAAATATCTCGATGACATTTATACACAGTTGTTCAGAGTAGTATATTTGGTACTGTTAGTGCAGAGTTTTTAATTCATAAAAAAGATTTACAGTACACAAAATGTATATATATATATATATATATATATATATATATATATATATATATATATATATATATATATACACAATTCCCAAATCTCAATCGATTTTTTGATTGGTTAAAATGAATTAATAATATCTCGTGCTTTTCAGTGAACATCCACGGGATCGACGACTATAGTTGCTGGCTTATTTTCCAAGTCCAAGGTTTGTTTGTTTTTTTCATTTCACCTGCAAACAACACTAAACATATGTGTGTTTCACTATTTGAATTCTTATGCAAGATTATTAATTATTATTTTAGAGCTCTGTTGTGGTCATGCAGCTATGAATCATATCCAGAGAGCCGGATAGAAATTGGTCCAAGTTCATATTTAGACGTGCTTGCTGGTCGTTATAGAAACGGTTGATCAGATGGTCCGGCGAGCATGTGAGTCAGTGATGTGACTGCTCATATCTCATCTGCTGTCACGAAACCAGAAGAGAACGCTGCTGATTGCATAATTGCCATCACGACTCATGTAATTACTTGCCATTTTAACAGATGCTTTTTTGTGTGTGTGTGCAAATCAAATTGCAATAGACCGACTGCAGCCACCAGGAGCAGCTAGGATCTCCAAACCAAGAAACAATCACTGAGAATATAAAACCAGTAGTAGCTCTATAAAAAGACAAGAGCTGAATTTGTTGGAGACTGCCTTTTCTACACTGATTTTGTGATAAGATCTGCATAGTGAATTTAACATAGGTTTAAAGTTGCAGAGTGTATTGCACTTTTATTGATTGCTGAAATTTACATCAAATTAATCTGGAAATTTCCTTGTCCAGCAAAACAGGCAAATCAACCTATAATTCAGTCTCTTTCTCTCTCTCTCTTCTGTGTGAAGAGCATTTTAATAAGGAGAAGAATCATTTTAACAGATAGTTCTGCTCTTGGATGTATTAACAGAATATAATATACTAATATAATATAATAAAATTAGTGCTGGGCAACAATTAATTGCGATTAATTGCATCCAAAAGAAAAGTTTGTGTCTACATAATATATATGTGTGTGTACTGTGTATAATTATTTTCTATATATAAATACACACATATCCATGTATATATTTAAGAAATATTTGCATGTACTTACTGCATAAAAAATATATATATCATTTATATTATATATAAATAACACATTTTTCTTAAATATATACATGCATGTAATAATATTAAATGTACTAACTATAGAGTTCCGGTTATAGTTAGGTATAATTTAATTTATCAGTAAATTTGGTTAAACTGTAACCAAATTTGGTTGTAAACAGTAATCTGTTATTACTGTAGTAAGTGCATGTAGTAACTAAAATAAATTGTTACCGAATTATATATTGGTCACAACTTTAACACTGTTAATCCACTCAAGATCAGAAATATCTGTTATTTAAGTATTTTTTAGGTGTATTTGTTTATAACTTTGTGAATTATTTGCTAATTGACTAAACCTCAATGGAGTGTAAGCAGAACGTATAAAAACGTATGAATGAGATTGTACGGACGTACATGAATTCGCCACCAATTCGTCAAAACGTGACATAGTTGCGAATTGCCATTGGCTGCTCAGGTTTTCATTTCATAAACCAGAGATTCTCACTCTCTGTGACCAAAATATACTCATTTTATATACTAGAAATGATTACTCAGACCTTGGATTAATAGAATTCAGATCCTATGACGTGGTGTGTGTGATGACGTTGCTGGCGAACCACCATTGCACAATTCACAAAACTACTTGTATGAGTGGGGAAACACGTTTAGCTGATTAAATAACTGTACTAAACATTACTAACAGTTGATTGATAAAGTGGCGTTTTTATTTAGTTCATTGCATCCGAAGGGCGATCAATACAAACATGCAATCAAACTTGAATATGACATACCGTATGCCAACATAAATTGGTCTGAAACCAAGCAATGAAGTCAATGCCAGCAGCCAGCCAGCCAGCACTCTTTTTCCTGTCACCCAGCCAGCCCTCCAGCTGTTTGCTTAACCTGATCACACGCAGATCTGCCCATGTCAGGAGCACTTCTCACACACATCTCCAGAGATACGAGGTATCCTGCTCAGATTTGCCTTTCTGAATCCAGTCCAAATCCCACTGGTATCAAACAAG